>OX439142.1:56379748-56931737 GCA_949318255.1 Pollenia labialis
TGTATGTAGATCTTTTTTTGGATTTAACCTCTTTAGTAATTACGGAACTGATGACACTTTTAAAAGTGTCACAGTGTCCGTGGACGTTATGACACTTTGCAAATGGACATTATGGCACTCTCAACAGTTATGACATGCCACCCTTTTGAGAGTTTTAATATTCTACGAATATTTTTTGTATCAAATTTCACTATGTGTCTTGTGAGACTAAAGGTTCGTGTAGTATATGCAAAATGCTTAATATAGGAAAATTGAAAAGTAGCATATATTTTTATTTTTTTAAATATTTCTAAGCTTATTTTTTTATGGGATTTTTTATAGAAAAATTAACTCCACATTTTCATTTTCTTATTTGACCTGTTTGAAAAAAATAAAATTTTACAAAATATATGCATAATATGATCTACTAATATTTTGCAAGACAAGCTATAGCGCGGTTGCTATCGAAACATGTCAAATCAACGTGTCCGTGAATTCGATTTCTGGAGCGGTCAAGAATGTAAGATTATCAATAAATAGAAACTGGGAATTATTTCCTTCTGAAGGTTACTTTATATTATATTCAACATTTTTTATTTTTCGAATTTATTCTATGAGCTAAATTTCAGTTATGTATTTTATAAAGCTTTTTTGTAATAGTCATATTCCTTCAATTTTTCAGAAATGACTTTATACACTATCAGACTATTATATTGTATTTTCTTGTTACATTTTACCTTAGCTTTCCGTTGGAAAGCAATGAGGTATATTGTATGAACAGAAAAATTTACAATTATTAGACACCAGCAGAATGTAATGCATTTTCTGGCCCGCTACGGCCTTCGTCAGCATTCTTTGTGTCACACTGGATAGTTATACTTTATAAATTGAATGTATTTAACTCAACTATTTTAACAAATAGAAATTTAGCTCATAGAATAAATTCGAAAAATAAAAAATGTTGATTATCAATAAATATTAATTCAATTTATGTTGTAAAACGCCTTTCTTTATTAAAATAATTTATTGAGAATAAAATTAGATGAACTAAAGCCTGATTGAAATATAAAAATTTGGATTAGTAGCACATTTATTTATCGCTTGTTGGCCGAAATTCGGCCACTTGAAATTTACTTTCGAGAACACCTCTGCGCTATACAACAAAAACGTACACATTTTTATAGAATGGCAAAATTCACTATTCACCCATCTTTGTACGTAAGTCTGCAAGATAAATTAAAACGCTTTTCGAACACTTAAATTCCAAAAATGTAGAAAAATAATATATTGTGCATATCTACACACGAATATCTTTAAAACGATATATGTTTCATTAAAATCGGTTGACGATACGATACTTCAAAATCAACTACAAAAAAATTGTTCCCGTAGAAGAACAATGTATACATATTAGTGTATTCATTCGGTTAACCGATGAATTACTACCAGTTTAACTGATCGGTGAATTAAAAATTGGCTGTTTTCGATTAACGATTACACCGGTTAATTTCAGTCGAGTAACCGATGTAACAAAACTTTTAATTTTTTGTTGTATTGTGGGATATTTTTTGCGTTTTTAATTACATATTTGTTTCGTCTCATATACAATATATATCCTTCTAGCAATACTTTCTTAAAAACAATACAAAATCAGAAACTTTGCCAGGGTGATTCAGATGACTTTCGATTGTAACACAATCCTTAAACAGAATCAAATGAAATAATAAGAAGTGTTGAAAATTAAAAAAAAAAAATAAAACTCTAATGGCATAATGAAAGATTTTATATGGTTTGAGAAATCCAGGCAAATGACTGAGAAATTCGATAATCTGTATTATAAGTTGCTTTCAATTTTTCCAACATCTTCGATAAGTGAAAGAATTTTTTTCAAGTCAAGTTTTTTTTAAAACTAAAGAAAAGAGTCACTTAAATCCTAAACATTTAAACCAAATTAATTTTCTTCTTAAACTATTCTTATAATTAAAAAAATGATCTCAATATGTTCTTTTTTGTTTGATAGTTTTAGTTCAAGAAGTGTTTTGTTTGTTATGTTATTGTTTCTTTTTTTTTTTTTGCTAATAAACTCCAAATAATAAATATTTATTCATTTAATGAGAGTTATAAATACAATTACAAATTATATTAACCGATTAAACCAATACCTCGGTTAATTAATCGAGCGATTAACCGATTAAAGCAAAAGCCCGATTAAATGATTACCCTAATAAATATACATACATGTGTATAAGATTTACATAAAATGTTATCCAAGTAAAAAATAGATACACAGATCTTCTTTAAAAGTCATTATTTATTTATTTTAACTATCTCACAAATGAACGTGCTAGGGAATAAGATCGGACTTATGTATTAAAGGAAATAAAAAAGAAAAAATATTAAATAATAACATAACTTGAAAAAAAAACAGAGAAATAGAAAACTGCATTAGACTGGATAGTAAGTGATAAGAAATAGTAAAACTGATATTTCACATAATGAAAAAACAATTATATAACTCCTTTTTAAACGCATTAGCATTGCCTAAGCTTTGTATAGAATTCGGTAAAGAATTATAAAGACTTGTTGTGTAAATGAAAAATTGTCGATGTGACAAAACCCACTGATATCTTTGTTGAATAATCTTCCTGTCATGGCAAGATCTAGCAAATTAAATCCAACTGAACAAATATGTAGGTTGCTTATGTAAAAATATAAGGCATTTAAGTTTCAAGAGGTTTTCAAACTTAGTTTGAAATATCTGACACGAGAAGAGTGAAATGTGGTATGACGTTCTTTGTGAAATACATATCTTGTAATATTGGTTTAAGCTTAGTTAAGTTTTCGTTGATTTCAGATTTTCGATAAGAACGGAAGAATGGCAATCGGCCTGAATTCGCTGTGGGTTTCAGGAATAGGGATTATTTTAGACAGTGTCCATGCATCGGGAAAAGTAGACTTTATGAGAAGAAAGTTGAATAAATATGTATAGTAGGGTAGTAGCCTAGGAGGTGTTAGATAATTTAAAAACATGGGAACTAAATCATCAGAACCAACCGTATTTGACTTTGCAGATTACAAACATTCTAAATCTTCAATCTGATTAACGCAACGATTACTAAAGGGTTTTGCATTGGGACAAGGCAAATATCATCTGAAATGTTAAAAGCTGGCGATTGGACATTAACATTAACGAATTGGTCATTCAGAATGACAAGATCAGCATCATACATATTTTGTTGAATTTCTGGCTTATTCCAATTTTGCACATTTTCTTCCATTTGGATTTGCTATCCATTGCTGAAGAAAACTTTCTGTGATAGTAAGTGGACACCAAATTGCATTTTTTTTTTAAAAAAGACACATTTTTTGTAGAAAAGAAAACACCATAAGTACATATTAATACGGATTTTCAGTTGCAGTTAATAGTGTCCGTTGATTAAGTTAAATTCTTCTTTATGTAAAATTAAATGGAATATTCAGTTATTTTATGTAACTTAACTACCAAAAATTAGTTTTCACTTATCTTTTAAAAACGATGTGCTTGTTTTGTGTAACAAATTCCCATTTTCTATTTGTTAAATGATTTAGTTAAATACATCAGTAGTAGCACATTTATTTATCGCTTGTTGGCCGAAATTCGGCCACTTGAAATTTACTTTCGAGAACACCTCTGCGCTATACAACAAAAACGTACACATTTTTATAGAATGGCAAAATTCACTATTCACCCATCTTTGTACGTAAGTCTGCAAGATAAATTAAAACGCTTTTCGAACACTTAAATTCCAAAAATGTAGAAAAATAATATATTGTGCATATCTACACACGAATATCTTTAAAACGATATATGTTTCATTAAAATCGGTTGACGATACGATACTTCAAAATCAACTACAAAAAAATTGTTCCCGTAGAAGAACAATGTATACATATTAGTGTATTCATTCGGTTAACCGATGAATTACTACCAGTTTAACTGATCGGTGAATTAAAAATTGGCTGTTTTCGATTAACGATTACACCGGTTAATTTCAGTCGAGTAACCGATGTAACAAAACTTTTAATTTTTTGTTGTATTGTGGGATATTTTTTGCGTTTTTAATTACATATTTGTTTCGTCTCATATACAATATATATCCTTCTAGCAATACTTTCTTAAAAACAATACAAAATCAGAAACTTTGCCAGGGTGATTCAGATGACTTTCGATTGTAACACAATCCTTAAACAGAATCAAATGAAATAATAAGAAGTGTTGAAAATTAAAAAAAAAAAATAAAACTCTAATGGCATAATGAAAGATTTTATATGGTTTGAGAAATCCAGGCAAATGACTGAGAAATTCGATAATCTGTATTATAAGTTGCTTTCAATTTTTCCAACATCTTCGATAAGTGAAAGAATTTTTTTCAAGTCAAGTTTTTTTTAAAACTAAAGAAAAGAGTCACTTAAATCCTAAACATTTAAACCAAATTAATTTTCTTCTTAAACTATTCTTATAATTAAAAAAATGATCTCAATATGTTCTTTTTTGTTTGATAGTTTTAGTTCAAGAAGTGTTTTGTTTGTTATGTTATTGTTTCTTTTTTTTTTTTTGCTAATAAACTCCAAATAATAAATATTTATTCATTTAATGAGAGTTATAAATACAATTACAAATTATATTAACCGATTAAACCAATACCTCGGTTAATTAATCGAGCGATTAACCGATTAAAGCAAAAGCCCGATTAAATGATTACCCTAATAAATATACATACATGTGTATAAGATTTACATAAAATGTTATCCAAGTAAAAAATAGATACACAGATCTTCTTTAAAAGTCATTATTTATTTATTTTAACTATCTCACAAATGAACGTGCTAGGGAATAAGATCGGACTTATGTATTAAAGGAAATAAAAAAGAAAAAATATTAAATAATAACATAACTTGAAAAAAAAACAGAGAAATAGAAAACTGCATTAGACTGGATAGTAAGTGATAAGAAATAGTAAAACTGATATTTCACATAATGAAAAAACAATTATATAACTCCTTTTTAAACGCATTAGCATTGCCTAAGCTTTGTATAGAATTCGGTAAAGAATTATAAAGACTTGTTGTGTAAATGAAAAATTGTCGATGTGACAAAACCCACTGATATCTTTGTTGAATAATCTTCCTGTCATGGCAAGATCTAGCAAATTAAATCCAACTGAACAAATATGTAGGTTGCTTATGTAAAAATATAAGGCATTTAAGTTTCAAGAGGTTTTCAAACTTAGTTTGAAATATCTGACACGAGAAGAGTGAAATGTGGTATGACGTTCTTTGTGAAATACATATCTTGTAATATTGGTTTAAGCTTAGTTAAGTTTTCGTTGATTTCAGATTTTCGATAAGAACGGAAGAATGGCAATCGGCCTGAATTCGCTGTGGGTTTCAGGAATAGGGATTATTTTAGACAGTGTCCATGCATCGGGAAAAGTAGACTTTATGAGAAGAAAGTTGAATAAATATGTATAGTAGGGTAGTAGCCTAGGAGGTGTTAGATAATTTAAAAACATGGGAACTAAATCATCAGAACCAACCGTATTTGACTTTGCAGATTACAAACATTCTAAATCTTCAATCTGATTAACGCAACGATTACTAAAGGGTTTTGCATTGGGACAAGGCAAATATCATCTGAAATGTTAAAAGCTGGCGATTGGACATTAACATTAACGAATTGGTCATTCAGAATGACAAGATCAGCATCATACATATTTTGTTGAATTTCTGGCTTATTCCAATTTTGCACATTTTCTTCCATTTGGATTTGCTATCCATTGCTGAAGAAAACTTTCTGTGATAGTAAGTGGACACCAAATTGCATTTTTTTTTTAAAAAAGACACATTTTTTGTAGAAAAGAAAACACCATAAGTACATATTAATACGGATTTTCAGTTGCAGTTAATAGTGTCCGTTGATTAAGTTAAATTCTTCTTTATGTAAAATTAAATGGAATATTCAGTTATTTTATGTAACTTAACTACCAAAAATTAGTTTTCACTTATCTTTTAAAAACGATGTGCTTGTTTTGTGTAACAAATTCCCATTTTCTATTTGTTAAATGATTTAGTTAAATACATCACATTTTTAAAGTCAAATAATTGGGAAACCATATCAGTCATGCTGGTGGTATCTTATGATTGTGAGTTCTTCTGTAAACAAACGAGGTCAGTACAACAAAAGTAAAACAAGCGTGTGTAACAGGGTAAGTTAACAATAAGGTTCTCTCCCTCATTAGAAAAACAAGCGGACTGGTGTTTTTTTAGAAATTCGGCTCTTTTGTGGAGTAAACGAAAATTAATGAATTTTATAAAACAACTGAATATTTCTTTGTTTTTACGGAATTTTCATTTAAATTTTTGATAGTTAATTTATATAAAATAATTGAAAATTTATTTGTTTTTACGGAACATGCGGTTGAATTTTTGACAGTAAAAATAAAAAGAACTTTTCGTTAGAAATAAATAAAAAATAAGTAGACCGGTTTTTAACTGAATTTTCATTTATTTTATTTTACAAATTCAGTTAATTTTACGTACTGAATATTGTGAGTGTAGTATTCAAAATGGGTCGAATTTGCCAATTCTTTCACAAAGTCCCCCAGACAAAAGGAAAAACTATCGCTATTCAAATGAACAGAAATAGGGATTTTGAAAGGATAAGCCCCACAGCATAAAGGCTAAGTCGATAAAAATGTCTTTAATTTAATTAGTTGAAAACGAGTCAAATCGATTCTTTGTTACACCCATAAAAATTTCCCTTCGAAAAAGGCATTTCAGCACAATATCAAAAGTTCAGCAAAGATTTTTATAAGTTTCTCACTTGTTTCTGGACTCGTTTTATCTAAATCAAATGGAACTTTAAGTCCCGAAAATTGGGAATTTTTTCTCATTTTATTGCTTTAAATCTCTTAAAATTGGGATTTGTTTAATTTTTTCTTGGGATCTTTTGTTATTTTGACTTTTTAATTTGGTCGTTTTTTGTTGGTACCTTCACAGAATGTTCCATTATTAGCTCCGCATTAAATGATAATTAAAACAAGAATAACATCAAAAAATTATAAAAATATTTATCTTGGTATGTGTATGCCTTTAACTAATTTAACGTTATTTTGTTTTGTCTCTTCTTAATCTTTCTGTTTTTTTTCTTCTAACCATTCTAGATCTTTGATAATTATGCTGACAATAATGGCACCAAATGGCAACTATGCAAATTTCAAAATGCTAATTTCCACACTGGCAGTCCTCTAGATGAAAATTATTTTACCACAAACATCTACGGACAACATCCAAGGGAATATTTTACAGATTTAAATGATAAAACAAAAATAACAAATACACCCTCCACAGCCATTGGAAGTGTGGAGACTTCTGCAACGACAGTTGCTCAATTCCTTTTGCGTCAACATCATCAACAACAAAAGCAGCAACAGTATATACCAATACCGCCGCCACCACCACCCGTTTACATAACTTCATATTTAAATACGTTGTATATACGTCAACGTACCACTGCCAAATCCATTGCCAATCTAAATTGTACCATACGCTTACAATGGGGTAAGTAACAACACAACAACAACATATATCTACAACTATTTAATGTATGCATTTCTACATACACACCTGTATACACGAATGTTTGTTGTTTTGCCACTCAAAACGTCAAGTATTTAAACAGTGACGACATCATCAAAGTTGGAAAAATAACAAACAACAAATTAAAAGAGTAAAAATGGCTAAATGCCTTGAAGTACAATGAATAAAAGCTCAGTACTTGAGTAGATACTAGGGTTTCTGATTTCCATAACTTTTCCATTCCCAGGATCGTATAGAAATGTAAAAAAAAATGTAACAAGATTTGTGCTGTTACTGGGAAACTAATAAACCCGTTAGTTAGTTAGTTTGCTCATATTGATAAGGCTGCATTATTCAGAAATACATTTCACATTTGTGTTATATTTTGTTAGCTTCCCAATCGTTTAAATAAGAATTAAGCTTTAGCTATATACTTTTTTTTTAACGATAAACCAACACTCAGGGGATGCCCCCCATATATGCAGTGCATTGTGTTGATCGGGAAAATAAGGCTTGGGAAGGAGGCAAGAGGGAATAGCATTTGTGGACATTTGACTTGAATCTTAATAAATTATAAGTACCGGGGAAGACCTCTGCGGGAAGTTTATTCCACATACGGATAGTTCGACTGAAAAACGAATTTTCTCTATAATGCGTTGTGCAAAACACAGGACAATCGACTATAAACGGATGTGATCCACTGGATGAGCGAGTATTACGAAGAAATACCCGGGCGGGTGGAATAAGTTCA
Organism: Pollenia labialis; assembly: GCA_949318255.1. NCBI lineage: Eukaryota > Metazoa > Arthropoda > Insecta > Diptera > Polleniidae > Pollenia > Pollenia labialis. The sequence continues at coordinate 56,388,096 of OX439142.1, forward strand.
CTTATCTCAGTGGAACACCTCCCATGGTAATATCGATAGGAAAGTGTCACACAACCCACATTCCGACGATGCTCCAATGAGTCAATAGAGTTGGATACCCTACTGTCATTGATGAGCTTCACCGCCCTCCTTTGTACACGGTCCAGAAGGTTCAAAATAGACTTTGAAGCCCCTGCCCATATATGGGAGTTGTATTCCATCTTCGGTCGAATAAAGGTGGTATAGATAGTAAGCAGATCGGATGAAGTGAAGTAAGTCTTGCACCGTTTTAAAAAACCTAAACACTTGAATGCTTCTTTCGACACTTTAAAAACGTGTTGATTCCAGCGGACATCGCACTGTATCCTCATGCCCAGAACATCAAGAGTATCCGATTCCTCAATATCAATGCCACCCATTAATACAGATGACATAGTTGGTCCCACGGCCCGTCTGTGGGTCAACATACAACATTGGGGCTTGCGTGCATTAAATTCGACCCTATTCGCTTGACCCTACTCAGAGAAATTTGGAAATATTTGACCAAATAAGCGTGACCACTATTATCGCGCAAAGTTCTATGTTTGTCTGCAGGAGACCAGAGAATCGAACTATTAAACTACTCAACACAGCAAAAGTTTCCTAACTTCTGTTCATTGTTTTTAGTTAAATTGAGAGTGCTGATTACGATTTCATCATGACATTTAACATTTTCATGATCAACACCATTTTTTGTAATATTTGCTTAATATTTCACGAATGAACCTACAAACTTAAAATATTTTCTGGATTATTAATCTACACAAAAATCTTTTTCATTTGAGTAGAATCACAATGGTGAGTATATCAGGATATCTAACTTGTATTGCAAGGATGATCAAAGCTATGAATTTTTAGATTAGTCCTTAAAACTTTGAAATCTCTACATTCCAACAAACTTATTTCAGTAAAAAAAAAATGTAAACCCATTAATTAATGGCCGAATTGGGTTCGTTGCGGTTTTTCGCGTACAAAAATATATTTCAAAAGTTTGATTTATACAGAGCCACATTATAGACCGATTATTACAATATTCGGTATAGTGGTTTCTAGTAAAAAAAAAATCTTAATTGGATTAAATTTCACTACAATATAATTATTCGTTGAAGTTTTAGCTTTATTAAAGGGTTTTTCGAAAATTGGCCTTAAAACGCGTTATTCAGTTTTTGGTTTAAAAATTAAAGTTACATCAAGCACACATAAAGCTAACATTTCGATCAAACTTTTGAAAATTGTATTATAATGTTTGGACTTTTCCATTTCATACGAAAGACAATGCCAATTTAATTATCGCCTTTAGATTGGTTACAGCAGCCGATCACTTTAAGGTAACTTTCGATAATTTTTTCGAACATATCGCTCGGTATCTCGGCGATAACTTGACGAATTTTGGTTTTCAAATGCTCCAACGTTAATTTATTATCTGTGTAGATACGGCCTTTGAAAAAGACCCACATAAAAGTCTAACGGCGGCAAATCGCAAGATCTTGGTGGCCAATTGTCGTTGCCAATACGTGAAATTACGCGTTCTGGAAACTTTCCATGCAATAAAGTCAAAATCGGTCGTGTTGTTTGACTCGTGGCACTACCTTTTTGAAACACATATCGCCCAGCTCTTAATCTTCAATTGCAGGCCAAAATGAGCCTTCAGATAGGCCCAATTGCTGAGAACGCCATGGAATAGACAAATTCGTCATATCCTCCACACATTCACTAACATTGCGATGATACACAGGCCTGATCAAATCTGTTACGTTCTGTACTGGAATCACCTCGAAAAGTTAAACGATCCATTACATTCCTTAATAGAAAAAATTTAACTAAAGAAGTGAGTGTTCGGATGACAGATATTTAACAGCTTAAAGCCATGCAAGACCGGTAGTTTTGAACCCACTAAATGGATAGACGTCTATGAGGCCTGTGGTAAATAGTCGATCGATGGTCAAAAAATTTACTGATGTGATTTATAATATACCGGAACTATAACAGACCAAATTTTGCCACAATTGCATTATTTCAAACGGTTTTGGACGTACTAAATTTTTTTAGATTGGGATTTATATGGATCCAATGGTAAATTATAGACCAATATTCACGAGTTTACGCAAAATTTAATAACAATCGCTGCATTTATGGGGTCTTAGATGAATATTAAAAAAGTTTCATACGGAACGACAAACTTATTATACCCTCTTTTAGCAAATTGTGAAGGTAATACAAAAAACAAACAATTTAAATATTACAAAAAATTATGAATTAAGAATTTTTGCCAATTTAAGTAGATAACACCCAACTGACTACAAAAAAACTCAAGTTCTTTTCTTAGTAATAAGTCCACTTATGGCATTTGCTACCCGTATAACTCGTCACTTTTAAACGAAAACATATCAAACCTTTTTCACAGAAAATACTTTTTTATAGCATTTTCAAATAAATCTTAAAAGAATTAACCATTTTATAGCATAAAACTTGCCTGTATATTTGGCTTTTGTTTCAGCCCATTTATATTTCATAAGACAGAAGAAGAACAGCTTAGTAATGAATTAATTATTTATTTATTTCATTCATTTGTCACAAGAAAATGTTGACTTTTTTCTATTCCAAAGTAGAGTTGTTTTTTATTTAGTTTGCGTTCTTGGAAAATAATGTTTTATATCTGTTGGCAGTTTTTAAAAGTTGTTGTTGTTTTTAGCTGTTTTTGTTAATTTTGCTATTAATTTTTTTTTCTCCCGTGAAGTACATTGACTGAAGTGCACGTAGAACATACTCTTTTAGAGGCCAGATGACATTTAGTGCATGTTGGCATATTAATACTGTCTGTAATTTTACAGAGATGTTGAAACAAATTTTTTTCTAAAAATCACGAATTTAAATGTTAGAAAAAATATCTATTATCGAAATTGTTGATTTTATTTATAGCCAATCTGTTATTGTATATGACATGGTGTTTTTAAAAAATCAATATAAAGAATATAGCAAAATTTATTATTTTCGCACTAATTGTTGCGCTTTTTCATAACATCCTGTCTTTTTTATAATTTTATTTTATCTTACATAAAAATAAATTTAAAAATATTACTTTAGCATTTTTACTCTTAGATACACAGTGGCATGGAAATGTAAAAAAGTTGAACAAAAATCTTTTTCTACACAATAAAAAAATTTTTATTTTTCCAAAAAGCAACTTATAATTACACAGCCCTTTTCTGGCCTCAGGGATCAGCATGACATTCGTTAGGTATTGTTTTATCGTCCACATGTAGTGGAGAACTCTTGTAATGTCAAGGGAATTGCGTAAAGGAGATAAATTTTTGTTTTGTAAAACTTTTTGTGAAAGAATGTTTCGTCTTGCGTTGTAGACATGTGGTTTGTTAAGTGGAGTGTATCGGGAAGTGCCGGAAGTTTTTGTGTTTTAGTGAATGTTTTCATATGTTCGGATTAGTATCCTGGAGATTGCTCTCACATCAGGCCAGATGCTGATCTTGAAGAGAACGAGTGTTGAATGTTGCACTACATGGTTGACATTTTATGTCTGGGTAGATACGTTTGCGGCGTAGGGTATTAAGATGGGATTAGTAACGCCATCCTACTACGGTTGTTTCTGTTGCACCCTTACAACACTACAAGCCGTCGGTACCCGTCGCAAAGATCTTGGTTTGTAGTAGTGTGTTCTTCTCACAAAGGATTAGTATTACTTAACGAAGATGATGCTTTCTGATTCAAAATGCTTTTCTTACGAAGATGTTGATAAACCAATTACACGAGCTGACGTGGTTGTACTCAAAGTTACGCGAGTAGATGTTTATGAATTACAATTGGAGCCTGTGGAGTGGGTTCAGTTGTGAGGAGGAAACATCTTTGTCCTGTTGCTATTCAGCAGGAGCTGTATGATGGGTTCGAACAATACAGCAAAGGTTGGATAGCTCAAACTTTAAAGCAAAGAGTTTGAATATATTCAGTACCGTCAACTGTCTACATATTGCATGATATACGAGCCTTGCCAAGTCTGTATATCAGCATTTAGAATTAGTTTTATAAAAATTCCATATTCATTTTCTTTTTTTAAAGTTGGTCCTACTGTTCTAAGTTATGAAACATGTTTTGTTAACATTCTGTTTAAACTCACAGCATATTTATCATGATAACCTTAAAACATATGCATAATAATTCCGTTAAATCCTTCCTCTAGCTTCCGTATTCACAAGCTGCCAAGCAAACACGAAAAACAACAAACACTCAACATGTACAAACAATACAACAACCATAATACGGTTGTATACCATTACAATACTTGTACGAGGATAATGTAAAATATCCTTATTTGCATATAAAATACTCGTATTAAAAATGTTTATTTTCGTAAATTTTTTTTAAAGAGAAAAAATAAAACATTAAAAAAATTAACTCTATTAAAAACATTTGATTCTGTGTTAAACAAATTTCGACAGGTACTCCTGGGTAAAATTAAATACACAGCACTTGTCATAAAAATTTGTCATTTGAGCAGTAATCTTTCAAAAGGATAGAAAATATACTCATTATAAAACTTAGCTTTAGAAATCCGAGACGTACGGACTGGGCTAAGTTTAACGGAATTCTTGAACGTAGACTCAGTAGAATGCCGAAGATTCGGGATTCAATCTCTGCACTCGAGGGGGTGGAGGAGACCTTCAGTGGCGCCTTGACTAGGGCGTTTGAAATCTCATGCCCCATCACGAGGGCCAGGAGGAGCTTCCCTCCCTGGTGGAACTCGGAACTCTCGGCTCTAAGAAGAGAAGCCCGTAGGGCTTTCAACACGGGTTATGCCAGTAAATCGTGGCAGGAATACCGCGAAAAACAGAGGGCATATAAAAAGGCAATAGCAGTCGCAAAGAGAAGATCATGGAGGAACTTCTGCGAATCAATAGATAGCACCAAGGAATCTGCCAGACTTAGCAGAGTTCTGGCCAAGGGCCACTCGAACCCAACGTATGTCAAGAGAACGGATGATACCTGGTCGGAATCATCGGAGGAAACACTTGACATTCTACTTAACACTCATTTCCCCGGTTGCTTGGACGCTACTGATGGGGAACCAGCATACGATGATTCGTTCTTTGAGATTGACGAATATATCATTTCGGAGGAAAGAATCCAATGGGCGATCGAAAGTTTTGCCCCATATAAATCCCCGGGACCTGATGGCATTTTCCCTAGGATGCTGCAGAGCGCACGGAAGTATGTCACTCCCTGGTTGAGGTTAATGTATAGACTCTGCCTATCCCTCAATTATGTGCCGGCTAATTGGAGGAGGGTAAAGGTGGTTTTTATACCCAAAATCGGAAAGAGTAGTCATGAGATTGCGGGGGACTTTCGTCCAATCAGTCTATCATCTTTTCTGCTCAAAACTCTGGAGAGACTTCTGGACTCACATATAAGACATCGACTGGAGGGTACATCACAACTCTCACGCAGTCAACATGCCTACCTCAAGGGTCGGTCTACGGAGACGGCGCTACACGAAGTAGTAGGGGCCATAGAACGATCACTGGAATATAAACAATTTACCATGGCCGCCTTCCTGGATATTGAGGGCGCTTTTAACAACGTCACGATCACTGCGATCGAACAGGCTCTAACTGATCTGGATGTCCAGGAGTACATCATTAGATGGTTGGTGAGCATGCTGAGGTCAAGGATCGTTACATCATGTCTTGGCAACAGTGTGAGGTCAAAGAATGTTAGCAGGGGTACACCCCAAGGTGGGGTGATCTCTCCTCTGCTCTGGCTCATCGTTGTTAACTCGATTCTTACTGGCCTGGATAACAGGGGCATCAAGACGGTGGCCTATGCGGATGATGTGGTGTTACTAGTATCTGGTGCGTTTCTGGATGTGATGAGTGACATTATGTCCAGTGCGTTGGGGGCGCTCAGTAACTGGGCCGCTGAGTGCGGACTGGGAGTGAACCCAAACAAAACGGAACTGGTACTATTCACCAGAAGGACAAAAATTCCGGCTTTCAAACTACCGCGGCTGGGGGGTTGCGAACTTCCCCTGTCGAATCACGCGAAATACCTGGGAATCATCCTGGACTCGAAACTATCATGGAGATTGAATACTCAACACAGGGTTAGGAAGGCTACGGTGGCTTACTACGCCTGCCGTAGAATGTTTGGCACCAGGTGGGGCCTTAATCCTAGACTGGTCAAATGGCTATACACGGCAATAGTACGGCCCATTCTTACATATGGATCTCTGGTATGGTGGACCGCGACGAGCAAGAAATACATCGTGGTTCAGCTGGGCAGAGTACAAAGATCAGCCTGCATTGGAGCAACAGGCGCTCTACGCACTAGTCCTTCAGAGGCTCTGAACACTATGCTGCACCTTGTTCCAATTGAAATACACCTTATGGCCATATCCGTCAATAGCGCGGTCAGGCTCTCTTCATCGGGATGTTGGAGGGCGAGGACGTACGGTCATGCAGGGATCTTACGGAAGCAACCCACATCTCTGAAACGACCAACGGACTACATGATACCCCGCATGGACTTTGATAGGAAATTCAAGGTCATATTCCCGTCAAGACGGGAATGGAGCAGGGGTATTCTGGACGAGGAATACCGCACGAGGGTTTACACAGATGGGTCAAAGATGACTTGTGGTGTCGGCTCTGGGGTCTTCTCGGAGGAACTACATGTGAATCTCTCTTTTCGTCTGCCGGATTGGGCTAGCGTATTTCAGGCTGAAATATTTGCGATCAGGGAGGCATGCAGAACGCTATACGATAGGAACATCAGCGGCAAAATTGGCATCTTCGTCGATAGCCAGGCAGCTTTGATGTCACTGGAGTCATATAAAACAACATCCATACTCGTCAACCAGTGTAGGGAAGAACTGTCCAGACTGGGCAGTCTATCTGACATTACCTTAATTTGGATCCCTGCGCATAGGGACCATTATGGCAATGAACAAGCGGATGGGCTGGCCAAATCTGGAGCCGCTCTTGATATTTCACAGGCTGTGCCAGTCGCAACACCCCTGGGAACTATCAGGAGCGAAATCTTCAGGCACTATCTGGATATGGCTGACGACAAATGGAGGAAACTGGATGGCTGTAAGGCTACCAAGGAAACGTGGCCCACATATGACATAGGTCGCTCTGAGCGACTTCTCAATTTCAGTCGGAAGGACGTGTCAAGACTTACGTACGTGCTCACTGGTCATTGGACGATCGGCAAGCACGCTATGAGACTCGGCCTCCCTTTCAATGAATGCTGCCGCAGCTGCAGGGAACCTGGAACTGAGGAGACAGTATTTCATCTTCTATGTGATTGCCCGGCGTTTAACTCTATACGACATGGACTGTTCGGGAATTACCTTCTACAAGGACTCTCGGAGATATCGCGGGTGGGACTCAACAGCCTGCTGAAATATCTCAACGCAACGGGCTGGCTCTAGCCACCTCAGCATTGCCCCTGGGTCAAGTTTTGATCGGGGGGCTCCGATTTCTTGACGAGTTGTGTGGTGTCAAAACGGAGCCACCTTCGGCTCTACTTGTTGCGCGCCGGGAACTGTGTGTGCTACCACGTTAACCAACCAACCAACCATACTCATTATTAAAAAAATTAAATACAGGAAATATAAAAAATATACTCATTACTAAAAAAAATAAACAACAGGAATTAAATAGAATATGGTAGCATGTTATTAACTCTATTCAAATGCCAAATATAAGACTCAAATGATCAAAAGTGCCAGGCAACAAAATTAGAAAATCTAGGAAAAGTGATGTTTAAGTCACAGCAAAAGTCAAAAAGTATTCCGATCTATTCCTGCCAAATTGTAGATCATCTTAAATGTATCTGTAATTTATTTTAAAGTCGGAATAATCAACAAGCAGGCCTAAAAAAAAGGTTTGTGCAAACTCACTTTATCAAACTTTGTGCTTTTCTGTGATCATTCTATTTTTCGTGAACAATTGATACTTAATATATGAACATCTGCTTCATGCTGAACTTCTCAAACAGTGAAATTGTCTCAGAAATCCTACTTCGTAATGTTGTGTATTCAGTTCCCTTTCAGAAATTGTATTCCCCATGGTAAGGTTCAATAGGCAGACGGAATGAGGACGACACACTTGGGTCCTTATAGCGGTCCCTTTGTAAAACCCTTAGACAGTGGCTAGAGTCCGCTGGTATCCACCAGATATCACTGCAGCGTCAAACCCGGCAAAGGAGAGAGAACGATTTCAGTCTCACACTAGACATAGGAGTCCAAACATGGCAACTTTGGTCTCCCAAAATGCCTAATTCTTATAGTCCCGAGGCCGGGTAGCGAAATTAAAGCACCGTTTCCTCCTCCAAATATACAGGGTGTCCGCCAGGAAGGTATACTACTCTATTCGTTTACGTTTTTGATTAATTGAAAGAGAATGGATCTTATATTGACAAATGTTTTATTTAATGTCGGCAATTATGTATGGAATACAATATCAGATGAATGTCCGCCTCACAAATGCTCACTATGATTTTTTTTCATGAAAATCTGGGTTGCCATGGGCGAGCTGTAACATCCTATTGGCATATGTACGGCGGCGTAAATGGTCTTGTGGAAGAAGCTCTTGTGTCAACTGAATCTTAAATGAAAGCAAATGCAAATCCTTGTGCAAAATTGTGGCCAAAGTTGTGCTTTGAAGAACCAGCTCCTGAGCACGGCGTCGAACTGAGGTAGATGGATTGTTTTGAACACTTTCTTGAGCAGCAGTAATGTTTGCAGCCGATCTTGCAGTACGTTGCAGTCCATGCTTGTTCCTATCACCTAAAGACCCTCTAAATAGTGCGTTTTGTTGGCACGTTGTTTCTCCCAAAACAAAGTATACCGGGGGATAGGGTATCCTGCTTCAATATTTTCGGTCTAGTTATGCAAATTTTGATCCTATCCTCGGAATGAGCTCGGTATTAAACAATTTGTAAACGTAAATTGATTTCTCTGATTGGCGTCAAAAATAACCATTTAAGTATTTTAAAATAACTCAAGTTTTACTTGAAACGATAGTAAAGCGTGAGTTTATGTTTTCTTACATTCCCGACTACAATTTTTCCTTATTTTTTTTTTTTGTTTTATACTAAATAATTAAGATTTACAAAATTAATAAATTAATAAATAAATAAGTTTATATTAAGCGTGGCTTTTACAATGGCCTTACTAAAATTAAGTCTCAACTAGCCAACAACTTTTTTATGTTTAGATTTGTTATCCTTTCTCCGCCTTTGTTACCGGATTATCCATTGTAACATTGTAGCTACTGAATGGTTTACCCACTTTTTGCACATCCTTTATCCATTTGTTGTTAGTTTGCTAAAAATTTTACAAAAAACGGTATTGAATTTTGGGGAGACAGATCCGTAATTATTTGAACCCATTGCTGAAAACCCCCGAAGTAAATAAAATAAATCATTTTGTTTAGGAAGATCGTCAATTCACCGCTAGAGTCGAAAAATGCTAACAAAACAACCATAAAATCTCTGAGATTTCGTAATTATTCATGAAATAATTTTATAAATACGAAATTGTATCTAAGGCCAAGGCCACGCAATGAGCGGCTAAGCGACAAGCGGCTGAGCGATGAGCGTCAAAAAATTAAAACATATGAAATACTACTGAAGTGGCCACGCAATGAGCGGCATGTGAGCGAAATTTCTGAGCGGCTAAGCAACGTCGCTCATTGCGTGGCCTCGGTCTAAGGGTGATGTTAAGGGCCAATGTTGAATGTGAACCACACCTAAACGTCAAGTTTTTTCTGGATGTCGTTTGACATTCCACAATTTCAGGATAACTCAATTTGAACCATGGAAAGATACACAATCGAGCAACGCGTTAAAGTAATTCAGGCTTATTGTGAAAATGGGCGTTCAAATCAAAATGCATATCGTGCACTTCGTGATTCAGTGATGAGGCACATTTTCACCTCAGTGGATTCGTTAATAAGCAGAATTGCCGCATTTGGGAGAATGATAATCCAAGAGTGATTGTCGAAAAACCAATGCACCCACAAAGAGTGACTGTTTGGTGCGGTTTATGGGCTGGCAGCATCATCGGGACGTATTTTTCCCAAAATGAGGCCGGTCAGGCAGTTACACAGAAAAAATTATTTTTCCAATTCAAACAAAAAATTTGTAGAATAAAAACTTTTTTTTGACGGAAATCGGTGCTATAAACAAATTTGCATATTCAAACAATTAATTTGCTTTTTTTTTATTAATTGATTTTTTCACACAAATAATTTAACTGAATCAAACAAAAAGTTTACTGAAATTCATATAAATTTTAAACAAATAATTTTGTTGAATCAAACAAAAAGTTTGTGCACAAGCAATGACGCGAACCCAAGCAATCACTGATGGAGGAAATGAAGGCAGAGCAGAGAGGCGGCTGGCTTGGAGACACATTTTTTTTTTGTTGAAATTACATATTTTTTTAAGGAAGTCTTGTTTTTACATACATGGTTTTTCTGCATCATTCACTGCTGCTGTATCCTTTCCTTTGCTAAAGAAGGGGAAATGTAACCAAAAACGGCAGCAGACCGATTCGATATGTTTTTCGTCATATTTTTATTTTTGTATTTGATGTATTTAACTAAACAGTTTTTAAAAATTGAATACGAGATTTTTTTTTAAATTGTTTTTTACAAACTTTGAAACCAACCAAAAATTTATTTTGTTTCCTATAATGTAGTGGTTGTTTCTGTTGTTTAAAAAGAGTTAAACGTGTTTTTTACCTGGTATTGTTGTTGGTTTTTTTACTACAAACCTCGTCACGCTCTTTTATCATCTTTCTTATTGTTGTTCTTTTTAAAGCGTCCAAAACTTAACTGTATGTGTTTTTGTTGTTGTTCTAATATTTTACATAAAGAAGTGTTGCTAACAATCAAATAAAAAAATGCAAAAAAACGACAACATTAAAGAGCGTTAAATATTTCATACAAAATTATAAAAACTTGAAACCAATAACGCGTATATTATGTTTTTGAATAGTGGTCAACATTTTTGTTGGTTTAATAAAATTCATAGAAAAATATTAATTGAATCAGTTGAAAAATTTGTAGAAGTTAAAAATATGTTCAAACAAGCGTTTGTTTGAAAATAATTCGGCAATAATTTTTTTTGTGTACTGTGAACGGTGTTCGCTATCGTGAGATGATAACGAACTTTTTATGGCCCGATTTGGAAAATATAGATGTGGACGATGTGTAGTTTCAACAAGATGGAGCCACTTGCCACACAGCTAACAAAAAACTGGCTCTTTTGCGCGACAAATTCAATGGCCGTGTTATCTCACGTGGTGGCGATGTCAATTGGCCGCCAAGGTCATGTGATTTGACACCGTTGGACTTCTTTCTTTGGGGTTATTTGAAAGAAAATGTATACATCGATAAGCCAGCAACAATTCCAGAGCTAAAAGATGAGATAATTCGGCACAATGACGGCATAGAAACTCAATTGTGTCTCAGCGTCATCGAAAATTTAGACCATCGAATGGAGGTGTGCCGCCGAGGTCTCTGCGGCCATTTGGCCGATACTTTGTTCCATACATAATTGAACCAGTATAAAAATAAATTACACTAATTTGCTAAATAATTTGTATTTTACTCAAAATCAACATCGGCCCTAAAAATTTAACCACCTTTTATATGTATTAAATTTAAAACGGGTTTGTTTGTTCTTTTGAGACTCTTAAGCTACTACGCCGATTTTTTTTGATATTTTTACAGTAATTTTCTGATTAACCGACTCTTAACATGGGTGGCAACTTTCACACAATGCCAGCAAAAGTAATTACACCATAGATGGTACAAAAACCAGGGTTTAAAAAAACACAACGTCCCAACTTCGGTAACTACGGGATTTTTTAAAAGTTTCAGTCTGTCAAACCAAACACTTTCGAACATGTCGACTGCCGATGTTTTTTGTTGTGTACAACTTTTCGTGTTTTGCTTTTGACTTTACTGCGACTGTTTTCATTTAATGAATCAGAAGTAAAGTTTACTTTTGTCCAATAACAAATGAAGATGTCGAAGTTGCAGCAAGATTTTATGACTTTTACTATCTCGACTGCAGCTTTTAAACGCTGACAAAAACACACCAGAGGAAGGCAGCACCAAAATCAAGCTGACACTACTCATTTGTAGATGTTAGCACAAAAACATCAATATAAATGCCACCATGTAGATTGCAGCACGGTAAACAGAACGATTAAAGTAATAGTTTCCAAATTTGAAACAAATAGTTTGTTTACCAATACAAAACAGTGGTCAAGTGAACTAAATTTGAAAAGTAAGCGTGGAACCTCCCATTCAAGTACATTATAATTGTTTAAATATCTGTTGAAAGCAGTGATGTTAACTTTTATTTTTTCATTACCTTACGGTCCTCTAAAAATTGCCGTTTTTGAGAAGAAATTACCGTACGCAAAGATTTTTAATCCAAACATTAATGTGCTTTTTCCAAATGATAGACGATTGATTGTTTCATTAATTAACAGCATATAAGAGCATAACTTATAAACCATTAATTTAAATTTTAGATGTGTTTTAAGACAAATTTGAATGTAAATTTTTGTCTTAAAATACATTTTAACTAAAATTATTGCATTTTTATGGATAAGGTAGTAAAATAATTATGAATTTGATCCGTACTTAAAATAATCCAATTATAGATATATTTATAACATTGCGGCCATTTCATATGTTAAGGAATTGTTGATTTTTACAAACAAAAATTTAAATATAAAATTAATATGAAGTTAAAATGCTTAAGCTCGAGGTCTGTTGTATGTAAGATTTTTCTTTATTATATTATCATCACATAGTGTAGTTTTTGATGCTGAAACGTGAAGAGCTATTACTCCTTTATTGTGGTTAATTAAACATTCCCTGATGATGATATTCAAAGAATATCGAAATATCGGAAACAAATAAGGAAAAATCTTACATACAACAGACCTCGAGCTTAAGCATTTTAACTTAAAATTGAATTTTAAATGTCGAATAAAAATGCAACTTAAGAAAAATATAAAATTAATAATATACAAGAGTAATTTAAGTTTTCTTATTTTGCACTTATCGGTGTTACGAAAACATTTATAGAAACATAATGTTGTTAATTTGTTTGTTATAATATTTATCTATGTATTTTTAAATTGAAAATAACCTCTAAAAAGTTAAAACTTTAAGCCCTACATATGTTAGTACTTATATTTTTTGCCAAAAATCCAAATTTCTTTAAATTACCGTATTTTAAATAAAATTACCTTGCTACCTTTTGTGGCTCAAAATTACCCTAAAAAAGGGTAATTACCGTACGGTTAACATCACTGGTTGAAAGTTAACAGTTGAAGTATATAAATTTTATGCAAATTGCATCGTGATCAATGCACGAGATCTATTTTAAAAAATGTATATATCAATGAGTGTAGTGAAGCACACCGGGTTAAGCTAATAAGATCAAAGGTAATTCAACTACTGCTGGTGTCGGAATGTATTAGTCTTAGGATTAAACTTAAATAACCGTTATGACCAGAATTATTTCAAAGTATTATATTGAGTTTTTATTAAAAATAAGTCCCGAGAATTTAAGAATGTAATATTTCTGAAATATCTTTGCAAAAATCTCATCTTAAACTTAAAGTTTTGTTACACTAAGGTTTAGTTGAACTAAACTTAAAATTATATGAACAGTCGGGCCTCGATTATCCGTGATGGTCGGGACCAGTAGCATTACCGATAATCGATTTTCACGTTTAATCGAATAACAATTTTGATTATACAGTTTTTTTAATATATTAATTATTTAACAAGTGAACATTGATGTACATGCATATTTACATAAAAATTAATTCAAAAAGTTTATGTAAATTTTTAAATTAAATAGGTATGTATAGATTAAATTTTCTACTAAAAACATGAGACAAAAAAGGACATTAAGCAAAAAAAAAGACTACAATTTAAAAAAAGGCGTGTGATGTTGTTTATCTTATATTGTTCAACTGCCATCACGGTTAATTGAAGCAAACAATCTGAAAACATTGCAAACAAAAAACAATAGACTGATCTTTGGCCATCACATTTAATCGGGGTTACCGGTTTTTTTAAGTTTAGTTCGACTAATCCAGCGTTTACACTTTCACTAATTTTTTAGCCATAAGTGTTACATTTGGGAGAACCTGAAGTTACCCGATTTTTAAGTTAATACATCATCATCGAAGCATGACTCTTTTCTTAAATCTAGGATGCTATGAGCAGAATTTGAGTTCGGCGCCTAGAATTTTGTAACAAAAAAAAAGGATTGCTGGCCTTTGCTTGGCCCGATTATCTAATACAGGTCACAAATACTTCACTCAAAAAATTATGTAGTTAAATTCAAACGAAAATTCATTTGAAACAACTTAAAATTCATTTAAAAAACGGATCATTTACATTTCATTTAAAACAAATGATTTTTACATTAATTTTTAATTTTTTTATTTATTAAACAGCATATTCCGTAAAATTGAATAGTTTTTACTTTTAAAAAATATATTTTAACCGAAAAAAATCAAACTACATAACAAAATAAATACGGAAAAACATTTTTTTTGGTAGTTTGTTTTTTGATTAACAAACACAAATGTTGAAAAATTAAATTATTCGTAAAATAACTATATTTTTATTCAATTTTAACAGTACGGAAAACGAATTTAATACCCCACAATCAGTTACTGCACTGAGAAAATTAAAAGCTTTAAAATCAAAGAAAAAAGGTCTTTGTAAAATTGTAACGAAAATATCTTTGTTGGAAGGAAAAAATCCTTGCATCAATGATATATTCTTTAAACAAGCAAATGGTGCGTCTTCAACACAAACGACGAAAATTCTTTGAAGCTTATTCAAAGAAATTATCTTTTCTGTAAAGATAAAATATTTGCTACAACGATTAATTTCTTTGCTAATAGAGGATTGAAAAACGTATTTAAAATAAAAGACTTTTCTTTGTTTTTTTGCTATAGCCGATTGATTACAATATATGTAAAAAATAAAAAGAATTGTTTTCGTGGTTGTGATTAATTGTAAGTCAGTCGATAGGAACGCTCAATTGTGCATGTGCTGTATATGAACTATTTTTTATTTTTATTACATTAAACTAAAATAAAAAAATTTTATAAAAATGCTGTGTTTGGTTTCATTAAATATTTTATTTTGCAGAAAAATTTTAATTTTTTAAAACATTTCTAAAGCAGATTTCAAAAAAAATTGCCTTTGTTTCTACATATCAGTCTTTAGTATTTCAAAGAATTATTTCGTTGAATTTAATTGCGTTTCTTTGTAATAACGTTCAAATTACGTCTTTGTTACAATGAAAATTGTACTTAAAATCAAAAATTAAAGTCTTAAGACTAACGAATGAAAGTCTTTGTGCCAAAATACTTTTTCCTTAGTTTAAGGACTTTTTTCATGTGTTTCCAAAGACGTACATCCTTGCCACAAGATTTTAAGTCTTTGATTTTAAGTATGTATTTCATGGGAATCTAAAGATCTTTGCGCCTTTCCGGTAAAGACGTTTTGTCTTTGGACACAATCTGACCAATAAAAGTCTTTGCAACAAAGTGTATTTTCTTTGATTTTACGATTTAATTTTCTCAGTGTGTAATAATTTTATAAGTGTTGTAATAAAGTGTATTTGGTTAATTCCGAAAAAAGTTACGGAAGGTTAAGCTGTCGAAAGAACTATCACACTGACTATCATATTTGACATTCATGAGCATTGCAAAATTATGGACTCATTCTTAGCCTTTTCAATCGACTTCATCAAATTCTTTCCAAATCGGGACCTGTACTTTGCGTAAAACTTGTACGTGGGCATCTTGCCAGCCGTACAGGCGGACGGATGGACATGGTTAAATTGGCTCAAAAAGTGATTCTTTTTTGATCGGTATACTTAAAGGTGAAATTGGATGTAGGACATTTTAATGTGTTGCAAAATACGCAAAAACGCATAATTCCCTGCCCATTATTGTAGTGTGGGTATAGAAAAAAAATTGCTGCATATGGAAAAAATGTTATACGCTCCCCGGAATATGGAAAAATTGCTGAAAATTGACAACCCTAGTATTATATAATCGGTCTTGACCGACTTCTATTTATTACTTGTAAGAAAAAACTATATTTATTATTTTCCAAAAATTATTTTCCACCTGTCCATATCATTTCTAAAAGTCATTAGATTTTGTTGGCCAAATTAACCTCTATCCTAAGCAACATAATTTTTTATTATTATTTATAACATCACGATTAAATTCGTAATTAAATTAAAATCTACAAAATACTTTTTTAGCAATTTAATTGTTGGTTATGTTCCCCCCACTTCTTTCTTAGATTTATTCTGGCCAAAACTCATCCACTTTATCACTTATATTTTTAAAATTCTTTTTAATGGTTTTCAGATAATAATTACAAAATGAAATTAGCATCTGGGGATAAAAGTGTCGAATCCTGTCAACCGAATCCTTGTCAGTACAATGGCAAATGTGTAATTAACAATGGTACAAGTTACTGTCAGTGCCAAGGACATTTTACTGGAAGGTAAGTCAAAGCATCTTAATTTCTTCAACAAACAATACAATTAAGCAAAGCAAATTAAATTAAATAATTAATTAGCCGAAATCAATAAAAAAAAAGAACATCTTTTTCTAAAACACAATTGTAGATTTTGTGGCTTAAATTTGTGTGAATTGGAACCCTGCGTCTTTGGTCAATGTGAATTAACCACGAATAATTTTAAGGTAAGTGCATTTAACACCTCGCAAGCACATCCGTTAAGTGCAAGTGGAGATGGGTTTGTGTTTTATTAAAAACAAAAAAAAAACAAATAAACTTTAAATTATAGTGCCGGTGTCAACCTGGTTATATGGGTACGACATGTGATCAAAAACAAAAACCTTGTGCTGATAATCCTTGTGAGGGACGCGGAATTTGTATAGAGAAAAATGGTGGTTTCTTTTGTCGGTAAGTATTCGATTGTGAGTATGACAGTGAGTGTGTATGTGTGAGACAAGTATGAATGGGCAGATGGATGAACTTTTTTTCCTGTTGAAAGCTGGTGTGATAAAATGGCATTCATTTTTAATTTACTTAAAAAATAATTATTGTTTTAAAAAGTTACTCAATCTTCCCTCATTAATATTCTTGTTTTAAACTATGTAGTTGCTATGCTTGGTGGGAGGGCCACCGCTGTGAAAAACGTATGCTTCACATACCTTACAAACCTTTATCGGAGCGTATGCTGCAGGAACCCTTTTGGTTGGGTCTAATAACTGTATTTGTGGTTTTAGCTGTTATAGGTTTGGTTTGGTGTGCGAAGCGACATTTTCCAGAGAAAATCGAAAAACTATTGGCTGAAGAAGCTGATCGTAATAGGCGTAAGTTTAAGAAAAATAAAACGTAGAATTTATTTTATTTTTATTTTAATTTTCTTAAAGAAGGCTTTCGAGCTCTTGAGGCCAAAACAAAATTAAAATATTTTGCTGAATTGTGCTTTGGTCGAAACTTTTCAAATTATTTTTTTTTTGTTTAATTTGACAAAAGATTTGTATCAAAAACAAAAAACTATTTTCACTTGTTGTTTGATCATAAAGTGGAAATAGTTTCCGGTTTTTATTTCAAATCATTTTTTTTTGTAACGTGCGTACATACAAACAAAATCTATTTTTTAGGCTAAAAACTATTTTAAAATAAAAAAAATTTAAGCTCTAACTAACGCTAGATCTAATCTAAAACTAGATCAATAGACATTTGCAGAATTCACTTTCTATAAAATCTGCTTATTTCCTTTACATTATTTTTGAAAAAAGTTAAGCACGAATTATAAAAAATACTAAAATTTAAATAAAATGTAAGAATCGAAAATGTTATTAGTATTTAAGAGAATATTTTTAGAGGGCATTTAAAAGAAAGAAACGATTTAAGCCATTTTTATGTTCAACCTTCAATTTTATCATCCCAGCTTCTTGCATGGGGTCGCTGCAAAAGCAAAATCATTATTTTGTGAAAAGATTTGTGTTGGAGTTAGGCAAACAAACAAATTTTGTCTTTTTTATAAGCAGTATTTACGACATTTTCGCCCCTCTAGCTCATCCCATGTATAAACTATGGCGCCAAAATCTTATTACAGAAAATGTTTATAATAAAGCTTGGTAAATAAAAAAATTTATTTGGCCCATTTTCAGCTAAGCACTAACTTTATATATAGAAAGTATTTACGCCAAGTTTTGTCTTCTTTGAGTATGCCGAGTGGCCGCAATCAGGCTTATGTGCTGTTTTCACAACACAAGTGACTGAACGTGTAGTAAAATTTATATGAAAAGCACTCAGTTTTTTGAGTGTTTTCCATATAAATTTTACTACACGTTTAGTCACTTGTGTTGTGAAAACAGCAATTTAAATTAAAAAAAAAACTCTTATATTAACAAATAGAATCTGCGAATTTATTTCTTATGGTGTAATTTGACTTAAAATACACATTCGAATAACTCTTATATTAGCGCTAAAATGACTTGCGTAAATTTTAATACCAAAATAACCCATAATTTAAAAATGTTTTTTAATTAGCTTTTTCGGATGCATTTACCTAATGAATTAGCCTTGGCTGTAATCTTAAAAATTAAATATTTCTATACCGATTTATATTACTTTTAGCTAAAATTTTAAAAATTAAGTCTAACTGACCGACGGACGAACGGACATGTTTTAAAACCTTACAAGTCAACAGCGTAACTCAAAAAAAAACTCTTAATATTCCTTTCAAAACATTTTAACGAAAATTATTATTTTGATTGCAAATAACAAACTATATGGCGTATGTGGAATATGAGATAGTTAAAAAACAGCGCAAAAGTATGCTACGTTTCTTATAAGTGTTTAATATAAACATTACAGTACTATGGAGCGTATAAGTATTAACAATCAAGCCAATTATTAATTATACGCAAGTAGAAGACACTAATTACCCAAAAGCAATTTTGCTGGAAATCAAGTGCAAAACAACGGGTATTCAAATTCGAATTTCAAGGGTTGAGGATACTTTTGTAACACTTTATTTCAATAGCATTCTCTAGTAAAATGGAAATTGGAAATCAGGTGATTTAAAAATACTTTTGAACTTAAGTTTATTTCCCGATAATTTTAAGCACTGGAATTTCTTCTTTTTTTTGGGTGCTGATTGGGTAATGTTGTTAGAAAACAGAGTTGCCAGCTTAGAGTTGTTCCTCCCAGATTTATTTCATTTGAAGGGTACAAATTTATATTTAGGGGGCATAAATTTATATTTAGAGGGTTCTTAGGAGGCCTTAGGAGTAAGTTAGACTAAAATATGCATGTTGAAAATTTTTCGATAAAAAAAGTTTTGTTGGCGGTGAGCATATTGAAAAATGTCGTTTCTTTGCGAGTATGAACTCGCTATGAGAACCAATAGCTCAGGTGGAAAGTTTTTAACGGAACTGGCGAGGAATTGGAAAAGGATCAAACTTGTAATGGCAAATGTTCACATTTAAGTATGCAAACCTGCTACATCCACTTTGTATGTCAATTGAGATTTTGATGCCTCGTGGTACAGAAACATAAGCCTCGTCGACCAGCATGTAGGTTTTCTTCAATTTGAGTCTTGAAGTGTGTACAACCAACTATATTTTTAATTTTCCTCTCAAGCTGCAAACATGAAATATAAGCAGTCTTTGGCCTTTCTGTAAAATGTGCTAAATGGAAGTTAGCAGGTTTACAAATAAAGCCGACAATATGTTGGTACAACAAAAACAGAAATTAAATCTAGAATCTCATATCACGAGTCTAGTTTGGAAGATACGGAACGACCATTAACACAAAAAGTTCCACTTGCAGCCCACTGTTCAATAAGTGGTCAAAGGCCAGACTTCAAAGGGGTGATAGGGTAAGATGGCTACATATAATGAATATTTCGACAAATACACGAATTTAATTTAAGACAGAAATAGACAATTACGATCAATTGAATTGGTTATATTTGTTAATGCAGCGATGTTTTTACGAACGCCCTGCGCATCCGATACAATGCAGAGATTCATTTCCGAACAAACCATAAATGTTAAATTATTGTAAAATTATAGAAAATTATTTGCTTTTAGATTACCTAAAAATGGTTATAGAATTTAATCGAAATCTAAATAAATAAAAAAGCTGTTTTATATTTTATAATTTGGAATACCTTTAGCCGAAATATAGAAGAAAATCGCCAAATAAAAAAAAATGTATATCTCTGATACAACCAGAAAAACAGCAAAAAAGTTAAAAAGTTACTGTACAAAATTTATAAAAGATTTCCAAAAATATTTACTTTAACATTTTATCATGGAAATAGAGATGTTAACAAGCTAACTGCCCTGGTGTTTCCAATT
This sequence comes from Pollenia labialis, assembly GCA_949318255.1. Taxonomy (NCBI): domain Eukaryota; kingdom Metazoa; phylum Arthropoda; class Insecta; order Diptera; family Polleniidae; genus Pollenia; species Pollenia labialis. Next base: position 56,408,554 of record OX439142.1, read on the forward strand.
ATTATTTATTTGATATTTGATAGTTTTAGAAATATAATCGAAAACTTTTAATTGTATTTTATAATTTAAACCAAACTAAAGCACAATTTTTCAAAAAATTTATCTTGGCATCGAATGATTTTTCTCATAAAATTAAATATTTTTTTCAAAAAGAACAATTAAAAAATATCTTTGTGCTTTAGCAGATATTTATGATCGATTAAGAAATTTTTGTAAATTTTTCAATACTTTTGCAAATTTATTTTTATTTTGAACTTTACTGTATGCCAAATTTTTTCTAACTTTTTTCTCTCTTTTTGTATTTCTCGTCTATTCTTTTTTTCCTTAAACAAAAAAAATTTAACAAAACAAAAAAAAAATTTGTTTTATGTATAAATAAAAATCTTTTGAACTCTCTTCTTTAAAAAAAAAAAATTAACAGCACCTGGTTCTATACATGGACATCATCATCACACATCATTGCGTGAACAATTGCAATTTACAACTGCCATACCACAAACGACCGTTAATAACGCACCGGGTGCACCTCGTTCCATATTCAACAGATTGGGTATAAGAAAACCATCATTATTGAGCCTCAGCAGCCCCAATCCAATACCTGGAGGGGGAGGGGCAGCAGCGCGTACATTTTCACTTGACGATCTGTTACGACCGCCTCCCCGACGTAAGATTAGGCTAAATTCAAAATTGAAAAATTAATTAATTAAAACTAATTAAAAAGCAATTCTGAATACAAAAAAAATTTACAATAACAACTAAAACTTAATTCACTCAAACAAAATCTTAAGAAAAAGAAGACCTTGAGAAATAATTTAAAAAAAAAAAAAAGTTTTCTTTTTCTAACACTAATTGATATCTTTAACAAAAAAAATCGTACAAAAACTTTTCAGTACATACTTACAAAATTTTTAATTTCTTTGTGTTTTTCATATTGTTCTTCAAAAAATCTACATTTTATTTTCTTTCACTGTCTCTCTTTCTCCCTACTCTGTCTGTCTCTTTTTCTATGTAAAAAAATTAATTTAATTGGTCTTTGAATCTGAACGTTTTTTCTTTTCTTTTTGAAATGCCACTCTCCATTTTACCACTTAATTATATATAACCAACCCTCCTTCCTCCGAAATAGGTTTAATCCAAATAATCTTGATGTTGTGTTGACACGATTTTTGCATTAAAAAAAAAGTAAAAACTAAACATAAATATATATTATTAAATATTTTAATAACAAACCTTTCAAAGAATATTTTATTAATATATTTTTTATTAATTTGTACAAATTTCTCGGAAATTCCTTAGTTCCCGGTCTGACTGATTCTTAAACTGAATGGCGTTTGTTGTAAAACAATGAATAAACAATTTATACCCATATCTTTAAAATTAATTCTTAAATATTCTTTATGTCACTTTTACCCCAAGAAAAAAAATAATAATCATGAAATTTACAGCCAAAATATAAATATCCCTTTTTTAATTTGATAATGTTCAAAAGACTGACGGACGGATTTGAAGTTTGAATTGTTAGGGTGTATAAAGGGTAAAAACGGGTAAATTCGTTAACCTCACATTTCCTTAACTAAAAGAGATACATAAAAAATTTTATACTTATCGTTGTTCGTCTCTGTATAAAATATCATTTAATTTTTCAACGTACTCTCCTTTGAGCTCCATACACTTTGGTCAACGTTTCTTTAATTTTTCATTCCGTCTCTCCTTCCGTCGATCTATTTCGTCGGATTTGAAGACAAGAAATAGTCACTTGGAGCTTAATCTAGAGAATAGGGCAGATAAGGCAATTCGTAGCCTAATTCATGGATGTTTGAATGTGCTCATGAAGGTACTCGAAATTTAATGTTTTCCATTTTCTTCTCAAAGTACAAGATAGTCTGCTATCAATGGCTGTTGAGCACAAACCAAGGCGAATTCATCCCAGATAATCTCGGTACTACATCAAGTGCAACTCGTACAAAAACCACTAGCAATTTGTTTTTGTAAAATCATTGTACAATGTCAAAAACAGAAATATAACAAAACAGAAACAAAGATAATAAACAAGATGTTGAACCCCAACAATGATATAGCTAAAAAAAAACCGTGCTTTTAAGACCACCTGAAATAAATTCGCCTTGAAACAAACGGAATTACTCATCTAATTAGAATTTTTACAGGAGTCAGCTGACAGGCACCTGTTCATTGACACTCCATCGTATATATAAAAATCGTGTCTAGCCTTAACTGATGAAATAATGGTTTTCTATAACCAAATACACAGAAAAAATTAAAAATGGTCTCTAATCAACCCATTTGTTGATTTTGCACCAATTACCAAAATGATTATATTGATTACTAAAAATTTTAAAACTTTTAAATTTTGAATATATTTTTTTTTTCAATAAATAATATTTTTAATTAGAATTGTGGTTATTTACATTAAATTATTTTTATAAAGAAAGGGATTTTACAACATGAAAATTAATTAAAATTGTTATTGATAACACGGGTCAACACAAAATTTGTCTTTGACATTAAATCATAAAATTTCGATATATTAGGTCTTTATTAGACGAAAGAAAAATATACGACATGAAAAAGTTTGCTTTTGTATTTAGGATACCGATTTCACGACTCAACAAAAAAATTTTCGTTCTTTGTCCTAAAGTTTATTTTGTAATTTTTCAGTTTATTATACACAAAAACGAAAAGAAAATACATTCTTTGTGTATAAAGTTTGCATAATTATGCGATATTTTTCAAAATATGTGTTTTTAATTTTTACTATAACTATCACAAAAGCAAACTTTATACACAAAGAATGTATTTTCTTTTCGTTTTTGTGTATAATAAACTGAAAAATCACAAAATAAACTTTAGGACAAAAAACGAAAATTTTTTTGTTGAGTCGTGTAATCATTCATTCTTGGCTGAACTGCGATTCGAACCCAGGCGGCTGGTTACCATGACATGTTTCGATCGCAACAACTCGATCACCTCAGATGGATTTGCCGTCTTACACTCGTTATTTAATAAATATTTTAATTAAAAATTTATTTAAAAACAACTAAAATGTTAATTAAATCAAAAGTATATTTTTAATTTTCTTTTAACAAAAAAAAATTTATTCAATAATCACACTAATTAAATTTTAATTATTTTTAAACAATTTTTTTAATTGATAAAAAACTACTAATAATTTTTTCTGTGTATGATTATCGCAACCGTGAATGTTTATAACAAATACATTTGTGGCGGTCGAGAGTACGGAGAGAATGAAAAGACAAAGAAATAACTTAACTCAGCTGTCAAAACAAACCTAACTCTATAATTGTATTACTTTGAGATGCGCTAACTTTGTTGTAGAAGGTTTTATTGTATTGATTTGAGAGAGTTTCGATTCTAGTCAAGCTTCTATGCCAACTGCTTTTTGTAAATACAGCTTTCTCTCCTTGTACTTTCTTTTCCCAAAAATCTTTTAGATTTTAGCTAAGAAACCACTTCATAATACAAATATAAATATAATAGAATAAATATTCCTTATAATAAAATTCTTTAAGTATTATTAAATTAAAACCCCCTTTTTCACATTTTCTGTTTTTTACATTGAAAATTCGTTAAATATATGGAAAATGCAGCAAAAGGCAGAAAACCTTGATATTTATCAATTCAAGTTTTTTTGCCTTTGGCTGCACTTTTCATACATTTTACGAAATTTCGATGTAACTAATTAGCTGGATAATGTGAAAAAACTTATTTCAGTATAATGCAGACATGTTCTACAAACCGAAATGAAGTGGATTTAAAATCGAACAAATTTTGAAAACGAGCCTGTAAAAAAAGTTCATTCAAATATTTCTTTTTATGTACTTCATAAATAATTGAAATCAAAATCTCATTCGATTTCAATTCCACTTCATTTCGATTTCTAGAATTGTGAACCATATTTAAAACTGTAATAAAGATACAAAAAAATTGCAATCGGGTTTCAAGATACAGCCGTGAGAAAAGTTGTATTTTCTTCGGAAAAATCAAGTTTTAGCCTAAATATACATGAGGCCATAAAGTAGAACAGCAGCTTAACAAGCAAAACCTAAAAACAAGCTTTTGTTAGTTTCGAGAAATTCCACTTAGTGGTTCTTTATTCTGTTTCAAAACTAATTTTCTGTTCACAAACCATTCTGATCCGTAAAAAAAACTATTTTTTGTAAGCATTCTATACATTTTTTAAAGAATTCTTTAAAACTTACTATTCCGGATAAAATTTATGATAAATATATTTAATCATAAGCCGATAATCATAAATTTAGAAATCTTTGCCCGACATTCTGACGCTTAAGATTCTTTTGTATTCTTGTATATAGTTTGAAATATATTTTCATATTCATAACTACGAATACTTTGTTTTTATTATGCCCAATTTTTAGGATTGATATTAAAGCATATTTATGTTTAAAATCGTTGGAAAAACTAAGCAAGGTGGTCTCAATATTAAACCAATACAACAACAACAGGCAAAGCAATAGCAGACAACTGTTTTTTGAGGGCACCTTGTAAATAAAAACACTTTTTTCTGATATTTTTTGTATTTGGTAGTGCTACCACTTGTATTTTAATTAAATAAGACTTTTTAAACAAAACTAAAAAAAATCAGTCTGTATATAAATACGATTTAAGTTTATATGAAAATTATCTTAATATAGATTTAAATATTATCCTGGGTCTAATATAAATATAAGCATTTTTTTTTTACTCCAACTTGAAATTTTCGATTTTAAATATTTCTATTTAAAGTTTAATTTTAAAAGTGACATATTGAATATAAGTTCGAAGTATTATGTTTATAATCCCCTCAAAACAAAAAAAAATTCAACAGACAAATTAACCCCTAGTGCGTTATTTAAAATGTAAAAACCCTACACACTCTACTTTTCCAACTACTCAGCATTAACACGTTATTTTATAAACCCCAAAAATATGCTTTAAGAAAATAAATTGGCACTTAAATTGAGTTCGTAAACTTTGAGACGAAAACCAAAATTGCATAAAGTGTTCATTGTCACAACAAAACTTTCAAAGTATCCATCCACACAAGACTTTAGCACCTCTTCCCGGTTTGTAACATTATGTAACAGCTAAATGCACTTTGTATGTCCCCGCTTGTTTATAAAACTATCCCAAACAGATATTTTGATATTTTCAAATTAATTTTGAAAACATACATACATTAAAAATAATTATATTGCACTTTTGTATTTACACCAAATAAAAATCTACCCTTTTAAACTAAAAAAAAAATCAAATAAAATAAAAGCTTAAGCTTTTTCAACATCCGCTTAAAAATGTAATTTTTATTTTTTATAATTTAATTTGTAAGTTTCAGCAAGAAAGTACTATAATTCACTAGGTACTTAATCTCAAAATAAATAAAAAAAAAAACCAAAGACATCAACAAACGTGAGTCCAATTTTAAAATCATGATTTGAAAATTACTAGATTATAATTTCAGATATTTTTTTTATATATTCATAAAGTTTTTGTGATAAATAATGTTTATTTCAGATTGAAGAAGATGTTCGAATTTAAATAATTTCTTTAATTTGAAAATTGTTTCACTAAAAATCACTCACTGACAATATTTTAAGTTTCACAAGTTTTCAATGGAAAGATTTATTAATTTTTTATACAATTCCAGTTGTAATTTAAAAATTAAAGCTTTTGAGGGATATTCACGATACAAGCAACATTTTTTTAGGATTTTACAGTGTAAGCAAAAATGTTTGCCACAAACGCCCACATTTTCAGAAGAAAAAACTAACTAGGCCGATCTAAAAATAGCTCAATTTCATACATTTTGTATGACCATCATAATTTTTGGCAGAATGAAACCGTTTGACGCGCTGATAAAGTCGCAAACGGAATGACATGTACCACTCGTGATGAAGGGTATAAAAAGAAATAAGTGCCCAAGTAAAAAATAAAAATATAGAAAAAATTTTAATTTCAACGACTCTTTGTAATATTAAAATAATTTTAGCCCCAAACTTATACTCACAAAAGTAGTTTGCTTAAAAAAAGGAAAACAACAAATCTTTGCAGGGTAACATTTTGCTATCATTTATCTTATTAAAATGCCGAAAGGAAAGGAGCTAAGTTTTGCCGTAAGCATATAAATCGCAAATGTTTGAAAGGGTAGGTCAAGGGTGCAAAGTAACGTGGGAAAAAATTTAAATTATATCCGTATATGGCCGTCCAAAATTGGTACCGGCCAGAAATTCGTGATAACCTACATTTATCTCCGCCAAAATCGAATGACAAGCATGATTTTCATACAAAATCCGTTTCATAATCCCTTTATTAACATGTTTATTTTATGTTGTAGTGTGCCCTAATACACTTTACCAAATGAATATGGGCCACCCTAATAAATAACCAACATGCCTTACAAAACAACTTGAAGGCCGCTAGTCCTGTTAGATGGAGTTATGGACTGACGTGTGTATCTGTCCATTCTTAAAGAAACCACTAATGCAAGTAGTTTTTATTTCCAACACTACAGCGATTATTAGAGCCATAGATGTTAAACTTAACTTTTGCTCACGCCTCTTTTAAGCCCGGACTTGAACACAATAAAATACTTATTTAGATAAAAAGGTTCGTAAACACCACATTTTTTCGAAGATAACGTTGAAACAAGTTCTACTAGAAGAATGGGAGAATATACCTCAAGAAAAGTGCCGGAACTTAATTGAATCCATACTAAAGACCTGCACTGTTGCAACAACTACCTTAGAGGGAAGCAAACTGACACCAAAGTAGTCCCGTGATAGGTCTTTGGTGGTAGAGACCGGTTCTAGTTGTAACACATTTAATGAATAAGGCCTATCACTTTTACATGGAGTTGTCATTGGACACCATTTGACCAGTCACAGATCTATTCTCAATGAACGTGCTTAGTGTCAGTTACTAAAATGAAGTATTATTTCAATAAAACAAGTCCTAGAATTAAATTCAAGAACTAAATTTTAGAAAGTACCAAAAAACAAAAATCACTGATCCGTTGCAGACTGTACTGTAATTCATTAATTTTTCTACCATTTTTTTCTTCATAAACCAGTTAAGGGATTGGTTTTTCTTTCACTGGTGATGAGTCCATTCTTTTTGAACTTGTTGTTCTATTTTCACAAATCCCAGGACCAGTCTGTCGGACCAACTGACAGAAATTTCCCGCAGGGTAGTAACAATTTGTGTTTTTCATTGGTTTGAGTACTTATTGGTGCGTTATTCTCGTTTCTGTTGCAAGTTGTTAGTTTTACTTTCTGATATTGTTTGAGTTTGTTTTGTTACTTAGACAATTGCTGAAGAATAAGAATAATTCCTTAAGACGGGTTTTCTTGTTACTCAGGCAGATAACTTGTGTGCATGCAAATAACTATAGTTTTTATTGTTACTTTTTATTACTTGGGCAGATAAAAATTGTTACTTTTGTTACTTTAAAAGATTAAAATTGTGTGAATGCGTAAGACGTTCTTCCATGCCAAAATAAAGGAAAAAATATTAAGAGCAAAAACATTTGTGTTGCATATAAGTATGTATGCACGTGTGTTCATTATTTGATAAATTCAACCAAAAACTTGTTGAAATTTGAAAAATAAAAAACATGTAAAAAGTAAATATGATGTTTAATACATTTTATTAACCAACTTAAAAACTTTTCTAGTATCAAGACTAATTCAGTTCTTTGAACCCTTAAGAATAAACATAATAAGTATTTTCGTGATATCGCTTGAAATTCTGTGCAAACTGTGCATTATTACGACCTCGCAAATGAACTATCAAAATTTTTATGAGAATTCATTTACACAAGCTTCGTTAATTTGCCCAACAATTTCTACTCGTAAACTTGCGCTGCTCAATTGTGCATTTATACAAACATATTTTTTAATGCTTGTCGTCGTTTTCAATGAAATTTCCAACACACAGAAAAAAATCAAGTTAAAAACGTAGAAATCAAGGTTGATTTAAAATTTTTCGGTGTTGATTTTGCTTTATACGTTTTTAATGTTAACTCAACCTGATTTTACAATTACTTGCGAACAACATTTTTTTCTTTTAAAATTACTATAATTCATGTTAATTTAACATTGCAGTAAAGTTAGAGCAAAATGTTATTTATATTGAAATAACAATCCGAATCACGTTGAATAAAAGTTATTTCAAGTTGAAACAATGTGAATTTCATCATGTAGAATCAAATTGGTTTGAGTGTGTTATAACAGGTGTGAGAAGCTTCAAGAGACAACATATGCATTTATTTAAGAATAATTCAATACACTTACCCCGGTAACACATGCTTCACTTATTTTGTATTCTCCTTTGGCAACAGAAGCATCAGCAGAATCGCCCGATATGGTTTTCGTCATTATTCTTCTTTGAAAACTTGATGTACTATTTAACTAAATAATTTTAATTAAAAGAATCCGGGAATTGTCTTCTTTTTATAACATATTTTAAGAATGAAAATAAAAAAATTAACATACTTAACTATGTATGCATGTTAATTTAACAAGATTAACTTTCGATTTTAATATAAAACTGGTTTTTTAGTGGATTCAATATTGAATCCATATTTATTTATATTTTAATAGTTTTTTTATTTATTTTAACCATGAATAATATTAAGCGTGATTTAAGATTATTTTAATATTTTTCATTTAGAATTTATATGAAATAATGATAAATTTAAATAATGGGCATACTTTTGCAGAAATTTACTATGATTCTCAATCAACATTTTTCCATGTTAATTTTACATTGGTATTTTTTTCTGTGTGAAGCGTTTATTAACCGCATTTGCACTAAGGGCAATTTTAAGCGATATCATGAAACCCCTTAATATATTATAAATAAATTATTATTTAAGTAAAGTAAATCATTTATGCATTACTTAATTTAAAACTTAAAATACATATAAAATACATTCGAGTTTTGAACGCTTATCTGTAATAAGAGCTCGTGTAACCGAAAAAAAACGAGCGCTAGATGCTGGTATAGCAAATATGAGGCAGCTTAATTTATGTTGTAATTTTAAAAATTCTTTTAAGTACCGTATAGAACAATAATACTATACAGAATGATTTGAATTTTGTCATATGTATTGTTATTTATATGTTAGAATTGGTCATTGATGAAAACTATGTTAATAAAAAACGTCAAAATGTATTTTTTTAAGTTTTTTTGTATATTTGCCTGTCAAATAGATTCGAGTGATTTTTCGCCGAAAATACACTTGAAATTTTTCATATTTTTTCACATATTTTGTGAAAAATAACAATCCTGTTTAAATATCTATTCATATTTAAATATAGGCCCCTATTATGAGTTACATTCGAGAAAAGCTTTTCGCTGGCTATCGAACGTCGTCTATCGAATGTTAATTTGGTAGCACTATCGAAAATTTCGTTGTGCATCGAATTTTTTAACGAAAACAAATTTGCTTTCGACGTTGCAAATAAATGTAAAAAACTTGTTAAAAATGTAACTATTTGTAAATTTTTTTTTTGGTTCGTATACCAAATGCAACATTCTTTATCAGTTTTGTTCATTTCATGCAAGTCCAACGTCGTAAACAGCAATTGGAAACGCTCATATTCTTTATGGAACAAAATTCTTTTTTGACCACATGATTTGCAGCAAAGTTCAGCATGTAAAAAAGTGGGATGAAACCCCACTGAAGAGAAATTGTTTACCAAACAACCAAAATTCCGCCGTGGTCACGTTTAATTTTATTTTTTAAATTTGTTAACAAAAATTTTTTGTTTTAACTGACAGCTGATCGAAAATGTACTACTGTGAATCAACAAAATTACAATAGTAAATTTTTATCGTATGCGTGAAATAATACCAAATGAAAATTCGTTCGATTAGCTAATTCGACTGCTGTCGAAAATCGAATTTAGTTCATAACACTGTGCGACAAATGGTAGGAGTCAGTGATCGGGAAGGGTTCAAACTAACGGGGAATGTTATATCAGTAAAAAAAGAAGTTATATGTGTCCCGCGTTTCGCTGGGTCACGTCTAGGAATCGAGATATTTCGATTTGAAAAATGGGCTAAAAAACATCAAAATTTTTATAAAAATAAGTCATATCCATAAGACGTATGGCAGCCCTAAAATTAAGGTTTTTATATTTATGTATGTGTGATTATCTCAAAAAAATCAAACTTGGCAAAAGAAGATTAAAGTTTTCAAAGTGTACCTTTATATACAGATTTAATAAAATATATTTTGCTATAACTTTGGTTCAGTTTGGTTTTATATATAAATAAGGTACGAAGGAGCGGTATGTTATAAGGAAAAACAGATGGTGATAATTAACATATACCAGGAATTTTTGTATTACGAGATTTAATATTTGATTTGTTTGGTTTTAGAACATTTCGTGATTTTGCTAGTATAATTACTTTATGCTTATCATTCAAGGTTTTTTTTACGCTATAGTTAAAGTTCATAGAAATAAATTAGTATTGTAACTAGAAAATTTTTAAATAAACTAATAAAAGGTATTAAAAATCATAATATGTAAGTACATGTTTGATATGTTTTTAATTTTTAAAATTTCAACAATAATTTTTAGGTTTAATTTATCAAATAATGTAGACACGTACATACATATGTGCAGAACAATTATTTTTGCTTATTTTTTTTTTGTATGTCAGAAACCTTTACGCATCCGCATAATTTTTTTCTGTTTAAGTAACAGAAGAAACAATTGTTATCTGCCTGAGTATCAAAAAGTTACAGGAAATACCAATTGTTACTTGCACACACAAAGTAACAACAGTAACTACAGGATTTTTCACAAAAAAAAACTGTAACAAATTTTTACTTTGTACAATAACAATTGTTGCAATTGGTTTTTTGGTGAGTATGAGTGCATGCGCAAAAGCAACCAATACCATAACTGTTATGCTGGTTTGCTTAAAAGTAACAACTAATTATATGTTGTAACAGTTTTCTTTGAACTTAATCCATACCATGGCGATTAGCTACAGTTTATAATAACAACTGATATGCCACAAAGTATTACCCGAGACATATCCACTGTTATACGGAACAAATTAGGGGATATTTTCTTAAAGCAAAATTATTTTCTGACCTCCTAAATAACATTAATACTTTTGAAATTTTAATTTAAAATAGTAAAGAAATAATATTCGAAAAACTTTATTTATTTCTTTTTTTAATTAATAAAATTTTGTTCGTAGTACTCAACTCCCAATGTTTTTTCATCATAAATGCACTGAAATTTATTGTTGCAGGCTTAGCTAATTTTAATGCACATTTCACTGGTTGCTTAGGCCAGATCATCAGGAAACATTCTTCCCTTCACCAAAAAAAGTCTTATTTGCAACAATACCAAAGCTTAAACAAAATATCAACAATAAACAGTGAGTTTTTAATTCGCAGGAGGACAAGAAAAATGTCAAACTCTTAAAAATTGCATTAGGCTCTTAAAGTTCCCAAAATAATTCGCCCAATTAAGTAGAAAATTTTCCTTTAATTTAATTCGCATTTTCTTTATCTCTTTAAAGAAAAAAGAACCCCACCTAAACCCTGAAATAAACATTATAAAAATATCTAAAAACCTTTCAACGACATTATCAATTGATTAAGGACTCTGCTAGAAACATTCATTTTGTCTCAAATGAACAAACAGTAATTTTCTCATTAAATAAGTTGTACCTAAATACTAGATATGCTAGCTATTAAACAGAAAAGCATTTTACTTATTTAAAATTTTTGCAAAAAAGAATGAATTAACTAGAAGAAGAACTTTCAAAAAGAAAAACTTTTCAAATAATATTTTGACAATTTCATAAAGTTTAAAAAAAAAATACATAAAACTATTTAACAAATTTTACTTTTTTTATACAAATTAAAACAAGATCTTTTGTGGCTGCTGGTGGGCAAATTTAAAAAATTATTAATATTTTTATAAGATATTTAAGTATAATAAAAGTTATAAATAAACTAAATTTATTTATTTGTAGTTAATTATATATTTTGATTACTAAATTGATGTTTTGTATTTTTTTTTTTAGTTTTATACTTTGGAATTAGATTAAATTGGTAGTTGATTTGTTTTTTTTTTTTTTTTTTTTTTTTCAATAAGAGAAGTATGCGAAGATCAATTGTAAAATATCAGCAAATTTATTTTTCAGTCATATTGAAGTCCTTCTGACCGGTAATACCTTTCTGGTCTTACTGCCTTTTTCCGATGTCCAAAAGAATTATGGGCTTTTATTTTGATATGCTATTTCACATTTTTATTTTATTCTTTTTTTTTTATTAAATGTTAAAAGTACAATAACACGTTGTATTCTTACTCAATTTACCGGGCAATAGTAACTTAGGCCTTCAGTCCGTTGTCTTTGGCGGGAATCGAATTCGAAACCCCCGCACTGATAAATTAGCTCTTTATGACCAAGGCTGCCTCGGCACCCAAATTTTATATTTATATTATCTCCAATACTTTTTCAGGCATATTTGTAGACTCTTTTTAGCTCTCTCTCAGCTAACGTTTTGTATCATAATCTAATATTTTGAGAATCAGCTTTAATAGTAAAATAACCGCATATGAGCTAATTTTTCGATCATTGATGATACTCTCGTTGTGAGAAATTGGTACCCTACCAATGAACCAGCTCAAAGAATCATTTGTGATACAATTTCCTGATTCCTTTTTGAATAAGTCATATTTAAATCCTTTTTCAATCGCTCTAGTGACAAATCAGTTTAAAATTCAAAAAATTTAGAAATCATTATTTGAACATGTGTATCAATCACACATGAATCCTTTTTCAACCGCTCAAGTGATAAATCATTTTTTAATCATCAAAAGTAATCTGAAAAGACTCGTTTATAAAAAGAATATCACCCAAATGCTAGCTGGGCTATTGCTGCCACTTTCCGTTCTTTCTTTGCTAAAAGTTTCAAGCACTCTAAGCCCATTGCATTTTTATTAAGAGAAACTTTTCTGTTTCTATGTTACACGCAGAAAAACTCATGGCTAATGTGTGGTAAAAACAAATTATACTTGTGGTTTTCAACCTTCATCCAACTCTGTTATATTTAATACGATTTTATACTACAAAGCGTGAGTGTCTATTTCGTGTGTATAGTAAAGTAAAGTAAAGCTGAGAGGGAAACAGAGTTTTGTCAAGTATCTTAATCTTAATGTAAAGTTTGGAAATGTGCTGAAAATATACTAACAAAAAATTAGCAGTTCAGACGATTGTAAGACCACCATGCAATTTAATTGGCAGACAACTGTTTCCTAAAGCCAATTTTCCATCCCTGCAACAGGACTAATTGTGCTTGGTGGAACAGAACGGATTGTAGAGTATCGCGACTGTTAATCTTAAATTGTATGTTATTGTCATATTCGAATTCAAACGGGTTTAAATCGTTTAAACAGTTCCCAGGTCATTTTTAGATGTATGCCCAATGTTTGTTACTTACATCTCATATAGACTTCGCATAGTGTCTTATAAGCTTCTATCTTGTCTTTTTTATTTAGTATTTTGTAGCTGTAGGCTCTTTACGTTGTAGTCTTGTATCTTTGTTCCGTAGAAGTTTTTCTAGCCAGTTCTAACTTTAACCTTCACGCAAGGCTTTTACACTGAAAAGAAAAATCATCAATCCATCCGTACTTAAATCAATCCGAAGCGGTATCAATAGTATGATGACGGATTTTCTTGAATCAAGTACAGAAAAATGGATTCAAGTACGGATATTCAAGTGGGAAATACTTAACTTGTCCATATTTAATAATGAATTCGTACTTGAAACAAAACAAAAATGAGATTGATATAAGTAATACTATGATTGGATAAATCCCAGATGCGCTTGATTCAAGTATAATTAATTTAATTAAATCCCGAATTCTTACTTTAAATAATTCGAAAGTGTAATTTAATTAATTCTTACCTAACACAGAAGGAGAATATAATTATAATTGATCTACTTGCCCGTTTTACAGCTTACAGAATATCAATTATAAAACACCAGCATCATCCCGACATGTTTCCTACTTTTTAAACTGTATGTACATATTAAACTAAACGTATAAACTAAATAAGAACATTTGCTGTTGTTTTAACACACAACAGCCGAATCGTTTTTTACAGACTTTGATGCGTAGGCACGCATAAAGAATGCGTTGATGAAAGATGAGACTAATAAGTTATATGCGATTAAAAACGCTCACTTTTTTAATTTTACTCAGAGTGGCACAACAAACGAGCAGTTCAATCCTTTATTTATTGGTTAATTTTTGGGCAATCTTAAGCTTACTTTAGGCAATTTTTCACACATTGCCTTGGGCGATTTAGCTTAGGGTTATTTTGCTGCCAGCCCTTAATCAAGATCAGCTATTTTGTAGCTCCAATTCTAAACAAATTTTTAGATTCTCTTTTTCGCGTATGTCTTTAATAATCCCTATTGAAGAATTCATCTCTTTGCATCTCAAGATGTTAGAGCTTAAATGGTTATATTCCTAAAACATACATATACACGTAGAAAAAAAATATGGTTGGAAGTAACCATATTCTAAGAGCAACATACTATGGTTGGATTTTAACAATGTTTATGATTGCAGTTTACCATATTATGTTTAACTATGACCATAGTATACTTAAAATCAACAACATTTTTTTTCCCGAAATCAACCATAATATGGTCATAATTAACCATATTTTGGTTAATATTAACCATAATAATGATCAAAACTAAACATAATTTGTTTAAAATTTACCATAATATGGTCAAAATATCCCTGAATTTTGACAAAAGTAACCGTATTATGGTCAGAATTAACAATAATATGGTCAATGTTAATCATATTATGGTTATTTATTTCATCAATTTTTTTTATTTGTTTATAGTGTCAAATTATAATTTTATTTAAACAAACTTTTATAAAAAAAAATCCCCTTTGATTCATATTCCAGCCTGTGACGACCTTCATTACCATTTTTTCTTTTATACTATTTTATTCTACGTAAATTTATGTATTTTAGTCAATAATTAAAATAAAATGAATGAGAATTTTAAGCAAACCAAGTAAAATGCAAACGACCAGAATGTTGTTGCTTTTTAAACATATTATTTAAAATTTAAAGTTAAACATACAATTTTTTAAAATATTACAATTCCAAACATATTATTGTTATTAACAATTAACCATAACATGTTTGGAAGCAACCATAATATGGTTATAGCTTTTCGATGGATGAATTTAACCATAATATGGTTACCGCCATAATAATATGGTTAAGGTTACCATAATATGTTTAAGTGTATGGTTGTAGCTTTATTTAATTAAACATTGTTTTGTTTAATTCAACCCTATTTGAAGTTTCAAGGGAGGTAAACACTTTATTGTTAAATAGAAACAAAATATTATCAATCGTGAAAAAAGTTTTATTTGAAACAACAAAAGTTTGTTTGTTGCCATTGCAGGGACTATAATATGTTTTTTTTAACCATACTTCAACCATGTTTTTTCTCTGCGTGTATGCTTTTAATATATTGACAGATTATGATTATGTAGTTAACTCTTTAAAAAAAATAAGTTGCAAGGTGCTCGATTGAGATCTTGTGTTATTTACACCCATTTTCGTAGAGGGGCTGATTAAAAAGCGTCCATGTTAGAGTATTTTTTAGTTCTGACCTTGGCATTCAGAAAACCTCAAATAGAGGAATCTATCGAGTTTGCATATGAGTTGTATGAAAGCCACTAATGTGCTCTTGTGAGCATGCTGAGTCTTGTTAAAAGTGTCTGTTTTTCCTTCTATTTTTGCGCTAAGTCTAACGCCAACAAGTAAAAGTCCAGCGAAGAGCGCAGCCGAAACCATAACGTGGGATGGTGCTTGAGTGTTTGTGGCCATTCAAAGTTCTAAATTATCCGCTCATCTCTACCTTAAGCAAATTTGATAAGATTGTTGAAACCGTTTAAGTTTTTTTGCTTTTTGAAGTCGCATTTTTCTATAAGATTTTACCCTATTTGGATATTAAAAGACTTTAAGTGAAGATTATCCTTCAAGCCATCTAAAATTGGGACAATAGCGGTTATGCTATTGCGACTATGAGATTTTTCGTTTGATAATATGTACTTCATTTGTCACACTCTGTATATTAGTAGGCAATATGATTTCGAATCTTTATTTTGAACTTTTTAGCTTTAAACGTTAATTTTTGTCTGGGCCAAATGAAGTCGCAGTTGAAGGTCTTGATATAGTTCATTGGTGGCTTCGTATGTGGTCATTAGGACATTTTGCAGCTCCATTCGTTTACCTACTAACTAGTTATTCAATCTTTAGACCGCATTCTTCACTACGTATTATAAAGAATCAATATAAGGGCTTATTATAGCCTTTAAGTATTTATTTGAACTATTTTTAAGTTAAAATCGCAATTATCCTTAGTACTTAAAAGTTAGAAAATTCATACCTCTCGTATACTTCTCCAAGAATATTGCTCTTCTTTATAAAAGTAAACCTTAGTTGCATGATTTTATTTAATTATTCCAAACATTATTTAATTATTCAAACATTTGTAGTGTCTGTAATTTTATTTCCCTTGTATATTATTTCCCCTTATTTTATTATGGAGCACCCTTTTTAGTGAAACGCTTTAATAAGAAAACAAATAACAGAAATTTAAAATTCCAAAAAAATCCATTAGCATTTTTCAAACACTTCTTTGTTCTTATGTGTTTATCTGTTTTTCCTTTCTTAAACTAAAAAAAATCTAAAATGTTTAATTATGATTTCTTAAAACCTAGCAAAGATAACAATAATGTCTTAAAATTAATCTTAAAGCAAAATCAAGCAATAAATATTAAAATATTCCCAATTTTATTTCTATTTTCTATTTTTTCTGAAAAAAAAAAACTCCAATAGGTTCACCCTCACCACGCAAAAAACGCAACAATTCTACACCGGTTAAGAAAAACGCCGCCGAAAAGAAACAAATCCTACAACAATTAGTTTCTCCTGCTGCCCAACAGGCCAAGCCTAAAGTTAGTTTAGGAGAATTGATCTCAATGTCGGAGAATCGTTTAAGACTCAGCAATGTTGATTCGGAAAGTGATATCAAAGAAA
This sequence comes from Pollenia labialis, assembly GCA_949318255.1. Taxonomy (NCBI): domain Eukaryota; kingdom Metazoa; phylum Arthropoda; class Insecta; order Diptera; family Polleniidae; genus Pollenia; species Pollenia labialis. The sequence continues at coordinate 56,425,711 of OX439142.1, forward strand.
CTACCTTCTCAGAAAATACTGGATCTTTGACATCGGCTACCGTAGAGCGAGCAATTAATGATCCTAAACTGGAAAAGAAAGTGACATTTGCCCGCTTGCTTAATAAAGTTTCTGCCGAAATGAGTTCTGGTTCAGAGGTAACTACATATAAAAATAATTAATTTTTCTCTCAGTTTTTTTTTTTTTTTTTTTCTTTTACAAAACTTGTAATAACTTTTATTACTTCATTTACTTTCCTTTTAAATTTAACCAACAAGGGCAATGATTCTCAGGCAAAAACAAAGAGTCATTATATACGGACTCCTAATCATCGTGAAGAAGAGAATGAAGCTTTTCTTTAATCTCTTATCGGAAAAAAAAAGTATAATCAAAGCAAAGAGAAAAAAAATCGCATTACAAAACTAATTTGTTACAAAAGCAGCACTTTGAAAATTGTATTGCATTTAATTAGTAAATTTCATACAGCACTCAATTTAATTCATTTCAAAGATCCAAACTTTATCGCAGCCTAGACACAAACCATTTAAATAAATCAAGCATCTCTCACATCATACACAAAATTTGTAGTTGAAACACTGTCAAAACTGTTTGTCTGGGAATCACCCTGTGTTGATATTGTCCAATTTTTTAAATGTTTTAATGTTAATACATTTTTAGATAATTTTTTTTATAATTTAACTTTTAAATTTCTGCAATTTGCCTATTAACACAAATTTTGCTTTGCTCAATAAAACCAATTAATGTTGGTCATTTTACTCTTTTAACCTTCTGTATACTAAGAAACCTATTTAACCAATAAATGTAGCTGCTTATGGTTAAATTGACACTTCTGAACTGATCACTGGTCGAACGCTGCCATGTTAAATTCATGCTCAAAGTCTTGAAGGCAATTTTACAGATGATAGATAGAACTGTAGAGATAGGCCCTGTGCCCCAGTAGGCTAGCTGGTAGCGAGCTAGTCTAACAGCGCGGCTTCGATTCCCGCCGGAGACTTTGGTTTTTTTCCTGCAGACAAGCATAAAGCTTCGCGGGATTAGCTTAGGAAAATTAAAAAAAAAAAAAAAAAGTTGTCCCTCTTGATCACATGTAATTTATATGGAGAAACTGAAAGTCGTTGAGCCTCACCTCACGTTAAATTAAATATGGAGCTGATCTTGGTGATAATTTTATGCCTACTAGAAACTTTTGAGCACTACAGAAATACAAAAAAAAAAGGTTTTTTAAAAAGCCCTAATGTGTATTGAATTTTTTAATGAAAATAAAGTCTTAAAGATATTTTAAATATACCGAGTAAATATAACAGCACAACAGAGAAGTGTGCAGTTTTAGTTTAAGCGTCAACAAGTAATCAAAAACGATCATTTTTAAGGTGCTTTTTATGATAAATAGTGCCCAGGCAAATTCAGAATTCATTAATATGCTCACAAAAGTTGTCCAGTTTTACCGTAGCTACAACATTGCTGAATATTTTTGGTGAGGTTATTAAAAATAAGTTTTCAATCGATTTTTTTTTTTAATCGGTTGGTTCGAAATTTAACATAAGTTTCATATCGTCGGCTTAATATGCAAACCTGCTAAATCCACATTTTACGTAAATTGAGATTTTGATGCAGTGCCGTGGCAAAAACATACACCTCGACGACCAGCGTGTAATTTTCCTTCCGTTAGAGTCTTGAAGTGTGTAAAACCAACAATATTTTTGGTTTTCCTTTATAGATATAGACCTTTTCCCAAAAACCCCTTTAAAACGAATAAGCACAGAAAGAAATCAATTTCTTTTTAAACAAGAAAATCTAAAATAATTTCGTTCGTATTAAGTAAAATTTTTTTTAATAATAAAACATTTTGCTTAAACCAAGCCATACATTTTTTAAGAATATGTAAGTTTTGGCTAAGACGAGATCATGCAAAAATTTTCTTGGTTCAAGACATATTTTCTGGTTATTTAGTAAATAATTCTTTGCGTGAATCTCATATAGATATTGATATCAAGCGTAAAAACAAATCCAACATAAATATTATTGCTGTTCAATTGGCAATCATTTTGACAGCCCAATAAAAAAATTCTATCATTTTGCGAAGCACTAATGGTACATTTAAAAAAATAAGCGCACAATTCTGCGCTACGCAATAAGACATACAGATTTGCATTAAAAAAAGTGAACGAGCTCTTAACAAGTTTAAAAAAAATACATTTCAAGTGTCACGGCATTCCCTTACTTAGAAGCAGGTAAGGGAGAATACTAAAAAATAACTGTAAAAAAACATTCAGTGTGTAAATATTAAAGCTACACTCACCACTTTTTATATGCGTTGAATAAAACTCTTTTTATGTCAAAAATGTATTGTTTCAAAGTGGGAACCAAGGCCCATCTATCAGGTCTGCTTACTTGTACAAAAACAAAAAACGATTATTTTTAGTTGTCAAAAATTTACTACCACATATACAAAGCAAAAGGAAAAAACGTGCATGTGTGGCATACCATAAACGTATACATGCACATGTAAGCAAAATGTAAACAACTTGTGACAACTAAAAAGAACATAAACAATGATCATCAGGCTTCTTGCGCAGACCCTTTCAATGGGCCTTGGTGGGAACTCATCATATAAAATTCATGCCTTCCGTAAGCGAGATGGTAAGCGAAACTCTTACGTTTCTCCCTTACAAACCTGCTTCGTTTGAAGCACAGTTTTTTTATTGGGATGTATTAACTGGGACGAGCGACGAATTACGCCCAACACGACGAATTTTTCAGTAAGTATTTGTCGAATGAAACACAATTATGGCGAAAAAGTGACAGCCGATGTGACCATATTAAAAAAATAAAACACTAACACATACGTTGCAGTACGGCGTCATAAAGTTATTTCAAAACATGAGTATTCATGTAAGTGAGCGCAGAGAATTGTATTTTCGTGTATTTGCACACAATGGGTCGAGTGAATAAAAAGGTAGTTTATTCAGCACCAGCTACACTGAAAAGTTTAAACCAGAGTTTAAAAAGCTGCAGTCAAAATTAAAAAATTGATTCTTCTTCCACTTTCTGATTTTTCATTGGACGAAAATAAACCGTTGCCTTTACTTCTGATTCATTAAATGAAAACAGTCGTAGTGAAGGCAAAAGCAAAAAACGAAAATTTAAAAACAACAAAGAACATCGGCACTCGACATGTTCGGAAGTGTTTCGTTTGACAGACTGAAACTTTTAATAAATACCGAAGTTAACGAAGATGGGACGTTGTGTTTTTTCCGCATTTTTTTTTTTTTTTTAATACATGTGTACATAAATAGATACATACGTTTTATTAAATTTCATAAAATTAAAAAGATTGTTAAGCATTAAAATAAATACATATGTATGTATTTATGTAGACATGTATTATTTAAAAAAAAAAATCGGAAAAAAACACAACGTCCCATCTTCGGTAACTACGGGATTTTTTAAAAGTTTCAGTCTGTCAAACCAAACACTTTCGAACATGTCGACTGCTGATGTTCTTTGTTGTTTTTAACTTTTCGTTTTTTGCTTTTGCCTTTAAGTGGGAAACAGGATAGGCGTTAAAGTACAACGTTACAAATAGCGCTGAAAGCTCTCAAAAGTTAAAAACGGCAGATTCAAAGTAGTGTCAACAGAATACGTAGTTGTAGTAGTCGTTGCAGTTGAAGTTGAAAAATTTTTAATTTGTTGCGCTACAAAGCATTTTTCAGCTTCAGCTACAACTACAACTTCTTAGTTCTGTTCCAGGCCCTACTGCGACTGACTGTTTTCATTTAACGATTCAGAAGTAAAGGCAACAGTTTATTTTTGTCCAATGACAAATGAAGATGTCGAATTTACAGAACAATCTTATGACTTTTACTATCTCAACTGCAGCTTTTTAAACGCTGGTTTAAACTACAAAAAGTGTGAATAACTCTTTTCTAGTGCTAGATGGCTAGTGCTTAAAAGGGGACGCAAAAGCTGGGAAATGCGACTATTAAATTTGAATTAATTACAAAGTGCAAAAATGGCAAAAATTAGAATTTTTTAAACTTATTTTAAGAAATATAAATGTATAAAACAATATATAAGAAAAAAATGTTTGTTTCCTTTTTTATGACTTGAAGCGTTGATCAAGTATATGATATTTAAAAAAAAAAAAATTCTGTAAATGTATGCGAATTTAAATAAATATATTTTTGTACTTTTTTATAAATTTTTCTGACTTTCTATGGCAAAAGTATGTATGTACCCACCAGAGAATGACAAAAGTATCATTTTAAGTACTCTTCCAATATTAGTGAGAAAACATGTACCACTCACATACATACCATTACCCATAACAAGTTGAAGTTAAATATGTATAGGTACACGCAAAGAAAAAACAGGGTTGATGCAATCACAATCGCAAAGTATATTTATGTTTGTGGTAATGATTGTGTCAAACACGTCTTGAGTAACAATCAATGTTCAGACATAATGTTTTTAACTTATTATTGTCTCAAACATATTATTATGCTCAGAAGAAAAACGCAAACGACCATTCCAACCATGTTTCTATATTTCCCAAAACTATGCAAAATGTCTAATTCAACACGTTACATGGTTCTCACAATAAAAACAATAACAAATGTATTCTAAAAAATTTATTTTTTATTAAAAATACAAATGTATGTATGTACATATACTTTGTTTTATATATACATACATTAAAGCATATAATAAAAAATAAAATTAAATACATATGTACATATAATGGCCGTTTTCTCATTACGCGATTATCGTTTTTTTCTAACGAAAAACTGCACATTAATGAAATTTGGTTGTCTCAATGTCTCATTTGCTTCTGTTTTGTCGCAAAGCTTATATAAATCAGCTAATTTCCAAAATTTTTTAATGTTGTAGGTGTTTTTGGCTGCAAGAAAGACAACGTTTATATACATAGATGTATGTATGTATTTTTATAATTATATATAAATAACTTACCTGTTTCAATATAAACGTATAGGTTTTGCAAGACAGCAAAAAAAAGTTTAAATTATTTTGTAATAATTTAAGTTTCCCGATTGACTGATGCTCGCAGACTTAAATGACGCGAAGAAAATTTTATTTTCTTTAGAAATGCACATTGTTTTTTTTTTGACACTAAATGTTTGCTCAATTAGAGAATGTGTTGTAAAGCAACCAAAAATTAAGGTACTAAAAATACCTTTTGTGTGCAACTTATATTATGATTTTAATTGTATAGTTGAAAATAAAAATATTTTAGTAGCAAACATTTCACATACATAATTTAATATCTTTAGCTAGATCAGAGCAGGGATGATAAAGTCAGTACAATTGTACTTTTTTCAGTACTATTTGCATTGCAAAAGTCCTGAAGTACTCCAATGACACATTAAGTACAATTAAAAAATTTCCAAATATCAGAAGAATTCTAAATGGCATATTGTCTACACAACATTCGTCGGCGAATATGGAAAGGATTTTTTCGAAGCAAAATATAATTAAAACAAAGCGTAGAAACCGCCTTTTTGTGAATATTTCATTGAATTTAATTCAGACAAAAGATTTACTACAGTCTAATGAATCTTGTTGCTTTAAATAAACGAAAACTTTTAAGCTTTAATTCTTAAAGTATTGGGAAACGGGCGCTACATGTTACGACATGTTGTACAATTCGATTAAGTTGTACAACCATTTGTTACGTTAGAGGTGTGGTTGGTCATCGGTTGAATTAAAAATCAATTTGATTTGAGCTTTCAAATTGGTACGTGTGATGGCGATTTTTTTCTTTTGTTTTTAATTTTCATTCTGACGTTTTAAAAGCAACAGTGTGCGAAGTGAACAATATTTAAGAAAACTAAAACGAAGTTCCAATGCACAGTTTTAGTAAAGAATATAAAAACTACCGGAGCTATTATTTATTTTCTTTCTTGCTCCTCTGCTTGCTACATTTCATTTATCACCACTAGTGCTTAAAATTCGGTACTCATGTTGACTCTTTAAAAATAATTTCTTAATAAAGCTTAATTAAAAGGTGGTTTATAAATGTTAGCATGTGCTGCGCACGATCAACTGGTCTATTCAACTCAATTGTACGACCAGTTACAACGTTACAATTAGAACTGTTTCTGTAATTCTTAAACGCTTAACAGTTTTATTTGGTTTAATATCTTTAGTTTTTCTAAAATCTTTATGGATGAAGTTTCCTGATGATCTGGCCTAAGCACCCAGTGAAATGCGCATAGGAATAGCTTATCCCATCAACAATAAATATCAGTGTTTTTATCAAATAATAAAAATTGGGAATTAAGCACGAATAAGAAAATCATTTAAATTAAGTTTTTTGCGATTTTGATCTTGAAGATGAAGTTTTTTTGATTTTATGCGTTAACAATTTTTGTTCTTTATGACAAGAGCTACAATTTTGCATCAAAGAGTAATTCTGCACGGTTTGCAAGATATGGGCCTGAGAAAATGATCACTTTTTTGCAAAAATGACACCGAGGCCCCAAATCTTTGGGGGCTAGTAAAAAATATGCATGACTTTGGTCAACACTGAGAAAGACGGGTCTTTTTTTTTGGGCTTTTACCACGTAGTGGTGTCCGTATATGGTTCTGTTTTTTCGTGTTGCACTCTATTTTCAAACAGAGCGTATTAATGACTTGAACTGTGCGACGAACATCAAAAATCACGAACAAAGATTAGTATTTTTGTGTACGTATGTTGTGTGCAACCATTTGAAAACCCAAGCGTGAGTTGATATGTGCAGGTGCAAATAAAAACACAACTAAAACCTTTTTGTATATTTATTTTAAATGATAAAAAGTAAAAATTAAACAGTAATTAAAGTGATAAGTAACTAAATTTACTAAAACGCTTGAGAACTAAAACCAAACGTAGTCTACTGATTTGAATTCGTAGCGTATGATGAATATTTAATTGTGTGTATTTCCATAGCTTAAAATTCGACGTTCGTTCCACTTGAGTTCCTATTAACTCCCAAAAACCAATACAAACAGAGTAGGGTATAGATACTTTCTTACTTGATCTCTATTCCACATATTCAAAGCGTATTTAGGTTTTTATAAAATATAAGTCTATCAGTTCTGCTCTAATTCTAACCCAGCTACAAGCAAAAAATTGCTTAAGTTGCACTTAAGCACTTTAAAGCTTAAAACATTTAAAATATTAAAGCAAACTTGAGTAGAACTTATTAAATTATGAAATGTTTTTTTATGTAATTTAAATAATCTGCATTTCTTTTGAAAACAGGCAACTCGTAATTCTAGTGCTCTTAGTCTACCAACTGACTTACAAATGCGAGCTAGTTCAATGCCACCATCACCCTGCACGAATGATATACGTTCACCACACAGTACATCATCTACACACGGCAGTGATTCGTTTTCAAGTTCCGATTTGGCGCTAACCGATTTTGGTCTACGTTCAATACAAACCAGTGGCAGCGAAATGGGCAGTACGAATAATAATCAACTCAGTGGTCTGCCATTGGGCATGCCAATACGCTCTCGCATCGGTTCACAAGCGCGGCCTAAAGTTTCCAGTGCAGATTCAATACTCGCCATGTTTCGTAATTTTGCCAATGTAGCTGGAAATTCATCGAATATAACAACTAATACAATGCCTTCGACGACTTCGGTCTTTGTCTCACCCTCAACAACGCCCACCGTCTCCAGTCCACAGGATGATGCCCCGGGTGATGATGAATCTTCAACCTCATCGATGCACACACCGGTTAGCTTCTCAAGTGGGGCTCCCGATTCACCGGTGTTCTATCGTCAAACAACCACCATAGAAGTGCCTGTATTAGATGTTCTAAATGCGCACAAATCATCGACGATCTCAACGACGTCGTCGTCATCATCGTGTTCGAATCTATTGCACCCACCGACTATATTGCTTGAAATACCGAGCATTAACAATAAGTGTCTTTCGCCGATACGTGAGATGCCAACGCCAATACCATCGCCAGCTTTAACGCCAATAATGCCGCGTCCTCAACGCTCGAATAGTCCAATATTCCAAGAGGACCCCTCGTCGGGTGCAGACTTTAGTGACGACGACGATAAGAGTGATCGCAGTGATACACAATTATCGGTGAGTCATAAAGATATTTACTTATACAACATAGATTTTAAATAAAGAATTTTATGTCTTGAGCATATTTAAAAAGAAATTTTCGTATTATTTCATTGCCGTAAAAATTTTTTTAGATGACTTAGCAATGAGAGATATATCAGCACATTTTTTCAAATAAAGATCATATAATATATTTGGATGGTAAAAATCTAATTTAATTTTGCGAACTTTGTTTCATAATCATTTACTTTTAATCAAATTTTATATCCACCACCGTATTTAGCAAATCAGCAATTTTAAGGCGCCATTTTATTGGGACGGGTAACTTTTGTATTAAAAGAAAAAATAATGCGACTAGTCCATACACGCGTGTAAAAAGTAGCCCATAAGGGACTAGGAATTAGACCAAGGGTAACCCCAATGTATGGAAAAAACATGGTCTATTTAACATTACGATGTCCTAGGGTAGTACCATATAACCCAGCTTTGCATTACAAACGAGTTGTCTTAAATCTACTCCATTGTATACACAAGAGGATTAGTTTTTACTTCGTTTTAAAACGAAAACATATGGTTTAAAAACGAAGACATGTCGTGTCACTACAAACACTTTTTTAACAATGACATGGCCCATGCTTGTATTACATCCGACCAGTCCATGGAGTAGTCCATTTAATAAAAATCGATCAGGTGGTCCAATATTGTTCGCAGGGATGCTAAGAAAGTTCTTGATCTTAAAAACAGGAAATTATAAGAATAACAAGAAAAAAACATTAAACTAAAGTGTTTTTATAATTCTGTCTTTACTAAATAATGTAAAGTAAGTAAACTTAAAAATATCTTCTGTGTCACGCAAAATGTCGAAAAAATATTTTAAAACAGTTGACGCTAAAATCATTAGTTCAAAGGTTGTAATTCATTTAATTTTAGTTCATTTGCAACATAAAGTCCTTTAATTTCTGCTGGAGCAAAGGTCCTTCGCAAATGCTTTCTATCTTCTTCTGTCTGTTGCAATGCTTTACATTTTGCCTTAGCACCATTTCTAGTTGTCCTTTCCAGACGTTCGTTGGTCTTCCAAAGCGTCTTCAACCTTGTGGATTATATTCGACAAAACTGCCTTGTTGTGGTATTTGTGGCCTTTCTAATAGTGTGACCTACACACTTGAAATGTCTGTGTCTGATTTGTGGCTCTAGAGGTTGTTAGTTTGACATATCCGAAAGTGCACTGTCGGTTTTGGTAACTGGGCAGAAAGTCAGACGTGTATTTGGAACAGACATCTATTCCCAAACGCTTGCATAGCTTCCATTTGATGTTTCGATATTACCTACGTATTATACACTCAAAGAATCAATCTAACTGCACTGAAATCAATCCAAAGCGGTATTAATAGCGGAATTAAGTACAGAAATATTAATTCAAGTACGGATTTTCAATCGCGATATAATAAACTTATCCATATTTAATCCCGTCCTTCAAATTATCCGAAAATAAGATGGATTTAAGTTAAACTAATATTGAACCAATTCAAAATGATTCAAGTATTATAAAATTGATTCAATCCCGAATTCGTACTTGAAATAGACCAAAAATAAAATAAAAAGGAGAATTTTATTAGGATTGCATTACTTACCCGTTTTACACCTTACAAAATTTCAATTATAAAACACCAGCATCATTCCCGGTATGGTTTTTACTTTAAAAACTTAATGTACATATATAACTGAAATTATAAACTAAATTAGAAGCAAGAGTTCTCAAATTTACTTTTTAAACATGAAAATAATCAGCCTTATTGTGGTTGTCGTTTTCGTAAACAAACGTGTCGTTTTTTGTAGTAGATTAAAGAACACATGTTGTGTATTACTTTAATCTATTACACAGTCGAATACGACAACGACAACCACAATAAGGCCGAATGTGTTTTCGTCATTTTCTGTTTTCTTTGTTGTTTCTACACACAACAAGCAAATCGTTTGTATCTACTTGTGTGGTGTTGTTGTAGCGCCTGCAACAAACTTTAATAAGTTAAATGAGATTAAACAGCTCACTCTCTTATTTTACTCTCAGAGTTGCACTATCAACGAAAAGTTTAAAGGCCCAACCAGAACATGAATGAGGTCGCTGAAGTCAACTTAAGTACCTGTGCGAATACATGTGTATAAAACATATATGGAAAGCTACAATGTACTTCATAATGCTTTTCGTCAAGTTTCGTCAAATGGCATTTGCTTAAGCAAAGTGCCAAACTGAACGCACATTCCGTACGAAAACAGCTGTGTATGTATAACAATAAAAAATAAAATAAATGAAAATGGACAAAGAGGACGAATTAACATATTTTAATTTATTTTCCATTTTTTTTTAGACACTCACAAATTATCCATTTTTTAAATTCTTCACAAATTAAATGGCATAAAATAAACAAATACACGGTTGGACTTTTTGGTACTTTATAGTTTAAAGTACTCGCAAAAAAACAAAATATTGCACAAATATACAACAATGGTTAAATAGATATTAAGTACATTATGGCCACCTAAAAGTCTTTTTTTATTTGCTTATGCATTTGACAGACTTTTCATTAATACTTGACAGTTGCTTAAGCTAATACATGCATGTTCTGGTTGGGCCTTAATCGTTTTCTATTTGGTTTAAGAATTTTGTACTAATTATAAGGAATTCTGGGAATGATTTTAGAAAGTAATCCCATTTAGGATTGTTTTCACTACGTTTTAGTGTTATTCATACTTGACTCGTTCTTAAAGTATGTATAAAAATCTTAATTTATCCCCAGTGTTTTTCTTTCGTTCGTGGGGCTATTTAATATTTTGAAAGTCAAGTTCGCTTTGTTCATCCAAAATTCAATGTTTTTGTGATTTTCGCCATTTGTTGCATAATTTTACCCAGATAGCTAAAGGTTTTGACGCCATTAATATTATTTGCAATTAGTCGGTGTTTAAAGCATGACAGATTTGTTTTTTATGTTGATTTGAAATCGCTCGTTCGGCAAGTTCCAGAATTTTTGAGACCTTGTCGGAATATGGGTGTGACAACAGACATATGTCGTTATTCTAATGGTGGTTGCTATAAAAAAAATCCATTACTGACTAATTGGCATTCTCATTTATTTTCATTGTCATTTAGACATTTTTGCATTGTGAACATTTTTTCAAATACTGCCAGAACCAAATGTGTCCACATAAAACCAAGAAACATTTGTATTGTATTCATCGGTTCAAATCTATAAAAGATCCAAGTTCTCTTTCGATTTTTACTGGATCTCAAACATTCATTAAAAAAAAAGAGTTGGTAACATTTCATGAGTCGTCCAAAATTCCAAAATATGAACAATCCCCAAAAAAAAACTATTTATTTAAATCGAAAAAATCAAGCTTTGTAAAATCTCATTAATACATAACGCTTTTCCATGTATTCGAATCCATTAATCGAGCATTATTTGTTGCCTGTTACTGCATAAAATCAAACATACTTTTAACGAATTTACTTAATATTCCCCAGGTTGATTCGGATTGCGGTATTGTTATAGAGTTTGGCAAAAAGCATGAAATACGAAGATGGTTCAGTTGAAAGGCAATAAATGAATTATTTTGTTGAATATGTATAATGTTTCTTTAGTTTGTTCCAAGTTTTTTGCAAAAATCCTATCCAAATGCTAGAGCATATTACAGATAGTGCCACTAAATGCTTTAGATTTTTTCAAATACACTTATTGTTTGTTAAAGTAACTCTGAGGAAAAATGTTTATTCTAATCAATTTGTCTTCTTAATTTTTCTATTTCAAAGGAACAACTAAGAATTGGTTTGCAACGTGAAAAATCTCGACTACACGATTCGGATGTGGAGACAACACCAACCGATACCACCACGACATCGGTGGCTAATTTAAATAAGCCTATAGGTGGCGTTAACTTTAAGATACCAAAACTTAGTTTTACACCAGCAATAGCAGCAGCACCCATGCAAACGCCCGCCATAACCATAGACATAGAACCTCCCACTCCAGACGAGAAACAAGCTAGACCCAGAGATTTAATAATACCCACTCTAACCGTAGAACAGCCTAGTCCAACGAAGAATAGACATCCAATGATTATATTTCCAGGATCACCACCACCACAACGTGCCAGCATAGGTGAAACCAGTTTTATGTTTCCAAATAAACAACAACAAAAAAGGTATACAAGTAGAGACACAATAGTACCACATTTACTGTTAACTGTTCACAACTCTAGGTTGTTCTGTATGGTGCTCTGAAAACTTGAACTCTTAAACATATATTCCATTAATAAAAAATAGTATTTTATTAAAAAAAAAAAACTTTTAATCTAACATTTTAGTAACATATTTAGTTTTCTCATTTATATTTAATTTTTCTTTTTTAGAAAAGTACTTTTTTGAAATTAATGTACGGTAGTAACAGCTTGGTTTTTTTTCTTTTATATATGATTTTGTTTACATGTATTAACTTTTCTTTAGTTTTTTTAGAATCTTGTAATCGTAGGTCCATACATGCCTTCGTAGAGCCTAGATGAAATTTTGACATAATACTAACAAACTTACTTACTACATTCAAACAAAATGTACTTGCAACATGTTGTGTTTCCTCTTTGTATATAATTTTATGTTAAATAATATTTGCTGCAAAGTAAAGTAAAGAAAAAAGAAGTAAATTTTATACCGTTTTTGCATTTAAACTAATTGTTCCTAACGCTTTCAGTTACGAAGCCTTAGAAAACTAAGTAGTTGCAATAATTCAAAACCCAATCTTTAATTATAGGCTCTTAAAGCAGTTTGAAAAACCAACGTCTTTGGATTTTCCTTTTGCGCCGCCTACAATAACGGTAACAACAAATATGAGCGAATTGGAATCGGACACAGAACCATTGTCGCCAGCTCCGAAAGCTGGTGGCGGTGGAGGTTTAATGCCACCCAATCCTGTGGGTATGTGCTACCTAAGTCCGTTTACAATGTGTTCTCGGGCGGATCGGACCATATCGGAGAGTAATCTAAGCTCTTCGGGTTACTCGAGCATGGCAAGTCCGGGACCAAGCCGTTGTGGCTCTAGTAATCCCCTTTATCCCAATGAAATGGATGAGCCGGGTAGTGGTCATTCGGGACCAAATTTTTCCCTACATGTAAATCTCTTGAATCGCCGTAAGTCATCTGTGCTACCCAGTTGCAAGGAAAACATAACGAACGGAAAGAGTGCAAGCCCTACAACTGGTGCCACTAATGACCGTTTGCACACACATCGTCCTCGTTCCGATTCGGAAACTTTTTCCGATGACATACTTATAGAGTCTAATGACGAGGGCATAGGAACAGATCACATTGATGAGAAATTGGATGATACCCGTTTAAGTTCAAGACGTTTTGACATGTTTCTAGATGACGAGATTTTAATCGAAGTGGATGAACCTCCTGCCTCAACCCTGCCCTCAACCTCGCCGCCACTGCTATGTAACAACAGCTTACTTAGTACCACTTGTGGCCCTCAAATGGCACAACTACAACTGCCTTCTATTGTGATACAAATCGATGGTTGCGGTGATAAGACCTTATCGCCGGTTTCCTCGCGTTCTGAAAGTCCCCTAAGTGAGCGAGCGGGCATGGGACGCTTCTCGCCTCATTTCTATGGACGCAAAGATCAACTGCCATTTACGGACTCAGATGGCTTGTACGATTTTCCCTCGTCCGATGGCAAGGGTACATCAGTGCATACATTTTCGCATCAACGCCGCAGTAGCAGCAAGAAAAGAGAACGTAAATCCTCCAAGTGCTCGTCGACTCAATCGCCTACAAAACAACCACTGGATTTGCCTTCCAAAGAGTCGTTGAACACTTTATCCACGCCCAGTAGTATAACACATGTTTGCAACAAGCATTGCCATTCACATCACCATCCATGCCCTGCCGTTACGGTCACTACACGTAAAAGTCCCAAACGACGTTTGCTTAATCGCCATCCCGTGGCGTCTTCGTCTTCTTCAACCGAAAGTTTGAATTCAGCTAAAGAGTTAACTGTGAGACCTTTACCTAGACGTAAGTTTTTTCTAGCTTTATTATTGAGGATATTTTAACCAGTATGTTTTCTTTTTTGAAGGCCTAAATTCGCCCAATCGTGAAAAGAAACCCCGCAAACAAGAAAGTTTAAGTGAGGATGAGGTAGCTGATGTAAGTTATTCCAAAGACTCTTCTTATTTTCTATATTATAATATTTTCTGTAAATCTTTAGTCTATTTTAAGGCGCATTTCACCTAGCATTGTAAAAGAAGACGAATCGTCTAAGCCCAAATGTAAAATCAATCGTTTGCGAGCTATTGGAAATCAAATAAGGTAAGATGAGAATTATATTTTATACTTTAATATGCATATTTAACAAAAAATTTTGTATGTAAAACTTGTCACTCATTTCCTGTTTTAAAAAAGTAAGATAGTATATTGGGTCAAGCCCGGCCATAAAATATACTATACCACAGCATTTAATAACAAGTTTTGAGAGTGTACCCTATTTGACCAATCAAAGGCTTGCCAGAATAAAATTATGTTATGAGATTAACTGCCTGTTTTTAGAAAACGTAAACAAGTGAGTGAGTGAGAAATTATGTTGAAAACAAAAACAAATTTTCGTTTTTTATTGTTGTTTTCAATATAATTTCTCACTCACTCACTTGTTTACGTTTTCTAAAAACAGGCAGTAAGATTCATGTAAAAGTTCTGTAACGGACGAAATTTATTTATACTTCTAGAAAACGTTTAGCTACATTTTAGACCGGCCGTGCTCAGGGAAAATAGGGTGGTGTACTTGTTTTCAATAACAAGAATAGAAGGCACGCTACAATTAATTAAAAGATATAGGTAGCAATTTCCACTATTTATGCAATTTATACAAAAAAATATTAAAAGAAAGCAAACATAAAAGAAAATCAAAACCAAAACTGAAACAAAAACTGTAATTGAAACGTGAAGCATATAGGAAGGGAGTTTGATGTCATTATTCCTTACTACTCTTTACCCACCAAACCATTGTTATCTTCACAGATTTAACTCCTAAGATAGCCCAATTCGATATCTAGCTAATTTTCATTCTAAATCTTTCGTGGAATATATAAGGCAAATTTATCTATTTAAATTCATTCTAAATATGTATATTAAATTTATTAGGCAATTAATTGAGATATACAAACAGAAATCATTTTTAAAATATAATAAGTTTTGTTAAAGTTAATTACGTTATATGTATAAAGGTGTGTAAGGTGTCTTATTTAATACTAGCTTAACCCGGTGCGCTTCGCTACACTGCTTTAACCACTTTATCGGTTGTGCACCTACCCGTTTTATTTTTATTTTCAAAGTGAAGTATACCATAAGAGTGACTTCTACAAAATTTGAACTTTCTCACTATAACAGTTTTTAAGATATCCGATATTAAACATTGGCGTTCTATGGGGGGTAACACTTCCTCCGCTGCAATTTTATTTCAATTTTGGGGCTCAGAGGATCCTACTACTAAAAGTTCAACAAAATACGTGCAGCGGCTCTTATAAATATTTCTATCTATGAGGGGTACTGCTCCTCCTCTGGCTACCCTGCCCATTTCTATATTGAAGTTTATAGTTTACCATAATAGTAGCTTTAACCACGTTTGATGACTCTCCCTTTAATAGTTCTTCAGTTGAGCGATATTTAATATATGCATCCTATGAGGTATTTCCCCCCCCCCCCCCCCAGCGCCTACCCGCTGCACCGGAATTTACATGCTAAAATTTAGGAAAATTATTAACTTTACGTCTATCGTATAAGAAAATGTAATTACGTTTTAAGACGAACAATAAAAAAACGAGATAAAATTAATGAAAGGTTATTTTCCCAGTTTTGTGCCCTTTTGTACTATTGCCTTTTATTCCCAAAGGACAATTAAAAGGATTAATGTACTTTCAGGTTTCAGTTAATAAAGGTGATTAGTCACAATTGCCATTTATAAGTAAATTCTGGTAAATTTGTTGTTAATACGGCGTTAGTGTTGAGCTCGTAGGGACACTGAATTCAAACTATTTTCTCAAAGTATATCCCGTGAGAATGAAGGTTCGACTTTTACAGTTACGATTAATATTTCTTTAGAGAAAATAGCGGACTTGTTAATGCTGTAGTTGAACACAAAAATAAAGTTGCGGATGTTATATTAACTGGTTCGTTGGTGCTTCGGAACCAGTTTGTTCTGATCAACAACAATCTGGGAATACCAAACAGAATCTAAAAAAAAAACAAACGTAAGGTTTTAACCAATTACCGGATACAAACACACTTGAAGTCAAACAGTTCTTACCTTCAAATAAATTCAAGATATGTATATAAGAAATTATCCCAATATAGAACCAATTTTCTTTTTCTTTAATTTGAAACACAACAAAATTTTCGAATCACAAAATTGCAAGGCCCATTGAAAAGGTCTGCGCAAGAAGCCTGATGATCATTGTTTATGTTCTTTTTAGTTGTCAAAAGTTGTTTACACTTTGCTTACATGTGCATGTATACGTAAATGGTATGCCACACATACACGTTTTTTCCTTTTGCTTTGTATATGTGGTAGTAAATTTTTGACAACTAAAAAGAATCGTTTTTTGTTTTTGTACAAGTAAGCAGACCTGTAGTGCGATTCACTAACTTTTATAACGATAATCGAATCGTTTAAATAAATATAACGAAAATTTATCGAATATGCTATTCAGTAAAATTTTTAACGATATTCGCTGTCGTTAAAAGTCAGCTGTTACTTTAAGCAATTTTTTGTCGATATTTTAGCGACAATAATTTAGATTGCGTTTATTTAATCGATAAAATGCATTTTATGTTTAAAATAACTTACATACACACAAAGATATATTCATATGTATATGTATTAACAAAAACAAGATCCTAAATTTTAAATTTACAAAATAAGCAAATTAGGAACAAAAACAAAATTCTAAATGTAAAATTCACAAAAAAAATATAAGACCACAAATTAACCCTTCGTCTTACTCATGAGTATGGCCAGATCTTTTTCAATGTATTTTGAATGACAAACATGTGTAACACGGGGGGTTAAGAACAATTTCATTTGTTTTTATTTTATTCTCTTTTGTGCTTTTTGTTTTTTTTTAACATTTTGTAGAGAGAGATGTTACAAAAAAAACAGCTGTTAACAATCGGTAAAAATAAGTTACTGAATCACACTATCGTTTCTGCAAGCGAATATTTATGTCGACAAATTTAACGATTGTCGGATCGTTAAAAGTTAGTGAATCCCACCACTGATAGATGGGCCTTGCAAAATTGCTTTGAAAAAAAAATTTCTTTATAATAAAAATTTAATTTGACAATTTTCCCCATTTTCCCCATTCAATGTAAAAATGTTTAAACAAGGTAGAATAATTCAAGGTAACTTTTCTATTTTAATGTACACCCATAAACTTAGGCCTCACAGTTCTTTGCTCCGAATATTATTTAGATATCTTCGTCTATATGAGATTTGTTTGCCTTAAGTGATTTTATAGGACCTGTGGTTAGTTTTGGAAATTTGGGATTACGACTTGGCATAGTAGCTATCGTGAAAGTTAAGGTCCCCAATATAAGGAAGTTATTGTATTTAAAGATATTTTCGGAGTTGTATTTGTATGGGAGCTATTGTTACATATTGACCGATCCCCATAAAATGTAGTAGGTTAATTTAGATTGCAATAAAATGAGTTTTGACCAAATTAAACCTTATTACATATCATATTGTTAGGGGGCCTATGAAATTATAGACCGGTGCCCACCACTTTGAATATGATTGGTCCTTGTGACAATTAGAACCCATATACCAAATTTGCGCACAAAGTTTACATCGATAGCCAGTCGGATTCAAAAACTGAATCCAAGCAGTGTCATATTATATACTATTCTTTAATGTTTTGTACGATAGAAATGTGGAAAATACCGGCTTTATGTTTGTGAACTGCGTAAACAAAAATAATACTGTACTTATCCCACTCAACATAGTGATGAGAACATTTGATCTGTTTTTCGTAAAAAACCACAAACTTCGTTGTGCACTTTTGGCTGGTAAAAAAACTAAAAAAATTTTTTTGTTAGCAAAAAACAAATAAGCCAAAAAAAATTTTACCAAACAAAATTGTTAACAAAAAAAAAATAAGACAAAAAAAATTTTACGAAACCAAAACCTGTACACAATACAGACTCACGCTATTCGTGCTGAGGTCGTACACATTTCCAAGCAACAACAACAATACTTATGAGAAGCGTTGCTAAAATTTTGTTTGCTCATTCCTTCATCAATGTGAAAAAACACTAAAGAACATTAAAAAATAATATCTGCCGACTCGAAAATGAAATTACCTCAAAACTAACTAATGGTTCATTAAAGTGGAATCTACACTGACTCTAACACTAGCTTGTTTTCTTTAAAAAGTTTCATTTGATTTTTCTATAGAGTTACATCAGAATGAGTCAGTACTCACTTACTTCTTAGTTAACTTCTGTTAAGTTACTCCATGTTTTTAGATGACGAACGCAAAACTTGTTCGTTTAATTTACACGTAAAAGAAAAACAAATTTTAAAATTTAAAACATGCAGTTAAATTTACAAAGGTTTTATAGCTAAATGAAACGTTAATTAACAAAGGGGATGCGTATAAAAAACAAAATTTTACATTTAAACACACAGCGTTAGTCATAAATGCCCTTCTTTATCAGAAAAACTTGATATACTAAATAAAAATTGATTGAAAAGCAAAGCAAAAAAAACGATAAATAGTTATTTTTGACTGTTTTACCTTTGTTTTTCTTCTGATTCGTCTTTTGTTTTTTTTTTTACTGCACGCTTCCCAACTTCAATCTTTACATCAGCTCTGCAAAACTTTTGAGTCATCTTAAACATTCTTCAATACTTATCGGGAAGAAGTTAGATTAAAAAAAATAGTTATTGTTTCGTAGTGTGTGAACCGTACGCTAAATAATGTTCGGTTTATTTTCGAACACTGATTCTAATTCGATCGATATACTTAAAGGTGGATGGGAACACAGTCTTTGCTACAAATTCGTCGACTTGCTTTTAGCATTTGCAACATTGAGGTGCCCCTTTGTAAAATCTGCATGTGCAACCATAAAATCAACCATCAATACTGTAATACTGTCTTGGTTTTGTAAACATTGCTTTGCTTGAGCATTTCCTAAAGCAACCCAAATAAAAAAAAAAAAAAAATTGCTATGTAGTATAAGCATTTTCAGACTAAAAAAAAAGAGTTTTGACAACAAACACAGGGTATAAATTGTGACTTCAAGTCACTTACAGTAATGAATATAGAGGATATTTTATGGTTTCAATTGTATTTTACATTTTTTGTAAAAAGTTTTATTTATTTTTTTATTGTTTTCGTAAGCACAGCCACTTTCGAATTGTTTACGAACAATTTAAATGAACTGACATTTGCTTTCGTATGACATAGTTGCAATTGTAAAAGGGTAATTTATAAATTACGAAAATAAATTTTCGAAAAACGTACTGCATAATACAATTTCGTAAATCTTTTCTTTCGAATCGTATTACATAAAAACACCCCAGCAATGTTAACTATCAGTTATATCGGTCAAAAATATTATAAACTGTAAGTTAAAGTTAGTTTTAACTGAACTTCGTGAAATTGGCCGTTAAAATTTTTATAAAATATGTACATACATACATATATAAATAAACATTTGTATTCTTTTTACAGATTTCTACGACGATTAGAAAAATCCATTAAAACCCGCGAACGTATTATCTCACCATCGGATAGTTGTCCGGAAGAAAACACCGACGATATGGATTCTCCCCAAGCCTCATCACCTCTGCTACAACCGACATCACCCAATAAAACACGTTTGGCATTGTGTCGACAAAAACGTCTTCCGAGTGGGACATATGGCATAACAGCGGCAGCATTAAACTCTAGCAACTGGAAGGGCATGGATCGTAGTTTGATTGGAGATGACTTAAATAGTGATTAAGATTAAAATTATAACAAAACCAAATTGGGGTTGAAGGCATTATTAAACGGAAAAAAATCCAAGTTCATTAAAATTGTATATTGTGTATAAAAAAATTTTTTTCTAGGCTAAGGTCGCAACATTTAAAAATAAGATTCACGCAAACTATCTCTGTCACACATTCACACACAGATACATAAAATTAAGTACAACTCACACTTACTTATACTGACGTAATGGAATTGATACTTCTCTTTAGCTTTATAAAAATTTCTCTCTCAATCTGTCACTTTGTGTTAAATACTTCTTTTAGGCTACAAAATTCCTATAAAATTTTAGTCATGTAGTTAAATAAAATTACATATTTTTGAAAAAAGCACTTTTTAGGTAAATAAAATCAATTTATAAATATGTTTGTATGTAAATCTAGCTGTTTAATTGTAATGGTGAAGAAATTATTAAATACGAAAAATACCGATAAATGTTGTGAAACATTTTTTTTACATTTTAATAAACACAAAAACTTATTTACACACATCTAAAACACAGAGAAATATTATTAAGTGAAAGTAAAATAAGTGTGTCCTGTTTAAACTTCTTTTTAATTTTAAACTTAAAATTTTCATTAGGTACAAATAAGAAGTGTCCAAACAAATTTTTTTTAGAACAGTTAAAGGTATCTTTTATGTCGGGCTAGGAAACCCAATTTGATGTTATTAACAGTTTTTTCTTGTAAGTTTGCTTAATACTTTTTTGCTACTAGCCTTCAGCTACAATTGGTTCGAACACAGAAAAATACAATTCCACTTAGTTTCCGAGATACTTATATTCGGGAGAAAAGTTGCATGTTCTTCGTAAAAATCTAATTTTTGCCAAAATATACTTAAGACCACTGTTCGAAAAGAAACACTTAAAATAGGCTCCTTAGTGTTCGATTCGGTAGATTTTTGGAAAACACAAACGCTCATAGTGCTTGTGTAGTCAATCATTAAGGAATCCGTTTCCTGTTTGACATCTTTCGAACACTAAAATAATTCTGTTCTTATCCAACTCAACAAAAGGATGAGAACATTTAATTCCGTTCGGTTTTTTTGACCACAAACTTTATTGTGCTCGGTCCAGCTCATTAATGTTTGTTCGTTTCAGTTGTTCTTGGCGCCCTTTTGGTTTTTACAGAAACAAAATACACATACAAAAAAATACAAAAAGCCATCAAAATAATTTTACACAAAGAAAACATATACACAATACACACACAAGCTGTTCGTGCTGCGGTCGTTGCAAAAATTTTCGGTTTGTTCCTTTCTTTATCAATGTAAAAAAAGAAACATTATAGAACGTTAAAATATGACGTTTGTCTACAGTATCACTACAATTGTTCTGTGTTTTAAAGAAGAGCAGAACACTATGTAACGTTCCGCTCTTTCTTGAAAATAGTAACGTACGGTATTAAAGGTTGTGTTCGTCTACACAAACACTAAAAAATGGATATTGTTCCTGGGTGTATGAGCCGAATGCTCAATAATGTTCTTTTTATTTACGAACACTGCGTTAGACAATAAAATCCGAAAAAGAGCTTAACAAGCGAAACCCAAATGGGGTTCTTGTTAGTTTCGATAAGCACTTCGAGAAATTCCACACGAGAAGTAGTTCGCACTCGATAACTTCGAAAAAATTGCACTGCGTTATTATAAATTGTCCTTGATAAACCAGCTGTTTAGATATTGTTTTTTTATGTGTTTGTGTATAAAGCAAGGCGAATTCATACAGGTGAAAATAATAAAAAGTTATTTCTTTTGTTATACAAATTTAAATATTATTCGAATGTGTTTTCTAAGTCAAATTGCAATCCTCAAAAGCTTTTATAATTGTATAATAAATGTTACTCAACATGAGAAATAAATTCCCAGATTCTATTTGTTATTTCTTTTGTTTATAAGATATACACAATTGCTTTAAATGGTAAATCTTGTTCCTGTATTGCAAATTTATTGTGGCTCCACTTATTCCTTACGCATTTTTAATTCCTTGTGTTTATATTTCATATTAACTTTTTTTTGTTTTATAAAATTAAATATTTTTTTTTAAGTATTATGATTTTTATTGAATTTTTCATTTTAACTAATTTTTTCACAAAATGTAAACAAAGCTTGACATTCAGTATAATCACAAAAAAATTAAACATATGACTCAAAAATGTCACCTGTATAAATTCACCTTGGTATAAAGAAATTGAAATTGAGTGTACTTTTGTATATTACACAGTACAACACATGATCTCGGGACTCAATTCTGATAATTGCTTATGAAAGTAGACCCAAAAAGAAGAACTTCTGCATCATTAGTTTTAGACACTTTTTTTACCGTTTTAGATTTTTTATGTTTTTTACATTCCTACACCCAGAGAAAAAACATGTTTAAATATGGTCACCTCTAACTTATCTAGTTTCAAAGAAAATTTTGAGCATATTATGTTTAATATAACCATATTATGGTAAGCGGTAACCATATTAGGGTTAAATTAGGCCTCTATTAAGAAGCCCTAACCATATTATTGTTGACTCCAAACATGTTATGATTAATAATAACTAAAATTTGTTAAACACTTACATTAGCGTGGTTGGTTTTCAGCCATAGTATGTTGCTCTTAAAAAAGAGGAAAATACTTTTGTAAATTTAAAAACAAATTATTATCATATTTAACCATAACATTTTTATAGGCAGCCATAATATGGTTGTGGTTGTCGCTAACAATTATATGGTTATATTAACCATAATATTTTTAAATTGTTTTAAAAATAGTTTGGTTGGAGGTGACCATATTTACACATTTTTTCTTTATGTGTACACCAGATTCAGACGGTGATTTTTTTTTATGATTTTTAAGACATAATTTTTGGTGTTTGTGACGAAAATTGTAGAGAGGCAGGCGGGGTAGAAAAAAAATCAAATTTTCTGTTCTCTGTGTCTTTTTTTATATTTTCCTTTGCACACATTCGTATTTTTGTTATGTTGCTTCATTTTATTTTTAATTTGAATGTGGCAACATCTCTTTACATTGCAAATACGGAGCGCATTTTAATTGTTTGTATTTACAAATAAGCAAGCAAACAAAAATTACCGATAGCGGGAAAAAAATCAATCAAACCTTAAATCATGGGGAAACAATCATCGTTTAAATCTGTTGTGTTTTTGGAAGCAACTTTTGAAAGGAATTTAAAAAAGTCATTTAAATCACGGTCTGAATCTGGTGTTGGCTAGAGGGTTTTGTTGATGTCCGCATAGGGATGTGTAATAATTGTGTTGTCAAGACGAATTAGTGTATTCGGTGACGACAATATTACAACACCTACAATAAAAAGTTTTGACATTTCTTTCTCAAAATTTGAAAAAAAAAAACGAATTCGCCTTGTGTGAGATATTATGCTAAATACTTTTACTACGTTAGATACGGTTATCTGTGAAGCTGACAATCCTCAAAAAATATTTTGCCGAAATTTATTTATTTATTTATTAAATCGGCTTACAAATTTCTACTGAAAAATTTCTTTATATTTGTCATAACTTTAACGCTAGTAGATATTCATGTGTTTGCCAAATATTTGTTGCCATTTTTAAAAAAATTGTTTTTTAAAAACATATAAACCAATCAAATTAAGATAAGCAATTCTTATAGGAAACAGTTTGATTTTTTAAAAAACAAAAAGCATTATGAAAAAAAGAAATTCTTCTGCAAAACCGAAAATTACCACTTTAAGTTAAAATTTTTCTAACTTCGACCCAAATTTTTAATATTGTTTTCTTGTAGCAAATTAGGGTGTCCTTATTATACTGTAGAAATTTAAATTGGGATCTTCATAAGTTTAATAGTTATGCAAATTTCTTTCCACGCTCAACGCACTTCAAAACCGGAAGATATAATTTTTACTTCCAATTTTTAAAAAGCATTATGAAAAAAATATTTCATCTGCAAAACCGAAAATATCCAATTTAAGTTAAAATTTTTTTCTAACTTCGACCCATTTTTTAATATTGTTTTCTTATACTAAATTAGGGTGTCCTTATTATACTGTAGAAATTTAAATTGGGATCTTCACAAGTTTAACAGCAATGCGAATTTCTTTACACGCGTAACGCACTTTAAAATTTTTTTTTATTTTTCTTAATCCAAAATTAGCCTTGGGTATACTCATAATACTGTAAACTTTTTAAAGTAGAAAATTCATTTGTTTGAAAGATATGTAAATATCTGCCCATGGTTGTCACAATGGGAAACCGGAAGGGCCATTACGATAAAGATTTTTCGAACTTAGTTTCAGTATTTTTGCTGTTTTTTTATATCGTAAAAGTTTTGAAATGGGATATCTATAAGTTAAAAATTTATACAAATTTATGTATATGCATATCGCAGTTGGTATGATTTTTGGCGCTTGTTTATGTAGGTTGGTTTGTTAAATTTGTACATTTTCAATTTTTATACATCTCTCGCAATTTACTAAAAATCATGTGTGTAAAGCGGCAGAATATTTGCTTTGAAGGAACTACAACCAATCAACAGTAGATCGAAAATTAATAAATATTTATGTAGTTAGAAACAGAATACATCTATAACAATAACCTGCGGCCACACGATCAAGTTGTTCTTGATGGTCTTTTACATATACTGCTTGTCAAAATTTTCGTAAATTGAATGCTGTGACGTAGGCTGCACTCAATTTGTAAGCAATTTAATTTCAAGATTGCCAAACAAATGGAAAAGTGAAATTGAAAGCAATCTCGTGGTCAATTTAAAATGTGTGAGTGTGTTAGTAAAAAGTTAGAGTGTATTGCTAATTGAATGGAATTGAAAAGCAAAACTTGATCGTGTGGCCACCAAGTTAGTCCAAACAGGATTGTCTTGCCTAAGTCCGCTTTAACAATGTTGAAATTAAAAGGCAGACATTTTTCTTATTCTCTTTTGAACTTGCCTTGGCCTTTCACAACCGCGAAATCAACAGACTGATAGAAATTTTTCGTTTCCTTTTTTCGTTCTCTTTCGCTGTTGACGGAGATAAAGATTTAACAGGCATTGATACTAAAATTAAGTTGGTATGAGAAGCAGCAATATAAAAATTGCGAACAGTTAAAAAGATACACGGCAAATATCTAATAAACAAAAAATTTCGTCTGTATCATTTTTTTTTTAATTTAAAAAAATTTTGCATGTTCTTAAAAAATACAAATTTATGATACCGAAAATTCAAAATTTAAATAGCTGAAAATAACATCCTTGCCAGTCTCTGAATTAAAGTATTTTATTTAAAAAAAAAAAAAATATTTATTTCTGGATACTTCCTACGAATTAATTTTCATTATCTTCCCTCTTTAAATTAGCGTTTGCATAATCATTAAAATTATTGATCACTTATCCTACTAATGACCACAAAATAGTTTAGACATGGAAAATAGTTTAATTTCTTTAGTATGTAATCAAATTAATATAAAACAAAAACAAAAATGGTGTGCTCAACAATTTGCGCTGTGTTTGTAATACAAAAAAGATAAATGATGGAAAATTAATGAAAAATTCTTATTTCATTGGTTAAAATTTCTATCAGCAAAAACAATCTAAAATAAAACCTTATGTCTCTAACCAAGCAATCATAGAAAACTAATGAGATCCTTTAGTTTTATTCAAAATTAGAAGATTCGACTTGATTTCTAAAGAAAAACCTTAAAGAATTTTTAATGGCTGTAATTTTTAAAAAAAATAAAGATAGTAAAAGTTTTCGAACACTCTTAAGAAACTAGAAAACAAATCTTCTGTTTCAAAACAAATTATTATAAATTGAGAATACAGAGAATTTGTTTATTAAAGGACTAATTCATATTTCAGGTTAATAACAGGTTTATTTAACGAATTTCCTATGGGAATCTGTTTAATAAACCTCCTATAAATAAATAATATTTTGTATGAATATGGGGGTTAGTCTTTAATTTTTTAAGAACGAAAGTATTGATATTTTGAACTTAAAGCCATTTAAAGTTTTTTTCTTCGAAATTCTTGTAACTCTTTGTAAAGACCACAAGTCGAATTAAAACCATTTCACACCACAAAAACAAATTCTAAAATTTTTAACTTTAAAAAAAACTCCAACAGCCATTCAGAACTTTATACCAGAAGCAATATCTTAGAATTATAAATATATACATTAAATAAAAATAAATTACCAAAAAATGAAAAATGCACAATATTTCTAAAATGCAATTAGCACTAATATAACTTATTATGATCAAAAAGTAAAAAAATAAAAAAAAATACATAAAATAATAAACTTACTGCTTAAGAACCCATCGATAAATAATTGAAAATAAAACAAAATTTTTAGTTGCTTTCGAAAAACCGAATAATAAAACAAATTTTCAGATTAACAAATCAGACAAAAACCAAACAAACCAGAAAAATATAAAATAAATTTAGGTTAAAATTAATAAAAAAAAAAAGATTAATATAAAAAAGTTAGGCGAAATAAATAAACATTATTAAGATGGCTTGTATTGAGACTGATTTTATAAATTAAATTAACATTAAAATATATAAAAAAAAATCATAAATAATTTTTAAAGAAATCAAAATAAATTATTAACTAAATATTGAAACAAATGTAGAAAAAAAACATAAATATGTTGTATTTTGCACAACAAAATATTATTGAAACTAAACAAATATTTTTTTTTTTTTTTTTTTGTTAAATATTATTAAGAAAAAAATTCAAAAATAAACTAAAAACACATAAATTTAATGTTTCATATTTAAGAAAATTTATACATAAACACTCTTTTAAAATGTTTGCGAAAAATATAACAATTGAAAAAAATATTGCATACTCTATGGCGCTGATTTGAAAGAAACATCGTAAAATGTTATAAACAGGGAAACCGGAAATATATGCCCTAAAATTTTTTAAAAATATTCCTTTAAATCCCAAAATGGAATATTTGAAAACAAATATTGAACAATTTAATATTTGCATAGTCTAAAATCACAGCCGGTAAAGGCAGATCAAGATTATTCCCTACTTTGAACTGGCGAACAGTCGTCGGCCCACGAAAAGAAAATTATGTTATATACTATACTATACGAAATTTTCTTGTCTAAACGTCATTTAGAGACGCTCGCTAAATTGTATACACCAATACCACGGTTTGCGTCTCTAATTGGATCCATGTACATGTATGTATGTACGCTTGTGACCGAATATTATAAACCTTATGTTAAACAGCAATTTTGACTGACATGCATAATTGCATGTGACTTGAAAAGTTTACAAGTCAGATGTAAAATACATGTCGTGTACATGCTCCTTAAGAAGGGACTCTGTTTTTTTTTCATTAACAGCCTGTTCATCGACTTCGAACGTTAACGGTAGCATAGAAAATTACATTTAAAACAAAAACAAATTTTAGAATTTTATTTTAAATATAATATTAAATATTTGTGTATAAAAATTTACATATATAAGGAAGTAATGGCATTTGAAGCTATTTTCTGTATTGATATTTGTATGGGAGCTAAAATAAAAAATGTGAACCGATTGCAAGAAATAATTAAGTTCGCAGTTGAATATTTTTGGGCTGAATTGAATTTAAACATCGCCATACTTGGATGGTTTATTGGCACATGGGGATTTTGTGAAATAAATTTAATTTAAACGTTTTTATAACTAATTTTATTAAAAAACCAACAAAGTTGGAACCTGTACTATGTCCACAAGGTTTACATGGACAGACAAATTGCTAGACAGATATGCGGACTAAAAATGGTTTAAGATTTCTATGTATTCCAGCAAAAACGTTTATATGTATGTATTTTTTTCCTTAATTATTGCTAATGTATAAAATTTGACAGTTTAGAATAACCTAAATATTTATTGACGACTTGCTTTGGCTTACCCTACGTTTCCACATGCAAGTAATTACTTGCAAGTAGTGTAAACGTATTATAAAGGAAAAATCGAGGAAACAGCCGATTGGCAGAAAGTACAAAAATTGTGTAAATGTTAGTGAGAAAGTGTGAGTGTATGGAGTTTTTCGAACTTGCACTTGCACGTGGAAACGTTGGGTTACAATCGCAGTGTGAAAATTAACTGTAGCAACACGTTGGGTGTACAAATATAGTATATTAAAAACACATATGCCATCCAACAATTTTGTTTGTTTTGCTGCAATACCACTTGAAGGAATTTAAAAAAATTTAACATGTATTAAAATATGAATCAAAAAGTTAAAATATGCACTATAAGCTTAAAAAAATGCTTGAAAAAATATGGTGAAATATGCACTAACGAACGAAATTTATAAAACGCTCTAAAACGGATAAATATAATAGCGGTACTAATTGTTTGGTGCATTTTAAATTGAATCTGTTTGTTTTTGCAATTATATTGTCATTGACAGTGAAAGGTATTTTCAGCAACTTTGCAATGCTAGATTTAAATTAGATAACGGCTGATGCACAGAAATATCGGTCATAAAAATCTTCAAAATCGAAGCGTTCTTAAAAGTTTCTAATTAATACTTACAAATGTCAGCTGTTCAAGTTTCAGGGATGCAATCGCAACACAGGTTGCAAAAAAAAGCTATACAGTTTTAGCATTGCTCAAATGCAGTCATGTGACAATTGCAATTCTTTGTATTTTGTTGCTGGATTGCAAACAAAAGCTATAATATTTTGCATTTGCAATTTCGCAAGACCATTTGCATCAAACACTGAACTCCGCTATTGTTTCTGCCTTCATTGTTTGCACAAGGAAAAACATGCAATTGCATATTTTTTTCCCTGGTTATTAACAAAATAAATCTACCCAGCGTTGCCACTTTTGGAATAATAGTTGAAAACTCCGTTAAACCAAACTTGAACCGTGAGCCATTAAATTACGAATCGATGACATATTTTCAAAGCAATTGTTTAAGCTTGAATCGATTTATGATGATTTGCCAAAGTATACTGATCATAAATGCCATAAACTAAGCCCAGTATGACAGTTCGTTTGGCAGCTAGTATTCTTAACCTATTACCGGCCACTGTGCCAGTTTGGGAACAACTACTTATTTAGGGTATATTTAGAAGTTGGTGGGATTATTCAAAATTTTTTTTGCATAATTAATAAGCTAAAAAGTTCAGACACTATCAATAGTTTAAAAAAATTTAATTCCAATACGTAGTTTTGTGGTAAAAATCTAATAAATTTCTAATCTAATAATCTAATTTGACGCCGCAAGTGATTTGTTGCAAAAATTGCTAGCCGCAGCCCTGCAAATAATAGGACTAGTCCAAACACGCGTGTAAAATGTAGCCCACAAGGGACTAGGACTAGTCCAAAAGTAACCAAACGAATGGAAAAACATAGTCTATTTAACATTGCGATGTCCTAGGGCAGGACCATATAACCCATCTTTGGACTACAAAGGAGTAGTTTTAAAACTTCACCATTGTGTACACAAGATAATTAGTTTTAACTTCGTTTAAAAACGAAAACATGTCATTAAAAAACGAAGACATGTCGTCTCACTACAAACACTTTTTAACAATGACATAGTCCATGCTTGCATTACATCGGCCAGTCCATGGAATAGTCCATTTAATCAAATTGGATCAGGTGGTCCAATATTATTTGCAGGGTAAAAATAATTCCAAGGTTTTTTGCTGTATTTACAAATTCTATGCATTGATTATTAATGGAAATATTGGGCATAAAGTTAAAGTTAATTTTTGCCAGACGTTTACGTAAACAAAACATTTAGATTTTTGGGGGTTAATTTCAAGACCGTTTGCCATTGTCCACAAATAAATGCTATGTTGTTCATTATTTAAAGTACTGACACACTGATCAAGCGAGGCTTTATTAAAACTGACGTAGAGTTGTACGTCATCTGCATACATTCTTATCCCACAGTGCGTGAGTACATTAGGGAGATCGTTTGAGTACATCGCAAACAGTAGTGGGCCATATATTAATCCTTGTAACGGGTAGTGATTCAGATGTATTGGACGTGGTTTGAACATACTGATATCTATTACTGAGATATTTTGACAAAAGGAAAATTGCGGGTGACGAAAAATTACACATGTTTCCCAGTTTAAGGCACAATACGCCGTGGTCAACAGTATCAAACACCTTAAAATGATCCAGCAAATCTAAAAACGTAACGTTACCTCTATCAACCTCTTTCCTTATCTCCTCAGCAACATCTACCAGGGCAGCTGTGTTAAGTTCGAAAACTAGATTGGCGATCAGTTAACAAGTTGTTGTTATTTAAGTAAAGAGCAATTTGGTTATGCATTAGCCTCTCAAAAACTTTAGAAAGGAATGGTAAAATAGATATTGGTCTGTACTCAGAACTTGATTTAGGTACTGGAACAATTTTTGAGTTTTGCCATTTAGTAGAAAATGACTTGTAGTGATGATTTTGTTAAAAAAAAACGTGATAAACTGGATTAATTGTGGGAGACGAAATTTTATAATTTTAGATGGATTCCATCAGCTCTTACAGCATTAGATTTTATGGATAAGAAACCTAACAATACGTCACATTGGTCAACACTTGTAAAATAGAATTTGTTTTTCTTAGAAACATCATCAGAATAATTATAATTGCTGTAGTAGTTTCGATCACCTTCAATAATCGGGATATTCACGATTATGAGTGGTTGCTTTGCCAATACCAATTTCACGAATAGTTTGCCATGTCTTTTTGGACCCCAGAGCACACGAGAATTTATTAGCGTTGAAATTGGATTTGGCCTTCTTTATCATCTTGTTGGTCTCTTTTCTTGCAATACGTTCCATCGTTTCCATCGAGAATTTAATAAATTTCTGTGGAAAATTGCTTCTTTGATGTTGGAGGAAAACCACGGTTTTTTCTTCTGACTGACGGTTTTAGTTATCAAAGGGACTGTGAGATTAAATATGTTACGTAGATTGTACTCCAGAAAAGAAAGCTGATCATCCACAGAGAGGATATAGTACAAACAACTCCAGTCAACTTTAAAAAACTAATTTTCCAGTGTTGCAAAATCAATATTTTTAAAATCACGAAAAGTAATTAACTGGGTAGCTGTCGACAAATTAAAGTTATACGCCATGAAAATTGAATTGATCATAAAGAAGAACATTAGATTCATTATTCACAAAAAATAGATTCAAGAGTGTGTTGTTTATTGCAGTGTAGTGCGTAGGGGCGGTTGTGTTAGGTGAAGTAAGTCCGAGTGAGTTCTTGTTATCAGAAAGATTTCGTTCTACTAATATGTTGGAATTAAAGTCACCAACTAATATCACGTCTTCATATAGAGCTGTAATTGTTTCCAGAGTTTTAATAAACCGATTTAACGGTAAATTTTTATTTGGCCTATAAACACTTCTTAATTTAATGTTTAAAAATTGATTAAAGTCTTTACACCTTTTTTTATTGTTATAACTAAATTGTGTCTTATGTAGACTTAAGAAACTCTTTCAAATAACCGCAGATATATTCAAGCATGTTCAATGCCCTAAATTATCTAAATTTATTTTCTTAAAAATTGGTCATTAATTCGCGCAACATACGGACCAAGGAGAATTCAACAAGGTTTTCTCGTCGCTACAAAAATTATAACTCTAACAAAAATAACAAGCATTTTTTTTAGTGTAGCAAATCCAAGTTGTCAAAATAGTTGTCTACAAAACATGTGACTAAAAAGTAAAGAATAAAAAAAAATTTATTGATATTTTTTATGTTTAAAGTTGTGTGTTTTATATTAAAACTTGTGTGTTTATGAACCGATCTTAAAAAAATTTAATATATTCTTTTTTTTTGAAGATTTAATGAGAATCGGTGCATTCTGTCACATGACAGATACATGTGTATTTATTTTACATATAATTTTTACAGATAAATTTGTAATACCCTTTTGGTTTTTTGACTCGTTTCCTACTAAACCGATTGTGGTGAATTTCAATTCCGAAATGATTTTAGGGGAAGTAGAAAGAATTTGTCCGCTTCTTTTTAAATATTTGATTTTGAACACACGCATGTATGTATGTAGTGTGTGCAAATTTTACTTATTTTTTTACTATATATGTATAATTTATTCTAAATTTAATTACCTTTTGATTATTTTTCACAACATTTCACAAATTTAAATTATGTGAAAAACAAAAAAATTAAAAAAGAAATTCTTTTGATAAATTGAATTTTGCAACTGACGAACAGATGTTCTAAAGAGATAACCTTGGTGAATCCGCCTTTATACGGTATAAGTTTGCTAATGAACAAAATTACCGCATATGTATGTAGTGAGACCAATCCAGACCAGAACCTACAGACTCTATTCTACCTAGAAACATACACCATTCGGTGCGGTTTTCACGCTGTTCACATCCTTATTTCTTCAAAAATTTGGTCGGAGCTCGCTATACAAAAATTAAATTCGTCACCGCAACATGATCAATTATTTTTTGTTTGAAAATATGCATGACAATGATCCGAACTACATCTCGATTTCCACAGAAAGGTGTTATACGGCAACAGCAACCATAGATTGAAACAAAATTTGGAGATAAGTTGATTTCGAGAATAGGGTATTAGAATTTTGAGTCTATTTTTATAACGAATTAATTTTGTAATACAATTTTAGGAAAATAATTAAAGTTTTATAAAGAACTTAATTAATAATACATGAATTAATTTTTAAAGAAGAATTTATTAGATGATTAAAAAGATTAAGCGAAAAAAAATTTCGATTCAAATTAGTTACGCAAATCCGAAATTCAATTGTTATATTTTAAAGAAAACCCAAATGAAATAAAAATAATGGTGTTTTCTTTTCTAAAAAAAAATGTTTGCCTTATAAATGGACAATATTTTTGTTTACGAAGTGGTATATATTTCTGAGTTTTAATGGAACCTCATCATTTCTTGATTTAAGGCGATCGTTTAGAAATTAATCGATTTTAATTCAACACCTACCTAAATAATAGTTTTTGAAATTTGTGTCGCTGCCGATGAGCGTTAACAGTACTGATTTTTAAAAAATAATTATGCGCCAACAACAACTTTTATATCCATTTCAGTTAATTACACTTTCGCAATTCAAAAGTAAATAAGCAAAACACTGGCTTCCATAAAAAATAATTAACGCAGCTGCAAAACAGGGTATCATCTTACCTTAAAATATAACTGGGGGTATGATATGGAACATATTTAAAATTTGTGTGTGCAACATAAATATTTGAAAAGAAAACGACAACTTTTTACATTTCTGCAATTTTTTTTTAGAATGGAACATAAACCCCTTCGAATGTTAGCATACATGGAACATTTTTGTCAGAAAAGAAAACACCACTCAAAACTCACTTACACATACAGACTTTTTACTAAAAATAAATTTCTGTGATAAAATAATAAAAATAAAAAAATTACGAAATCGTACATTTGCACTGAAAAATTATAAACTTTTAAATTGTCATCTTAGTAAGACACACACACTTATACCCCTGAAAGACATATAGTTAGTTTACATACCATTGTATGCATACTACAATTCTTACTAAACACATCTAAAAAGCTGTGTTTAATAATATACCACAATTATACTACGTACATTTTGGTAGTACATAAACCAGCAATATATGTACCACTTTTTCGCGGTTTAATTGTAGCTTATGTTGACACACATGTAGTATACTATGCTAGTATAGTATACAAATGCTACGTCTGTCAGGGATATTTCTAACAAACAAGAAAAACTACAAAGCTACATTCAATCACCTCTTTATACACTGAGAAAAATTTACATTAAGCAAATAAAAACTCAAACAAACGTAAGTAAATAAATATGGTTACAAAATGTTTAAAAAAATTATCTGCAAAAACCGTTTATGAAAAATTATATAAAAAGGTATGAAAACATTAAAAGTTACCGTAAAATGTAATTAAAAATATAATAAACAGCAATTTAAAAAGCAATAAATTATGAACTATTTACCACTAAAATAATAAAATTATTATACCTAAATGTATTCCACCACTGATTTTTCAAAAAAAAAAAAAAAAACTGCACAGTTTCTAAACAATTTCAATTTGTTACGTTTCATTTGATAAAAGAAAAAAAGCAAGAAAAATTTTCGATACAAATCCAAAAATCTATATGTTAAAAAATGTGGAATAGAATAATTTAATTTTCAAACAAACAACATAAAAAGTAATAAATTAATTTAGTTAAGTATTACAATTTCATGTTAAAATAAAAACAATTTTTAATTAATGAAAAAGAAAAAAAACTCTAAACTCCCAAAAAAAAAAACAATGATAGTCTTTATATTGTAGTAATAATTCTAGTCATTTAGTGTAAAATTAGCTAAATAAAGCAAAATAAGAACAACCAAAAAGTAAAAAAATAAAACATAATTTATATACAATACATAAATAAATATTCAGCACTTAAAATTTTCTAATTTCACTGAAAAAAGAGCAAATTAAGAAACAAAATCTAAAACAAAGACTACAAAATTGAACTTTAACCTCCTCACATTAAAAAAGAGTACTCGTACTATGACAAATAAAATACAAAACAATTTCCACTCCAATTGATTTGCTATAATGTTTTATGATACAATTTTAATTTCATTTTTACTTGTATAATGCCCCCATTTATATCCCATTCCAATACAATTGTGGGTACTTAAAAGTACTTTGCAAACCAGATGAACCCAACACAGATAACTAAAGAAAATGCAAAAAGTTTCACTAAAAATATGTTATGTAAAGTTGCAAATATTATGTTTAAACAAAAAGAACAATTGTAAATTAAAAATAAGCGAAAAACTACATGAAAAATTAACAACAAGATGTAAATTTATTAAATTAAAAAAAAAACAAATAAAATGAAAACAAATAAAAATAAACTGTTTTTTTTCTAAGTGTGATATTAGTTACTAGAGTTGCCAGCTTAAATATGTACTTATGTACATAAAGGTAAGATCAGGATACCCAGTAAAAAATGGACTGCAAAAGATGCAGGTTTTTTGTATGAATTCATATCTTAAATCACTTCAAACCTATTAATGGGCAGAATCATTTTTGCTGTCAATAATCTTTTTGACAATTCCGTGATGGCGCTGTGTACTCCTGTACCTTCATTTACCATCACGACCTTTGGTTAATATTGTACGGCCACTATGCAATCAGCCTTTTTAGCCAACATGGTCATATCCCCCTCTACTGTTGCCAAAATCTGTTGTACATGTGTCGTTAGTTGATAATGTTTTCAAAACTTCGTTGTCTAGCCTATTTCCAGACAATTCCTTGATTTCGCGTAGCAGACCGAAGGCTTTTTTCCTTCCAAAGATAAATGATCAAATAATCGCTTAAAACGGCTGTCGTCCAATTCGACGATTAGTCTGGTTTTAAGGGTCTCGTATTTTTCCGTAGTAGGTGGTGTTAATATTATGTCGGAAGCGCATTTAAACATAGACGAATCAATTTCAGCCACCAGGGTGTAGAACTTTGTGTCGTCCGAAGTAATCCCTGCGCGTACAAACTGTGCCTCAACCTGTAAAAATCACAGCTTTGTGACGGGTTTCACAATGGTGGTGGTTTTACGGCCACTCTGTATATCTGTGCTGCTTGATCGTCTTTGTATTTATGTATCATCGTTGATGTCGGTGGTGACACTTTAGTGTATTAAATAAACTGCAATTGTTATTTTATTATTTAAACCCATAAAGAAGCCTTCTTTATTTGTAGTTCAAACGAAAGATAAATCAAGACTAATAAATCAAGAGAAAAAACTATTGACGACGTCAAAAAGTTCGTTTTAATTCAAAATATAATATGCGGCGTCAGGCCAGGGCTTACCGCGTATTTCGATTCGAAAGAAATAATATACGAGTTCTAACAATTTGTACTGTGTATTACGATTTTCGTACTATTTGTTTCGAATGAACGAAAGTTGTTTATACCTTTTCGAAAACAAAAGGTCCCTTTTGCAACGGCAACTCACTATTACGAACAATAAAAATCCCTTTCAAAACTCCAGCTCTGTAATACGAAAACAAGCGTCAGGCCTGGAACAGAATAAAGAAGTTGTAGTAGTAGCTGAAACTGACAAATGCTTTGTAGCGCGACAAAGTTCAAAAATTTGAATTTTGTACTTCAGCTTCAACTACAACGATTACTACAACTTCGTATTCTGTTGACAGTACTTTGAAACTTCCGTTTTTAACTTTTGACAGCTTGCAGCGCTATTTGTAACGTTGTACTACAGCGACTATTTTTGTTCCCCACTTCAGTTGTGTAAAAAGCGTTAGGAAATTGTTCGAAAGCTATTTTGTTAGTGACAAAGTGCAAACGACAAAATTCAAGATAAATAAAAGTGTAAAACATACAAATTAAACCTAATATTCGGCCTAATTGTGCACACAAACAAAATCATAGGTAAAATTACCTAAATATATGGTATAAAATTAACTAAGCGCAAGGGTAGCATGGCAGTATCTAAGTTTCTTAGCTAATAAAACTATTAACTTAGGTAATTTCTATGTTCGAAAAAGTATCTAATTATTTTGTTAAAATTACTTAAAAACTTTGAAAATTTACCAATGATAGCAAAGTTATTTTATATTTTTATTTTTGGAAAATTATCTAAGTTTAATTTTGTACCATAGATTTTAGGTAAATTTACTATATACTTTTTTTGGTTACATACTTTAAATAAAATTAATTTAATTTAATTGTAATATTTTATTTATTTTCATCAAACGGGGAAAGTATAAAAGATATAAAGATAAAATTTACTCACAAAATAAACTCATAGCGAACAATTCTGCATCATTAACTCCAAAATATCATAATTTGGATGAGCGATATATATTTTTTAAACCTATTGGAATTTAAAATTTAACGATAAATTTGATTTATTAAATTGTCAAAATAGTGCATATTTAGTTTGCTTTCACTTTATCTTGAATTTTGTGATTTTTTGTTTGTTTTTGTTGTAACAACCGCATCCAGTGGTGTTTCTGTGGAACTCATAATTTTCATTGGGCCTTCCTTCTGTTAATGCTTCTAAATCTTTTTTTTACCTGGTTCTTTTCAATGGCTTCTTGGTAGTTTAAGATGCCACAATTGTTATATCAATATAATCCAATTTCACGTTAGGATTATAACTAATTTTGCCTTTAAAATCAATAATTATCCAGCATGGAAATGTTCGCTTCGTCCATATTAATCGTCATCAATAAAAGTAATAAATAATTATTGTTTTTATTTTTTATATACATACATCTTTTTTGTAAAAAGTTCAGTGGAGATCTTATGTTTATAATATACTCACATAAATACGTTGTATCTTTATACTCTATCGAACAGTTTTTAATTTATTTTAAATTCAAACATTTTAAATTGAAATTTAAATTTGAACTTTTTTCACAAAAAAATTTCCAAATTGAAAGAAAAAATTAAATAAACCTACATACATACATATATTAAAAAATTCGAAGAATATACCTAACCCAATTAGTAATAATAACAAAAATTTTGGGCAAAACTTTTTTTATAAAATACCAATTATCTTAGGCAACTAAACTTAGTCTTTTGTTTTTATATAAAAATAAATTACCTATGTACGCATTTGTAAAATACCCTAGATTATTTTTTTGTGTGTGAAAATGTTTTAATATTTGTGGCCTTGAAATTTAACTGCCAGGCCCACGAAAACTAAAATTTGTTTTTGTTTTCAATACAAATATACGAAAGAGTTCTTGTCGACATCGTGGGTCTGGGCCTTAAAAAAATTACATGTACAAATAAAAAGCAGTATAAAGTAATGGTTGGCTTTTTCTGTTGATTTTTCAAACCACAGGGAAATACAATAAATTTTTATTAAAAAAACAATATATTTTTCGAGCATTGAATAGTCAGGGGCAAGGTATATTTATAGCAATTGTACAATTAAACAAACAACAGGGCTTTTTATTGTTATGTGATGCGAACTGTCAAGCAGCAAAGCGGTTGATAAGAGACAAAAAGACAAAAGATAAGGACAAAAAACTTGTTTGCTAAACAACATTTGACAGTTCGTATCACAAAACAAGCAAATAAAAAATAAACGGCTGGCTTTCCGAGACTACCTGCTATAAATATAACTTGGTCAGGGGTGTCATAGAATCCAAGTCGCTTTTGCAAACCGATATTGGTTTCATTTGGTGTCATGAAAGCCAATGGGACGGCGGTCTTAATCTCTCAGGTGAAAAGGTTGTTCACAACCCTTAAATTGTGTCATTTAATAAGGAGCTAATTGCAGACTCTGGTTTCTTTCCTGCAGACAAGCATAAAGCTTCGCGGGATAAGCTAGGAAATTATAAAAAAAAAAAAAAAATTTGTTATTTTCGAATACAAATAAAACCGATATTCGAACCAGCTGTTTAATGTTTTTGCTCATGTGCTAACAGTCTTACATGGGGTCTTCGCCTGACAATTTTTTGCCATACCAAACGTCAAAGTCAATATAAAAAAAAACTCTAAAATTTTTGTCAGCGTTTTTTTAATATGAAGTTTGACGTTTATTAAGACAAAAAATTGGAAAGCGAAGACCCCATGTTAAATTCAACTTTTGTTTAACAATTTTGTAAATTATTATTTTTGCGCTAAAATATTGTTAAAACCTGTGTTTTTAATTAAAGGAAAATTATAGAAAAAAAGTGGAAATACTATCAAACAAATGTCATCGTTTCATTATTTGCAATGCATTTGCTGTTTACAGTTGTGTAATTTTTTTGTTTTGTAAAAATATGTATGTAGGAATATAGCGAACTTATTAAAAATATAAACAAATTTGTTATTTACCGTTATAAATAAATAACTAGAATGACCACCACTGTTGCATATTTGCACTTTGCAGAAAAAGTGAGAAGACTTTTGCGAATTTGCAGCAGCCCGTTGCCGGAGGCTACCGGAAACAAGTCAAAAATACTATTTTACAAATTTATCAATATTATTTACTTCTATGCCCCAATTTACATTAAACGATTTGTGTCGTTGCGATTATTGTCATTTCTTCTTTGAAGTCGGTCTGATATTTACATTATACGATTTTCCCCTCTCGACCATAACCCTGCCAATTTTTTGTCTTAATAAACGTCAAACTTCATACATATAAAAAAAAACGCTGACAAACATTTTAAAGTTTTTTTTAATATTGACTTTGACGTTTGGTATGGCAAAAAATTTTCAGGTGAAGACCCCATGTAAGGTAAGAATCCCAAAGACAAAAATCGTATAATGTAAATGGTGACTAACTGTAGAAAAATCTAAATGTTGAAAAAATTAAATAAAAAATTAAGCTTTTAACAACTATGTACTACATACATATATTTATTTCCAAAAAAAAAACAAGAGCTGTAAGCTGCTTGGCTTATTTTCAATAAAAACCCGATAACATTTGTTTCTGTGACACATAAAACCGACATTTATTTTAGCGATACGTCAGTTTCTATCGTATGCATACAAAAACGATAGTTTACTCGATACGATAGCTTACTCGACATCGAATGCGGTGATTAGACCCCAGAGTTAATTCATTACAAACTTTACTGCATGTACTTACTTTTAATAAATTAACTCTGAATTTTAATGATGCCACATTATATTACTTACAAATGCAACACGTTTTGCTTAAATCATCGCTGGTTTTGTAATTTTTTTCTTTTATTTGTTATTCCTTCCACATATAAACATTTAAAAATGTTTATAAAATAAAAATAAATTAAAAAAGATGGTAAATTATAACAAAAACAAAGTTAATAAAAAACAAAAGAAGAATTCTTGACATAAGTCCGTACTTATGTTAGGAAAAAACATGTAAAATCAATTAAAAATGGATAATCATTCAAAAAAAGCAAATTTCGATCTACCAAAGGTTAAAAATACAATTTGGTTTAAGGATTGATATTTGACTATTGACGTCAGCAGTCGTCGATGGCTGCGAGTGTAAGACGGCAAATCCATCTGAGGAGATCGAGTGGTTGCGATCGAAACATGTCATGGTAACCAGCCGCCTGGGTTCGAATCTCAGGTCAGTCAAGAATGAATGATTATCAATAACAAATTTAATTAATTTTCATGTTGTAAAATTCCTTTCTTCATAAAAATAATTTAATGAAAATTAAATTTGATGAACTTAAGCCTGATTAAAAATATTAAAAGTTTGGATTAAAAACCATAAATAGTTCAACAAAAATAACCACAATTCTAATCAAAAAACAAAATGTTTAACATTAAACGGCTGTTTTTCAAAGTTGGCAAACGCTTGGCAGCTCGTTAACAAGAGTTTAGCAAATCGTTAGTCAGAGTTTGGTAAGTGCATTATGAATAAACTTTGTGCTAACTTCATGTCAAATTTTCATTATGAATAAGGCTGTTATTAATTAGTTATAGATCTTATATTAGGCCAACGTCTGAAATATTATAATTGTCGATGGAGGGTATCAAAGATTTAGCATAGACAAATATAGCACCATTAGTTGTTTTTAATTAAGGATATTTATCGCACAGTTTTGTTTTTTTTAGTTACTTTATTTACGGTAATCTTTTTTTATAATTATGTACTCTTCCAAATATAATTGATATTTTCAATTTAAAAACATTTAATGTTATTCATGTTTGAATGAAATCGTTTTGGTTTTGTATTAAACTTTTAATAAACATTAGTATTTTGTTTTGTTTATTTAATATTATATAGATGGTATAACAGTTATTGTATGTTTAAGCTCTAAGAGCTACAAACTGATGGAAAACTTCTAAAATATGTGAATCCAAATCTGAAGTGAAAAGTAAAGTTTCCAAGGTGCTGCTATATTTCTGGACTTGTTCGTGATGCTAAAATAAAGAAATACTTTTAAATAAGGGATACAAAATATTTTTAAATTTATAATTATTACCATTAGAAAAACTTGTTGTAAACGTCCAATAGTCCAACGATACCAATCTGTATCCGGATCACGTCCATCTGTATCGGAACGTACTAAATGTTCCGATAAAATCATAATAAATCTCTGAAATACAATAAGAAATAGACGTTTCTGATCCACATTGGCGGCTTCCAGTTTCTCTTCCATGCGTTCAACCATCTGCAAAAAAAAAATAAGAATTGTTTGATTACTAAATCTCGTTATAACGAAAAAATTAATAAGGGTATTCATTTCAAAGTTTTTTTGGTTGGAAAAATGGAAAAAGAAAAATTACACTCTTATTGACGTGAACGGGTTTTTTTTTTATTTTTTTTGTAAAAAGTACAAACTGTCAAAAAAAATCTGCCAAATAATTCGTGGAAGTATGTAAATGATATTTTCAATATGCCAAATAAGTGTAAAAAGTGAATTAATTAATTTCTTTAATTGTCACATCATTAACT
The DNA here is from genome assembly GCA_949318255.1 of Pollenia labialis. Lineage (NCBI taxonomy): Eukaryota > Metazoa > Arthropoda > Insecta > Diptera > Polleniidae > Pollenia > Pollenia labialis. Next base: position 56,467,264 of record OX439142.1, read on the forward strand.
AAAATTGATAATATTTACGAAAATAAGGGTATGTAAAGATACATTTTCATGAAAACAATACAATATAAACTTTGAAATATTAAATTGCAGAAATGTTTACTTCATTCATTTCATTTCTCTTTTTTAATTCTTTTTTAATAACTCTTTTTATTGAACTCATTCTTAATATGTGGTTTTTCTTTTTGAAAGTTAAATGAGAAAGAAGTTATGTTTAAAATGTTGTAGCAATAAAAAATAATTTTTAAAATCAGAGTTGTACAATTCAAGAGTTTATAAAAAGAGATGTAATTTTTTGTACTTTGTATTAAAAATTACCAATTTTTTATGAATGGCAACATCATTTCGTTTGACGTTTATAGTGGAAAATTACATCTTTTTATCCTGACTTTTTTACACTTGGTTATAGTTTGACAAAAATGTAACTTTTGGTGGAATTTTTTTTTCTTGTGGTTGTTGTAACAAAAATTACATTTTTCCACTTTTCCATTTTTCCAACATATAAAAAAACTGAAATGAATACCCTTAAAGTTTCATTACAAATTAAAAGACACAATAAAAGTCTATTTTCACAATTAAGTCTGGGATCACACTATGAAAGATTTATTTCAGAAAGTCTGAGTTTATGGGTGAGAGGGGAAAAAGGAACAGCATGTTCTCTTCCCTGTTACTTGACTTCAACTTTTTTAAGCAATAGACAAAAAATTTTTACGGCTTGAAACTGGCATTAAATTAAACAAATTAACAAATTATTTTAAAAAAAAAAGTTAATCCATTACATAAATAAATGATTCTTAAATTTAATTTTATACTTTTAGTTTTCTAGATTTTAAACCTTGAAATTCTAAACAAGAAACATTGTAAAAGCTGTATTCAGTCATTCAACCAGCCTAAGGCGATTTAATCTTCCGTTATTTGTTAAACATTTAATTTTAAGTTTAAAAAATAAAAGTTGTTCAAATTTAATGGTATATTTTCATACATTAATCTAGATTTCATTGTTGAACTACTGATTAAAAACAAATGTTAATTGCATTTGAAACTTCTTGCTAGTGGTCTGGATTCATATTCAGTGTTTAACGAGGCATGATGAGTTTACGCTGCTAACATATGTAACTCTATCAAATACTTAGCAAATGTATTTAACTTTAACCAACTTAAGTTATTCTAGGGGCAGACATTTAAAGGTATCGGTTCATCTTTAATATTTTTATTACATTTTTAGTGTTTAAAGTGCCAAAACGCCCAATCCAGGGAAAGATTTGTATTGGGGTTTTTACTATATTAAATGGAGCGATTTGTCCCATTTTCGTCGAGTTAGCTTTTCCTGTGGTCTTCGTTTTGCCTAAGCCACTATTCCGGTATAGACTGTGTCAAAAACTAAATTTAAAAAAAAAAATTGTATGGGGACTAGATAAAAAATTTAATCAATCTAACCAATTTTTAATAAAAATTTATATACATATTAACGAAATATTTTGGTCGACTTATCTCGTATCGATTTTGTCATGCCAAAAAACTTATATCAGGGGTAGGAAAATGAATGGCTTATCTCCTATATATATCTAGCCCTAACCGCGAAAATAGTGTAAGCGACATAAATTTCAGTTTTAGTTTGACTTTATTGGCAACACTTGCATCATCTCCTAATATGTCATGGTCACATAAGATACCGTTACGATTTTATAGCAAGAACAATTTTATTGTAAGCGACAAATTTCATACAAAATTTATATGAAATAAAATAAAAAAGCTCTCTCCTGTAAAATTTGATTTTTGGCGCGGTTAGGGCTCGATATAAAAATGAAAAATGTTTGTATGTTTGTTTGTTTGTATGTTGGCTTATAGACTCCTAAACTACTGAGCCGATTTTCCTGAAATTTTTACAGTAGCATCACGTGAGCCCTAAAAATAAAATAGGCTACTTATTTTTTCGATAGGATAATATCGCATATCTTAAGAACTGTTATAGTGAGAATGTTCAAACTTTGTAGAAGTCACTCTTATGGTATACTACACTATTGAAAATAAAAATAAAGCGGGTAGGCGCTGGGGGGGAATCCTCTCATACGATGCATATATTAAATATCGCTTAACTGAAGAACTATTAAGGAAGAGTCATCAAACGTGGTTAAAGCTACTATTATGGCAAACTTTAAATTTCAATAAAGTAATGGGCGGGGTAGACAGAGGAGGAGCAGTACCCCTCATAGATAGAAATATTAATGAGCCGCTGCAAGCAATTTGTTGAACTTTTGGTAGTAGGATCTTCTGAGCCCCAAAATTGAAATAAAATAGCAGCGGGGGAAGTGTTACCCCCCATAGGACGCCAATGTTTAATATCGGATATCTTAAAAACTGTTATAGTGAGAAAGTTCAAACTTTGTAGAAGTCACTCTTATGGTATACTATGGTACACTTTGAAAATAAAAATAAAGCTGGTAGGCGCAGGGGGGAACTACCTTCCATAAGATGCATATATTAAATATCTCTCAACCGATAAAGTGGTTGAAGCAGTGTAGCGAAGCGCACCGGGTTAAGCTAGTTTTAAATAAAAACTTTTCTTTCATCTAAAAATATTTTTGTCTAGTTAAGTCTTTAAAGTTCCGATGATCTTTCGATGTGTTTATGGATAAAAGATTTATAAAAGTTATTAAATACAACATCCAAGGAAGTTTAAAGTAAAATAGGGTGTCTGGAAGTTCCCCTTATATGGAAAGTTCCCCCAAACATAAAATCACAAATTTTAGTCGCGATTATCGCACTTTAAATATTTAACTTTCTTTAAATATTGCCCTAAAACTATGCTCGTGACTGATTTTTTACTTATACACTCTCAAGGAAAGGAAATGTAATCATGCACGAGGAATTTCAAAATGATAACGTTCACATTTTTGTTTTATTTTTATATTGGTTTCTATGAAACCCCTGAAAACGTGTTCTTTCTTTTATAGTTTCTTAATCACTCTGCATGTTGAATTTAATGTTTCAAGGTTCAGTATTAATAAATCAAGTTTTTTCTGCATTTCGTTTGACATTTCTCAATTTCAGACTAACTCAATTTGAACCATGGAAAGATACACAATCGAGCAACGCGTTAACGTTATTCAGGCTTATTGTGAAAATGTGCGTTCAAATCAAAATGCATATCGAAGAAAATCATCTTCAGGGATTCGTCAATAAGCAGAATTGCCGCATTTGGGCGAATGATAATCCAAGAGTGATTGTCGAAAATCTAATACACCCACGAAGAGTGACTGTTTGGTGCGGTTTATGGGCTGGCGGCATCATCGGGTCGTATTTTTTCCAAATTGAGGCCGGTCAGGCAGTTACTGTGAATGGTGTTCGATATCGTGAGATGATAACGAACTTTTTATGGACCGAATTGGAAGATATGGATGTGGACGATATGTGGTTTCAACGGGACGGTGCCACTTGCCACACAGCTAACGAAACAATGGCTCTTTTTCGCGACAAATTTAATGGGCGTGTTATCTCACGTGGTGGCGATGTCAATTGGCCGCCAAGATCATGGTATTTGACACCGTTGGCCTTCTTTCTTTGGGGTTTTTTTTTGAAAGAAAAGGTGTACGATAAGCCAGAAACAATTCAAGAGCTAAAGAGATAATGCGATAATTCGGCACATTAACGGCATATAACCTCAATTATGCCTCAGCGTCATCGAAAATTGGACCATCGGAGGGAGGTTTGCCGCCGAGGTCGCGGCGGCCATATGGACGATATTTTTTCATACATAATTTGACCATACCAATTTTATCATAATAAACAGAAATGACAATAATTTGTGTTTTATTTTATGTTTGTAAGTCCAATATTATACATACGTATACAATTCAATAATTGACACATGCAGCACTAAAAAATAAAAGAATGAAATTAAATTTCCCGTATTTCTCCTTTTTGATACTTTTTTCTCCCTATTGAAGTATCAAAAATTTCAATATTGTAGCGGAAGACCATAATTGATACGTATATGTGACTAGCAAAATAGAAAGGGACCCAAGGGTAAAAACCGGTTTTGTTCAGGAGTGCCATTTTAAAGATTTAAACACGTGTATCTTTGGTGTACTTCAATTTCATAAAACGCGCATATCTCTGGAAGGGAACACTTTTGGGGCATGGGATCGGTCTCATTCGATGCTCAGATGTTGTCCACATCAAAAAAAAAAAAGTGAAAATTTGTTTTTTTTTACCCTTAGGTCCCTTTCTTTATGCGCTGTCACATATGTTAATGAATGGAGAAAAATGTTTTGTTAAAAAAGTACCAAAAAAAGGTACGATAGGAACGTTCTTATTTCGTAACAAAAATGCACCAAATTTATATTTGTATTTTCGATTTACAGAACATGCCCGATTAAGCCATCAAATTAAAACTTGGCTGGTGCAGGGAGAGGGGACTTAATATTAATCCCGCAAAAACAACTCTGGTACCATTCACCAGACGTAGATTTCTGAGACTGAAAGAACCGACCCTTAACGGAGCGGTTATCGGATTCTCTAATGAGGTGAAATACCTGGGAATCATTCTGGACAGATCCCTCAACTGGAACGCTCAGGTCCATGTCACCAGAAGGGCAATATATGCCTGTCAGAGACTCTTCGGGAAGATATGGGGGCTGAAACCCAGGATGATCCACTGGTCTTTTGTTACGATTATTAGACCAATATTGTCCTACGCAGCCCTGGCGTGGTGGACTAAGGCCGAATAGGTCAGGGCTAGAGTGATACTCGATAAGGTCTATCGCCGCCTGGTCTGCATGTCAATCACGGGTGCCATGGCGACCTCACATTCCTCCATTGCACATTTCTATAAGGGAGTAAGCCTGCAGGGGTGCTAGCAGGATGCCGCGCATTGCTGAATATAAGGCAGGTGACTTGGCGGGTCACATGCGGATCCTGGATATCACTAGGAATGATCCATCCATTGTAGTGGATGATCATATGCTGCCTAGTCTGGCATTGTATAGGAATTTTAATGTCCTTATAACTGACAGGGACCAATGGGCGGATTTCTTCTGGATTAAGACAGTACAAAAGATTTGTGAAACTGTACCGGCGCAGGGCAGGCAAGTTTCTGCTGCTTGAGAAAGCGGAACTCAGACTGCTTGTTGGCCTATTTACGGGGCACTGTGGTTTTAGATACCGCCAGTTTAAGTTGGGTAATAAATACATTTACCAAAATATGCAGATTCTGTGGAATGGATGACGAAACGTCGGAACATCTGCTCTGCTTATGTCCCGCCTTGGGGACTTCTAGGCGGAAATTTTTCGGGCGGCAAAAAGTGGGCCCGACTGATATTTATGATCTTTCACCGGGCAGGTTAATGGGCTTTATACGCAGCCTTAATCTGACATGGTGAGTCACATTGGCTGCACAAAAGATCCTCTGGGTCGTGGTGCTCATGGCCTTCACTTATATATATGTACTATCTATCTATCTTAGCCATCAAAAATTCATATTGAATTGTTTTTCTATTTCGATTGGTATCAATAGCTTAAGTCTAGCACAGCTGCTTCCAATCATAATCATTGGCTCTTCAGGCAATAACACAAATAAACAAGGCAATTAAAAAAATTTTCAATTTAAGATTATGTAAAACTACAGTTCCTGACTTAAGAGCTTTTTGCTTAACTTCAAAGATATGTATATGAAATTAGTTGATAACTGGTTTGTGATTTGTATTAAAATACATGTTATAACTCAGAAACAAACTTGCTTATCAAAATAAAAAACTTATAACCTTTTTATAATTCAGGTGTAAATGGTCTAATAGTTATTTGTAAAGCCTTTTTAATAGTTTCTTTGTATTATTTCTTCATTCTTTTAAGCATCTGTGTCTACGTTTCTTAATTACATAATTAATGATTTTTTGACTAAAAATACAATGTGAATTAATGTTTCTATTTAGCAACTAACGAACAGAACAAAAAATATTTCTCTAAATTGTCAAATATAGGGGAAAAAAAAAGTTATTGAATTAATATACAGTGAAAGCTCACTATAACGAATGATATAAAATCAGACCCATTCGTTATTGTGAAAAATTCGTTAAATCGCTAGGTTATTTTCAAGAATTATGTACATATGTACATTAGCGTGGCCGTTAGTAGTATGGAGAACTTTTTTTTTTGATTTCTTATATTCCCCCCCCCCCCCCCCCCAAATCGGTTCAGTTTTATGTAAAAAAAAATACAAAAAAATTTCGTAGCGAGAAGTTGTGTTTTAGGGGAGGCGTCCGCCCCTCAAAGTTTGCCATCAAGCCATTTATTCAAATGTAATTTGTTTGCATATTACTATCTCTTAAAAACAACATTTTACAAGAATATGATATATGGCAATATTTTAGCTCTTCTAGTCAACAACATTAGCTTCGAAGAAAGTTTTTTGCTAAAATTGATATTTTAGAAAATAATTAAGAAAATAACAACAAAATACTAAACTTTTTATATACGTTTTAAATATATAAAAGCCGGATTTAATGTCAAGTGACAAAATTTTGAAATCGATGTCTTCCGATTAGGAAGGTTAGTCCTATTGGATAGTAGTTTAGACACAAATTTTCAACAAGATCGGTCAAAAAGTTTCAGAGTTAGAGGGGGTCAAAGTTTGAAATTTTGGCCATACAAGTATTTTTTCTCATCCATGTAACTTATTACCTATTCTTCGAAGCTAATGTTGTTGACTAGAAGAGCTAAAATATTGCCATATATCATATTCTTGTAAAATGTTGTTTTTAAGAGATAGTGATATGCAAACAAATTACATTTGAATAAATGGCTTGATGGCTAACTTTGAGGGGCGGACGCCTCCCCAAAAACACAATTTCTCGCTACGAAATTTTTTTGTATTTTTTTTTACATAAAACTGAACCGATTTGGGGGGCGAGAATCTAAGAAATAAAAAAAAAGTAAATAACGGCCAACCTAATGTACATAGTATTATTTTGTTAATTTTTTGTAAAAATGTTTTAGTTTTCTTGTTGCAAAAATTGTAAATGTATACAAACATGTACTCTTAAAAATGAGTTATAAAATGCAAAAACTAAGTGTAAGTATATTGACTTTTGTTCTCGGACGACTTGTAAACTTTTTTTAACAGGTTCTTCTTGTTTTTCTCTTTTTCTGACTTCATTGGATACACTTTTTTAAACACTTGTCACGTATGGACGCGCGCGGACGTTTAAAATACATTTATACTTATGTTACTTCACAATATTAAATAAATACATATACTTTTCTTTTAACATTATAATTACAAAACAATTCGTTTTTTTATTTAATTTACTGCCATCCTCGATACACTATCAATAAGAAGAGCTGTAAAATTTCTTACCCAATGCATTTTGGACAATTTTCTGCCCTAATCAGTATGTTCATGCTGACGAAGCAACCATTCTTCAGCCTGAAGATACGTTTTACACGGAAACATTTTTTAATATAATACTAATTCTTCTGCATTAAAAAGTTTACAGCCGTATTCAAAACGAAAATTTGTGTACTCCGACTTTACTCCGCTCATCGAGTGAGCAACTAAAATGTTAGTTAATCTTGTGGTGTTTTCTTTTCTAAAAAATAATAATGCATTATATTTGTGTAATATATTTATCAGGTTACACGCACCCTTACAAAGTGATACATTTTTCTAAATTACAATGGAACAAAATCATAGGAACGTTTTACACTCAACACTAATGTGTATTTAGCGCGATAAATATTGAATGCAAAGTTGGTACTAATAAGCGATATTCACCACGGTTGTAGCGATTTTCAACATTAAATTTTCTTTGAATTCTAATTAGCTTTAGCAACACTGATTTTCAATAATTAAAGTCAGCTATTGTTAAAAATTATGCGCAAAAAAATAATTATCAAATAAAAGTAACAAACGAAAAACAAATAGTTTTTTTATCCATCCATAAATAACCATAGATCACAATACATACTAAAGACCTGCACAGATACATCTGTTTATATCTGTTTCTGTGTGTTTTCTAAAGTGGATATGTATGGATGAGTGCTCTTGTGTTTCTGATATAAGTTGATATTGATATGAATTGTAAAAGAGTGGATGTAAGTTGATACAAAAGCGAAAGAGAGTATCATATCTGTTAATATCTGCTTTGCAAAAGCAGATACTAGTGGATACTGATGGAATACAATAAGTTACTTATTGTACGATGCCGTTATTTTCAATTATTTTTCAACGAAAAAGAGCGTGAATGTATTACGAGCGAAAAAAAAGCCAAACAAAAAATTTTACAAAAACAAAATCCACAGGCTGCTTGTACTATGGTCGTACAAATTGCCAAGCAACAACAACACTACAAGTTACGTATTATACCTACGACGAAAATACAAGTGGAAGCGCTTGCAATCTTTCTTGATGAGCAGCACGATTAGCCTTTGTGTCTGCTGCGTACATGATTTGTTCTTGTAAACATGTGTATGCTGCTTTTTTTAAAGCAAACATTTTTGAAGATTTTAGTAGCGGTAATATTTTTTTTCTTAAATTCTTTGATGCCTATGGTTATTTTGTTAAAAAGACATGTAGACAAAAATTATTGTAAAAAAAAAATTACTGAACACATGTAATTTGTTTTTGTAAAAAAAACTTGGGTTTTTACCAACCAAAACTATTTTTTTCGTTTAAAGCATTTTCTTAAATATTTAAACATTTGAAAATATTAAAAAAGAAGTATGCTACATTTTATGTGGAAATAACCTACATACATAAAGGCAAATGTTACAGTAAGTATAATTGTTGGGTTAGAAAAATTAAAAAACGCACCGAAATTTAAAAAAAAATAGCAATTCATATTAACGTTTTGAAATATTTTTATTTTGAAAAAAATTGTTTGACTAATAGTTGAATTTGAGCCCTAACCGCGAAAATAACGTAAGCGGCATCATTTTAGATTTTTGTTTTTTTCTAAATAAATGACTTTAACGATTTTATGGCAAAAACTATTTTATCCAGGGACCCTATAAAGGAAACGACAAAAAATCATATAAATATAACCATTAATATTGATGAATTATAGGTACCTAAAGGTTAAAAATTACAATTATCATTTAATATATATATTTTATTCTGGTTATCGTAACCAATTAAAGTAAAAAATTTTTTTTTTGGTTATACCTTCATAAATAACCATTAATTCAACTAAAAAATTTTTTTGGTTACAAACAACTATTAAACCAAATAATTAATTTTTTGGTTACAAATAACCATTTTAACAAATAATAAATTAATTTGGTTACAAATAACCATTAAAACAAGTAATTTATTTTTTGGTTACAAATATAAATTATACATAAGTAAGAAAGTATAGTCGGTTACTATTTGGGACCCTTGGGCAATAATTTTTCCGGCAAAAGCAAAAAAACTGTTTTTAAGTAAAGACGGTGATTCTAGCGGTTTAGAATTGCCTCTCAAGTCACGCACAACAGTTGACACGTTCACTCCTTCTTCTTAGTCATCGAAATAATAAATGCACGGAAATAATCATACATATAAATACCCTAGAGGGAAGCGAACTGACACTGAAGTAGTCCCTTGATAGGTCTTTGGTGGTAGGGACCGGTTCCAGTTCTAACACTTTATATGAATAAGACCTATCACTTTTACATGGGGTTGTCATTGGAGGGGAAATACTATGTAGTATTATTTCAATAAAACTAGTCTAAGAATTAAATTTAAGAGCCAAATTTTAAAAATTACCAAAAAATGTGTCACATCACCGCTGAAGACTGTTCTGAAATTCATTACTTTTTCTACCTTTTTGTTCTTTATAAACCAGTTAAGGGATTGGATCTTCTTTCACTGGTCATGAGTCCTTTCTTTTTGTACTTGTTCTATTTTCACAAATCCCAGGACCAGTCGCTTGGACCAATTGACACAAATTTTCCGCAGGTTACATATGCACAGAAAAAAATATCTGAAGAAAATTTTTAACCTGTGTCGTTGTTAAAAAAAATCGCTTGTTTTAATGGTTATTTGAAACCAAATAAATTAATTATTTTTTAAAATGGTTATTTGTAACCAAAAAATTAATTATTTGGTTTAATAGTTGTTTGTAACAAAAAAAAATTGTGGTTGAAGTAATGGTTATTTATGTGTAACAAAACAAAAAAATGTTTTTTACTTTAATTGGTTACGATAACTAGTTTAAAATATATGTAACGATAATGGTTAAAAATAACCAAATGAAAATAAAAGGAATTTTCCAGTAAACTCAAATAAAATACAATAACCATTATGTTTGGTCCCTGATTTTATCGTGAGCAACAAATTTAATACAAAATTTATATGAATTAGAATAAAAAAAACTCTCACCTATAAAATTTATTTTGGTGCTTACGTTATTTTCGCGGTAAAGGCTCGAATAATAAAAATGTTTCACACGAAATGACAAACTAAGTATACCCAGCTAGTTGTGGCGGAGGGTATACATAACAAAAAGCCAATAAAAAACCACACATGTTACACACACACATACACTGTGTGTTGTGCTGTGGCAGTACAAATTGCCGAGCAACAACTGCAACACAAGCGAGAATCGTTGTTATCAGGCCATATTTCACGATTTTTGGCGATATTTTCCTCTAAATTATCAAAGTGCCTATTTTTTGAGAAATACTTACAACACGGTAATTTTTGGTTTGTTTTATATATATTACACTACGCTAGTTGGAAAAACAGACAAGCTGGGCACCTGGCGTTTTAACCTAATTCGGATACGTGGAATCCAGTGGTGCTCGCCGTTTTTAAGATTGGCTCTGGTTTTCGAGATATACCGTTATTTCGAAAATGGAGGAGGTTGCACAACATACACCTATTAGCGTAACTCAAAAACGGTTTAGTTTACTGAAATTACTAAAAAAAACCGAAACTCCGCAATTTTTTTTGTTTTGTTTGCAGCTTCGTTTTTTATATGTCTGCAAAAAATTAGAACCCTTGCTGCATTTTTGAATTTTTTATGAATTTTAAAAAACAAAAATTTCGAAATTAATTTTTTTTTCAATAAAAAAAAATTATGTTTCAAAAACGACTGCTCACATTAGAAAAAAGTTTTACTTTTCTTAAAGGAAATTTTATCGCAAAAGCGTGTTTGAGTTACGCGAACATATGTTATGCAACCTCCTCCATTTTCGAAATAACGGTATATCTCGAAAACCAGAGCCAATCTTAAAAGCGGCGAGCACCGCTGGATTCAACGTATCCGAATTAGGTTAAAACGCCAGGTGCCGAGCTTGTCTCAAAAAAAGTGTAAATTTCTTGCACAGTGTTATTAATTTTGGGCAACTTGTTACATTACAAAGAGACAACTGTTATTAATTCAGCGCTTATATCTACTTAAGGAAAAAATGGTTATATGTATTCCATATATGCAGTATTTGTATTGTATGTCTAACCATGCAAAAACATTTTGAGAAATATACAACTACATATGAGGGGCTTAAGGCACAAGGGGAATCGATCTAAAGAAATCCACCCGTCCGGTTGGCTGTCCGTGTAAGCCTTGTAGGCAAAGTTCAAGTCGCAATTTTGAAGATAAATTGCTGAAATTCGGTACATAGGTTCTTATTGCCCTAAGAATTAAGCCTACGATAAATGGTAATAACATTGACCTGAATCTTAACTTTATAATATTATTTTTTTTCCTGGGTCCATGATTGCCCATTGGTCCCAAATAAGGTACACTCTTGAAAAGTTGTCTAAATGATGTGGTGTGGAGTATCATAGGGTCGGGATTGAAGAACTTTACTTTCTTATTTGTTTAAATTGGATATTTGTACCCAAAAAATAACAAAATATAACCAGAAAAAAATATATTTTTTCCAATAGATATTTGTAACAAATTTGGTTATCATTAACCAAAAAAAAAATAAATTTTACTTTCATTGGTTACCACCAACAAAATAAAATATATATAACGATAATGGTTAAATATTCCCAATTGAAAATAAAGGAATATTTCTCGTAACCTTTACAAAAAATAATATATGCAGTAATTATTTTCAGTCCCTGAGTTATTTTTTTATTTTAAAAACCAACAAGTCCATATAAAACAGTCATTTTTCAACGTAAAAATAATAGGTAAAATTTAACTCTTAAAAAGAGAGTTTTATTAAGCCGTCATAAATTAAAACTCAGTTGAGGAATAAAATATCGAATAAAACTGTTAAAACGAGAATTTATTCAGCCGTCAAAATATAAAACTCATTTCAGGAGTTTGATTTAAACCAGCATTTTATTCAACTAATTTTTTGTACATTAACAACCAAAGCTTGTCGCTGGTCAGATCACTACAATTTCAACGTAAAAATAAAAAAAGAAGAAAAACATAATGAGTGTTTAGACGTAAAAATTAAAATCATTAAAAGAGTTGTATTTGTTGATGGTGTGAGTTCTATTTTAGGGCGAATATGTTATGATTGCGGAAAAAACTCTGTTTTTAAGAGTTTATCCAAACTTTTATTTTTTCGTTGAAAAATGATTTTTAACTGTGGAATTGAGATTTTTTTTTCTAGATCACCATAGGTTCTTAAAGAGAACTTTAGAACAAACCTATTGGTTGACTCCGTTTTTAAGCTAACATTTTATGGATAACTCTTATTTACGGTCCTTGCGATTTTTTAATTAACTAAAATTTATTTCTTAAAAGTTTATTTTTATTAATTTTTTTAAAGCATTAGGTAATGGTTAATTGTTTTGCTTTTTTATTTTTATTTTTGTTAATGTTTTATTGTGTTAAAAATCGTAATAGTAATTTGCCGATTTTTTTATTTAATTTAATTTCTGATTTGTTTTTGAAAATATGCCGATTTCTTACCAAAACGATCTGGCACCCCTGGTTGAGATCGTATACAAGTTTTTATAAACTTTCTTATTTTCATAAACTCGCCAACAATATTTTAAAATACAACATAACACCACAGATATTGTAGAAATACTTATGGTGACAACAGATATTTGTAAGCAAGAAAAAAATGTTGTCATACTCAATACAAAACCATAAGCAACAGTTTTTGTTTTTAAGATATGGTGAGTGGACAAAAGCAAAACCATACAATATCAGTTACACTCATTCTCTCATTTATATCAGTAGTAACAGATAAATATCTGGTGTATCTGTTTCAACAATACTTACTGATACACTCGTGCAGGTCTTTAATACATACAACACAAACTGTACGCAAACACAAGAAAAAAGTTGATAAGAAAAATACTTGCTTGCATAAAAAAGTACTTAACGCAGATGCCAAAAATGGTATTATCTCACACTCAATTATAACTGGGGGTAAGTCTGGGTTCACACTCTGAAAGTTTTCTTTCAGAAAGTCTGAGTTTATGGGTGAGAGAGGAGAAAAGAAAAGCATGTTCTCTTCCCCTCTCACCAATCAACTCAGACTTTCAAAAGAAAACTTTCATAGTGTGATCCCAGACTAAGAAATGGAACAAAATTGTCATTTATTTTTGCACACATTTAGAAAGCAAAACGGCAACTTCTCACACTTTTGCTTATTTTTTTAGAATATGTTGAACAAAAACACGCGCGAATGGTAGCATACATGGAACATTATTGTCAGAAAAGAAAACACCATCAGTCATCATAAATTTGTTAAAAACATTTTTAAATCGCCCGATTCAGAAAAATTTTTTCATCTCTGTTTTAGTTAAATTCAATTGACATTAATAGCAAATTGACAGCAGTTAATTAGGAGATAACCATAGTTTATTTAAAATTGTTTTGAATAAGAAATCCTTAATCAGGGGATATGCAGTAACTACATTTTTGTTTTGAACCATCTATGACTTTCATTAAATTCACCGGTATAAAACTTGCTGTGTTAAGATTTTTCTTTTAATTCTACATATTTCACTTACTGGAGTGAATTTTGATAGCTCTTTAGGAACCAGTCATAAATTTTTTCTTTATATCAGGATATTGCCGCTTTCCAAGTGAAAGACGATGTTTCGGTCCATTGTTTGTATATTTTAAATTTTAAACAACTTTTGTTTTCAGTTTTTTTTTGCATACTTATTCAGATATACCATTCGTTATATTGAGCGTAAAAAAACAAAATATTCGTTATATTAGGTAGTTAATATAAAAACGATGATCACTCGCTATATCGCGAATTCGTTTAATTGAGTACATATTTGTTTTACCGAGCTCGACCTGTAATTCATATTTTTTTTCTTAATTCTATCTAGATTTTCAAAATCTTTAAAAATTAATTTTTTTTATTGCCTTTATTCATAATAACTATACACAGGGATTGTGAATTAATTAAAAGAAAGTACATGTAGTAGATTTAATTTAATTTAAGTTTACTGAAATTACTAAAAAAAACCGAAACTCCGCAATTTTTTTTGTTTTGTTTGCAGCTTCGTTTTTTATATGTCTGCAAAAAATTAGAACCCTTGCTGCATTTTTGAATTTTTTATGAATTTTAAAAAACAAAAATTTCGAAATTAATTTTTTTTTCAATAAAAAAAAATTATGTTTCAAAAACGACTGCTCACATTAGAAAAAAGTTTTACTTTTCTTAAAGGAAATTTTATCGCAAAAGCGTGTTTGAGTTACGCGAACATATGTTATGCAACCTCCTCCATTTTCGAAATAACGGTATATCTCGAAAACCAGAGCCAATCTTAAAAGCGGCGAGCACCGCTGGATTCAACGTATCCGAATTAGGTTAAAACGCCAGGTGCCGAGCTTGTCTCAAAAAAAGTGTAAATTTCTTGCACAGTGTTATTAATTTTGGGCAACTTGTTACATTACAAAGAGACAACTGTTATTAATTCAGCGCTTATATCTACTTAAGGAAAAAATGGTTATATGTATTCCATATATGCAGTATTTGTATTGTATGTCTAACCATGCAAAAACATTTTGAGAAATATACAACTACATATGAGGGGCTTAAGGCACAAGGGGAATCGATCTAAAGAAATCCACCCGTCCGGTTGGCTGTCCGTGTAAGCCTTGTAGGCAAAGTTCAAGTCGCAATTTTGAAGATAAATTGCTGAAATTCGGTACA
This sequence comes from Pollenia labialis, assembly GCA_949318255.1. Taxonomy (NCBI): domain Eukaryota; kingdom Metazoa; phylum Arthropoda; class Insecta; order Diptera; family Polleniidae; genus Pollenia; species Pollenia labialis. The sequence goes on from OX439142.1 coordinate 56,482,333, forward strand.
TAGGTTCTTATTGCCCTAAGAATTAAGCCTACGATAAATGGTAATAACATTGACCTGAATCTTAACTTTATAATATTATTTTTTTTCCTGGGTCCATGATTGCCCATTGGTCCCAAATAAGGTACACTCTTGAAAAGTTGTCTAAATGATGTGGTGTGGAGTATCATAGGGTCGGGATTGAAGAACTTTACTTTCTTATTTGTTTAAATTGGATATTTGTACCCAAAAAATAACAAAATATAACCAGAAAAAAATATATTTTTTCCAATAGATATTTGTAACAAATTTGGTTATCATTAACCAAAAAAAAAATAAATTTTACTTTCATTGGTTACCACCAACAAAATAAAATATATATAACGATAATGGTTAAATATTCCCAATTGAAAATAAAGGAATATTTCTCGTAACCTTTACAAAAAATAATATATGCAGTAATTATTTTCAGTCCCTGAGTTATTTTTTTATTTTAAAAACCAACAAGTCCATATAAAACAGTCATTTTTCAACGTAAAAATAATAGGTAAAATTTAACTCTTAAAAAGAGAGTTTTATTAAGCCGTCATAAATTAAAACTCAGTTGAGGAATAAAATATCGAATAAAACTGTTAAAACGAGAATTTATTCAGCCGTCAAAATATAAAACTCATTTCAGGAGTTTGATTTAAACCAGCATTTTATTCAACTAATTTTTTGTACATTAACAACCAAAGCTTGTCGCTGGTCAGATCACTACAATTTCAACGTAAAAATAAAAAAAGAAGAAAAACATAATGAGTGTTTAGACGTAAAAATTAAAATCATTAAAAGAGTTGTATTTGTTGATGGTGTGAGTTCTATTTTAGGGCGAATATGTTATGATTGCGGAAAAAACTCTGTTTTTAAGAGTTTATCCAAACTTTTATTTTTTCGTTGAAAAATGATTTTTAACTGTGGAATTGAGATTTTTTTTTCTAGATCACCATAGGTTCTTAAAGAGAACTTTAGAACAAACCTATTGGTTGACTCCGTTTTTAAGCTAACATTTTATGGATAACTCTTATTTACGGTCCTTGCGATTTTTTAATTAACTAAAATTTATTTCTTAAAAGTTTATTTTTATTAATTTTTTTAAAGCATTAGGTAATGGTTAATTGTTTTGCTTTTTTATTTTTATTTTTGTTAATGTTTTATTGTGTTAAAAATCGTAATAGTAATTTGCCGATTTTTTTATTTAATTTAATTTCTGATTTGTTTTTGAAAATATGCCGATTTCTTACCAAAACGATCTGGCACCCCTGGTTGAGATCGTATACAAGTTTTTATAAACTTTCTTATTTTCATAAACTCGCCAACAATATTTTAAAATACAACATAACACCACAGATATTGTAGAAATACTTATGGTGACAACAGATATTTGTAAGCAAGAAAAAAATGTTATGTCATACTCAATACAAAACCATAAGCAACAGTTTTTGTTTTTAAGATATGGTGAGTGGACAAAAGCAAAACCATACAATATCAGTTACACTCATTCTCTCATTTATATCAGTAGTAACAGATAAATATCTGGTGTATCTGTTTCAACAATACTTACTGATACACTCGTGCAGGTCTTTAATACATACAACACAAACTGTACGCAAACACAAGAAAAAAGTTGATAAGAAAAATACTTGCTTGCATAAAAAAGTACTTAACGCAGATGCCAAAAATGGTATTATCTCACACTCAATTATAACTGGGGGTAAGTCTGGGTTCACACTCTGAAAGTTTTCTTTCAGAAAGTCTGAGTTTATGGGTGAGAGAGGAGAAAAGAAAAGCATGTTCTCTTCCCCTCTCACCAATCAACTCAGACTTTCAAAAGAAAACTTTCATAGTGTGATCCCAGACTAAGAAATGGAACAAAATTGTCATTTATTTTTGCACACATTTAGAAAGCAAAACGGCAACTTCTCACACTTTTGCTTATTTTTTTAGAATATGTTGAACAAAAACACGCGCGAATGGTAGCATACATGGAACATTATTGTCAGAAAAGAAAACACCATCAGTCATCATAAATTTGTTAAAAACATTTTTAAATCGCCCGATTCAGAAAAATTTTTTCATCTCTGTTTTAGTTAAATTCAATTGACATTAATAGCAAATTGACAGCAGTTAATTAGGAGATAACCATAGTTTATTTAAAATTGTTTTGAATAAGAAATCCTTAATCAGGGGATATGCAGTAACTACATTTTTGTTTTGAACCATCTATGACTTTCATTAAATTCACCGGTATAAAACTTGCTGTGTTAAGATTTTTCTTTTAATTCTACATATTTCACTTACTGGAGTGAATTTTGATAGCTCTTTAGGAACCAGTCATAAATTTTTTCTTTATATCAGGATATTGCCGCTTTCCAAGTGAAAGACGATGTTTCGGTCCATTGTTTGTATATTTTAAATTTTAAACAACTTTTGTTTTCAGTTTTTTTTTGCATACTTATTCAGATATACCATTCGTTATATTGAGCGTAAAAAAACAAAATATTCGTTATATTAGGTAGTTAATATAAAAACGATGATCACTCGCTATATCGCGAATTCGTTTAATTGAGTACATATTTGTTTTACCGAGCTCGACCTGTAATTCATATTTTTTTTCTTAATTCTATCTAGATTTTCAAAATCTTTAAAAATTAATTTTTTTTATTGCCTTTATTCATAATAACTATACACAGGGATTGTGAATTAATTAAAAGAAAGTACATGTAGTAGATTTAATTTAACAAAAATATAATAATCAATACTTACCTCTTCAGTTGGTTTGTCCACAGTTATTATTGGTTTTTTACGTTTAGCAGCTGTTTCATCTTCCGATTCACTTGATGATGAATCGGCCTTTGCTAATTTTTCCTTGGCGTCAGTAAGTTCAATATCTGGAATTCGAAAATTATTGTTATTATTGAATTTTGCTAAGTCAAATCAATAAAAAAAAAGTTATGCTTTCTTAAAGAAAAACTTTCCACAAATAGTGCACTTGAAGTATAGAGTTTATTTTGCAATTATATAAAAAAAATAATACCGCACTTACTTAATTTAATAACATGTTTATTCATTTTCTTGATAGTCAAATGTAATATTTCCCATAGATACATTTTCGTAAATTCTCCAGTCATTTCTTTTGAAAATATCCAAGTAGCCACAGCAGAACAATCCACAATTTGTGTCTTAAGCAATTTATCAATAATAACCACCATCATTTGTTGATGATTTTGCCACAATTCAAAGACATTGTGAAGAACACAAATTTGGGCTTCTTCGGACTCAGCTAAAGCCTAAAACCACAAAAAAAACAAGCATAGATATTTTTTATACGTTCCAAGAAAAGGTATTCAGTTTGAAAATTTCTTCTTTTTACCTTAAAAACTAAATGAAACTTGGAAATTGCTGCAAAACTATGCGAAAATGATTTGGAGCCTAAATTCAAAAGGGTTTGTACGAATACATCAATTTTTAATGGATTAAATGAGGTCTCAGACATTTCCTGATCAGCATTTTCCCCCGAATTTGGCAGGTCTTTTAATATATTAATCACCTCTTCTGGTGTACATTTTTGGCGTATGGCCACCACCAGTTGATGGGCTACTTGGGTGCCAGCCAACGAAGCTGTTATTTAGATAATAAAATAAAAGAAATTAAAGAAACAATTAGATTATATAAAAATTTGTTCATATAAATTTAATATCTAATGCAGGTAATAAGGAAATATTTGTTTTTTTTTAAACAAATTATAAAATATTTTCATTAATTGGCAACAATATGTTGTGTGCAATTATTTTTAGTTAGAAAAAAATGTCAACAACAAAAACTACTTCATACGTTTGAATACTTTCATTAAAAATAAATTGTAACTATTATGTTTGTAAGTATGTCTAAATGAAGAGCCTACCCGGCACTATGTCTGATGATTTCATTATTATTACACCAACAATTTTAAAACTACTTTTTTAACTTCTTAACTCATCAAGTCTTTGCACAGTGTGTTAGAGGTATGTTTTTAAATGTATTTGAACAAAAATATTAGAGATACAAATAATTCTTTATTTTATTTATAACACATCAGTCTACAACATAACGGTCTTAATAATAAAAACCTACTTATTATTAAATTAAATGTTAAATTTATTTTTTTCTATCAATTCGTCAGCTCATTATTGGTTTGACCAACCACTATTTTTTAAAAAAATTATGTTTGGTATGGGATAAATATATTTTGAATACCGCCTTTCTGAATCCAAAACTTGTTTCACGAAATTGTTCATGGTTTCTGACGCTATTATTTATTTGGTTATGCTGTAAATTCCTCATACAAAAACGTTAAAAAAAAATGTTACTTTAGCTTTGCTTCATTGCCGTAAGAAAAAAGTAGTGAAAACAAAAGCAAAATAAAATGTCAACAACACAAAAAGCTACTTTTTAGAAATAAATTTAAAAAATTGCGTTTGCGGCACAAAACAATCATTTTCACTTTCAATAAAATACTATTAACTTCTTAGAACATTCACAAAAATTTACATTTTTCTTTAAAACATATGCAAGAAGCAGTGGTGAAAATTTGAAAAAAATTCTATCGGGTATATTTTCAAAACACATAATGTAAACCTTCATTGTCGTTTTTCTCCACTATTACTTTTTGGCATATGAGCCAAACCAATAATGAACTGGCGAACTGTAAAAAAAACATTTCGTATTAAGAAAAAAAAAAGAAAATCCTGAAGAAGATTTCCAAAGGAAATCAAAATTCGATAAAAAAAAAACTAATATTTTATTTTTATAGAAACCAAAGTGGCCTTTAGCTCAATTAATTATTAAGAAGAAATATAATATTATCAAAGTAATTTTGTTGGAATACAAAAATTTTTAATTTAAAAGATTTTGTTTATCGTGCTTAATTCCCAATTTTTATTCTCGATAAAAACACTAAAACTTATTGTTGAAGGAAAAAGCTGTTCCTATGCGCATTTCACTGGTTGCTTAGGCCACATCGTCAGGAAAATGCATCCAAAGATTTTAGAAAAACTAAAGATATTAAGCAAATAAAACTGTTAAGCGAATAAGAATTATATGCAATAGCTTTACTTGTAACAATATCAAAACTTAAACAAACACAACAACAATAAACAGTGAGTTTATCTTTTCTTACATTCCCCACTGCAATTGGTTTGAATTCTTCCAACATTAATTGTAGTTGTTATGTTAAGAAAAAACAAAATGAAACCAAAACAACTGACGATCTGGCCTAAGCAACCAGTGAAATGCGCATAGGAATACCTTATCCCAGCAACAATTAATTTCAGTTTATAAATAGTATGAAATGGGAATTTGCCACATTTAAATGAAACCTTGTTAATTCATTTTTGGAATCCCAAGAAAAACTTTGATAATTTGCTTTATTGTTTTCGCAAACTTACAACTACAATTAATGTTGGAAGAATTCCAACCATTGTAATTTTAAGGGCCGATGTTGAATGTGAAGCATAACTAAACGTCAAGTTTTTTTCTGCATTTCATTTGACATTTCTCAATTTCAGACTAACTAAATTTGAACCAAGGAAAGATGCACAATCGAGCAACGCGTTAAAGTTATTCAGGCTTATTGTGAAAATTACCGTTCAAATCAAAATGTATATCGAAGAAAATCATCTTCAGTGCTGAGGCACATTTTCACCTCTGTGGATTCGGCAATAAGCAGAATTGCCGCATTTGGGCGAATGATAATCCAAGAATGATTGTCAAAAAAGCAATGCACACACAAAGAGCGACTGTTTAGTGCAGTATCATCGGGCCGTATTTTTTCCAAAATGTGGCAGGTCAGGCAGTTACTGTGAATGATGTTCCTTATCGTGGTATGATAACGAAATGTGTATGGCCCGAATTTGAAGATATGTATGTGGACGATATGTGGTTTCAACAGGACGGTGCCACTTGCCACACAGCTAACGAAACAATGGCTCTTTTGCGCAACAAATGCAATGGCCGTGTTATCTCACGTGGTGGCGATGTCAATTGGCCGCCTAGATCATGTGATTTGTCACCGTTGGATTTTAAGATTATTTGAAAGAAAAGGTGTATGTCGTTAAGCCAGCAACAATTCAAGAGCTAAAGGATGAGATAATTCGGCACATTAACGGCATAGAACCTCAATTATGCCTCAGCATCGTCGAAAATTTGGACCATCGAATGGTGGTGTACCGCCGAGGTCGCGGCGGCTATTTGGCCGATATTTTGTGCCATACATAATTGAACCAGACCAATATTATCATAATAAAAAGAAATGACAATAATTTCCTAAGTCGATACTTTACGAGCAATACCACATCCAGTAAAAGTATCGATACCTTAGAGGTATCGTTTCATCCCTACCTATGGTTTGCGACTTATGAAAACGCCTCCAAAATAAGCCTGTTCAGGTCACCTCCACGTGGATAACTATACCCGCAAATCTCTGGTGTAAATTGCCAATGTGGCATGCGCTGTTTGACAAGTTGCGCCGTTCTGTTAAAAACACATATTGTTGGTGTCCATATCATCTAATTTAGGCCTAAGGATGTTGGTAATCATTGACATATCGTCGTGCCGAAGTTATCTTGTCGTATATCAAAAAAATTTTTTTTGGGAAATCGAATCTTAAGGATAAAATTTTCATACACAAAAATATACGTGAAAAAATTTGTCCAATATTTTTGTCAGTTATTGTGTTTGAAGTTCTTTATCGATTAATTTAAAAATATCTAAAGCCATGGAAAAAAAATTATAAGGTGAAACTATACCAACATTGAAAATTAAATTTAAATAATTTTCGAAACGAAAATTTATGCAAGTGACAAATATAGTAAAGTATAATTATAGTTATACCCACACCACAATAGTGGAGAGGGTATTACGCATTTGTGCTGATGTATGTAACACCTTAAAATGTTGGTTCTAGACCCACCTGTAAGTATACCGAAAGTTATTCTGAGTCGAACTAACAATGTCCGTCCGGCTGGCTGGAAGGCTGGTAGGCTGGCTGTCAACGTAACCTTGAGCGCAAAGTACAGGTCGCAATTTTGGAGATAATTTGATACAATTAGGGACATAGGAATGATACAATTGGCCTTTTGAAAATGGGCCGAATCGTAGACCACGAGGGGAGATAGAGGAAAATTTCTTTCTCTCAGAAACTATCAAACCCATTTTAATGAAATTTAAAACATATGGGGGATTCACAAGGTGTGCTATCAAGTCATATCCTCATAATGTCCTAAATAATTTTTTACAATTGTTTAAAATAAATGTTGTTGTGTTTCAAACAAAAAAAAAATTAATGCTGTGTTCATTGATATGTCATAACTGTACGGTAGAAATCTAAATTATAAGCAATAGCCCACAGAAGTCATATATATTTCTTGTAATTATTTTAAGACATATGACTTTACAACGTTATGACTACCTTGTGAATACCCCAATAGATTAAACCATATCTATATGCACACAAAAAGTATGCATTTTTTAAAAAAATAGGACCACGAGGGGAGAAAGGGTCAATTTCTGCCTCTCAAACCGATTTTAATGCAATTTAAACAATAGATAGATCCATATCTATTTGGACACATAAGCTATACAGTTTTTCAAAAATAGGACCACTAGGGGAGGTAGGGGGCAATTTCTGCCTCTCACAAACTTTCAAACCAATTTTAATGAAGTTTATAAACATAGATAAATCCATATTTATATGGACACATAAGCATGATGTGTTTTTAAATACTGTGGTTTAGGGTATCATATCGAGCCCTAATAGCAAAAATTATGTAACCAACAAAAATAAAATTTTACTGGAGAAGGTTTTTTTTAAATATTTTTGCTTGAAGTTTAGGGTTTCGTTTGAAATTGCTTTTGTTCTTATTTCTTAACGGTACTTCCCAGAGATATGAGATTTTTAGAGATGATGCAAATGATCAAAAATGATCGATTTGCATCAAAAAACAAAAATCTTTAATGTTGTTGGTAACATCATTTTTGCTATTACGGCTCGATATGGTCGGGCTTGACCGACTATACTTTCTTACTTGTTTTTATATTATATAATCGAATTTTCTTATGTATGAATAATTTTTAAGTTAAAGGCAGAATTAGTCTTTACTTTTTTTTCTGTTCCGTGCCGTTCTGTTTCGAAATTGTAATAGTTACTTTTTCTGTAGCAACATATCAGCCATTTATGACAAATTTATTCGTTTTGCACAGTCCATTGTTTTATTTCAATAAGTTGCATGCACATAAATTTGAAGAAATTAAATTTTATGAATTATTAAAATCAAAAAATAGTTTATTTCGATATAAATATGTATTTTTTATTATTTATTCTGCTGTCACTTACAATTACTTAGCAAGTTTTTGATTTTAACAAACTGAACCGAAACAGAACAGAAAAACTAATCAATTTCACAGGTTTTTTAATAACAAAAAGAAATCAGCTGATTCGTAACAGAACAGAAAGTAAAGACTAACTGAGCCTTTATTATTACTTAAGGGTGGTCCAACCATAATGCACGATGTTAATTGTGAGTCACACCGTAACGTCAATTTGTTTCCCAACGTACGATTTCGAACGTTAACGTTCGCATAGAAAATAACATTTAAAACAAAAACGGTATGCTACCGAAGCAGTGGTGAGTATTTGGCCGATATTTTGTTTCACACATAATTATCATACATCGTTCTATAATCATAAAACATATTAAGATAATCTCTAAAAACTTTTTGTTTTACTTACATATAAAATCGTGCATTATGGTTGGACCACCCTGAAAAATTAACCTTAAATTGCTAAACAATAAAACGAAAGCAATATAGCTATAATTCCATCAATATAAATAAACTGTTGTATACTACATCCGAAAAAAACTCTTTACATATAAAACGAAAAATATTAAAATCATTTAAATAAAATTTTGTATTCCCACGAAAATTATTTTGATAATAAACTGGCAAGTGCACGGCCTAAAAAAACTGACTGGCAACCCGCTTTTTAAATAAAGCGAGTTGTTTTTGTTTTTATTTTGTTTTTTCTTAACCTACTTACAACTACAATTAATGTTGGAAGAATTCCAATCAATTGTAGTGGGGAATGTAAGAAGAGATAAAATCACTGTTTATTGTTGATGATTTTGTTTAAACTTTGATATTGTTGCAAATAGAACTGTTTCTGTAATTCTTATACGCTTAACAGTTTTATTTGGTTTAATATCTTTGGTTTTTCTAAAATCTTTATGGATGAAGTTTCCTGATGATCTGGCCTAAGCAACCAGTGAAATGCGCATAGGAATAGCTTATTCCATCAACAATAAATATCAGTGTTTTTATCAAATAATAAAAATTGTGAATTAAGCACGAATAACAAAATCATTTAAATTAAATTTTGTATTCCCACGAAAATTATTTTGATAATAACAGTAATATTAATAAAATAGTCTTTCTTTTTGAACATGCCTAATATACTTTGTTCACATACAACAAGATAACGCAAGATTTTTTTAATTGAAAGTTTCCATACGCTTTTTGGCGTATATCCACAACTATATGCTACATACGATATTATAACGCATTAAATTTTTCACAAAGGTGGATATACAACAAAATGGCTTCGTAATATTTTATTAACCATAAGATATAGAGACATGAGGATTGCGCAGATCAATAGATCTATTAAATTTACCACAGGAAACGGCCTTATCTCATTTTTATTTTTTTTAATTTTGTGATATACGACAAGATTACTCCGCTACGACGATATAGCACTCGCCATTGTCACTAAATAGTGACTTTTTCGCGATGCGTTGGACGCTTAAAGCTGGAGGACCATATTACGCGTTTTCGTCTCCACGCAGAGCGTGCTTACTTGCGTTTTACTTTTCAAGTTACATGCAACGCTTTTTATGCAGCAGCAGCACAAGTAAAAATAAAATTTAATTTGTCAAAATCAGCTGATTTGTTCGAACGCTGCTTGTGACGCTTACAAAAGTAGAAAGTAAACCTACTTTTCGCCTCAAGGCATCTACGCTTTTGTGCATGTAACTTACTACGTATAACTTCACAGATTCTACTTTTTTTGACAGCTGTGTGTGCTGCGAAAAAGCGAGTAACGCATGGTGTGGACCTCCAGCTTAAGATTCCCATTGCATTGGAATCGTCCGAAATTGGATCATTATTTTGTAGGCGTACTTTTACATCCAGTTAAGGGACTTATAACTGATTTTCGACGAAAATTAGGGCTAGATTACAATTTTTAAAAATGTTTCATTTGAACATGTTGTTGAAAGCAGCGTTTATAAAGCTGCAGTTGAGATAGTAAAAGTCATAAGATTGTGCTGTAACTTCGACATCGTCATTTGTCATTGGACAAAAATAAACTGTTGCCTTTACTTCTGAATCATTAAATGAAAACAGTCGCAGTAAAGGCAAAAGCAAAAAAACGAAAAGTTGTACACAACAAAGAACATCGGCAGTCGACATGTTCGAAAGTGTTTGGTTTGACAGACTGAAACTTTTAAAAAGTTGTGTTTTTCCGATTTTTTTTTTTTTTTTTTTAATACATGTGTACATAAAAACATACATATGTATTTATTTTAATGCTTAACAATCTTTTAAATTTTTTGAAATTAAATAAAACGCATGTATTTATGTACACATGTATTAAAAACAAAATGCGGAAAAAAACACAACGTCCCATCTTCGTTAACTTCGGTATTTATTAAAAGTTTCAGTCTGTCAAACGAAACACGTTCGAACATGTCGAGTACCGATGTTCTTTGTTGTTTTCAACTTTTCGTTTTTTGTTTTTGCCTTCACTACGATTGTTTTCATTTAATGAATCAGAAGTAAAGGCAACGGTTTATTTTCGTCCAATGAAAAATCAGAAAGTGGAAGAAAAAGCAATTTTTTGATTTTGACTGCAGTTTTTTAAACCCTGGTTGAAAGCTATATTCGTCCATGATGAATTGGCAAAAGATTCTGAATTAATGGCAGTATATTTGACAGATGTATCATCAATAATATGATCGCTATCAAATACTAAAGTTAAGTCACTATTGGAAGACCCTTTATTTTCATGCATTTTCACTGTTCAAATCCAATTAACACATACTAATTTTTGTTTTTGCCAAAACCTTAAGTTTAAGAAAAAAAATAAGAAACTTGCTGTGTGTAAATTAGAAAAATAAAGTTTCTGAAAGACACAATAAAATAACAGATTCGTTAAAAGACATAAAAGACGAAGTGGTTCTAAGATATTGCATGTGCAGCCGACTGGACATTTTTATAAGATATTTTATTTTAAAATTCATGAAAAAGCTCAAATAAGGGTCTACCAATAAAGTTAATGAAACTTAAGGAACTTTTCCTTGTTTATTGAATTGTTAGCAATAAAATTATATATATTTTCTTTAGTATTTATACTTCACAACTTTAAAAATATTTAATAAAATAGCTAAGTGCTCACGAAAACGTGTTCTATGATCACAAATGTAAAGCAAAATTCTTTAAAGTAGCCAGCTTTCAAATAAAATTTCTTGCGTTTAGTACAAAAAACATGTCCAGTTAGCTGTATTAATGATCATAAGATAAACAATTTTTTTTTAAACACGCCTGCAGACGTTTGAAAAATTTCCAGAAGGCTGCACATGGGGAACAAAGAGAACATCACAAAAACTGTTATACATTTGGAAAATATAAAAACCAAATCGTATAATAATTTCGAAAAAAAAAATGTTAAAAACGTTTCTAAAACCTTTTTTTTACACAAATCAAAAAAAAACTTTTATGAAAAACAATAAATTAACCCACTGTACTAAAGTTATTTTTTAGTTTTTTGTGACAATAGGGGGACAATGTACGTTCATCACTAGTGAGCAAGCTAGAGTAATCATTCATTTACTTTTTATTATTGTTTACAGTGTTCATATATTTAAACATTTTAAAATGCACATTAGAGCACTTGCGCACCAAATCGTGGTAACAACCAGCAAACAACAAATCAGTTAAAACTAAATGAAATTGATGTAAAAAGTGCGAGTTGTTGGAAAGTTTATTAGTCTAAAACCGTTTGTAATAGCTTCTTTATAGACAACACAATTGCATACTTCCATTTAAAATAACATCCAAACAATGTAAAACAATTGATAAGTATGGAGTAATAGCACATAAATAATTTGGTAATATTCAATTAAAAAAACTACTTGGTGTTAATTTGGTTTTTTACTTTTTACTTTTTACTTTTTTAAACGAAACTGAAAATTTGTATTTGAATTACGATTACAACAATGTAAGTTTTTAAACAAGACAAACAGGAGAAACAAAATGTAGTAATTGCTGATCCAATTGTTTATTCGTCTGAGATTTGTTTTTCCCAAGGTCATCTTGTTTAAATTAAAATTTAATAGAAGACAATTACCAAAAATATCATAAAGTGGATTGTTAATTAATATGTATATTATGCATAACTAATAATAAGAATTATTTTAACTACAAAACAAGATGCCCTTTAAAACATTAACAAAAAATATTTTCTCAAAGAAGCTGCCAAAAAGCAAAACAATGTCAATAGAAAATTTTGAAAATCAAACGTTAATGATACTTCATGATTTTTTGAAAAAGACAAAATCTTAGTAACAATAAACGTACAGACTGAAAATGTTTTTTAATACACTGAAAATAAAATTACACCTGTGTCTTCCCGGCTGAGAATGACAAAATTCCCTAAAAACCTTTCGTTGAGTCATGGCATTACAAAATAGTACAAATAACATGAGTTCTTAGAACACTCAGAAAGAAATAATTAAGCCACCTTCTTTCGATACAGATCATTTATTTTGAGTAATGCATAAATGGTGTTCAAAAATAATTGCAAATGATCTTTCAACATAGCAAAAGGAAAATGTCGTTGCGTTTTTCTTTCACACAAACAACAAATATGTACACAGATTTACACTTTGCTAGACTAATTGCCGTTTTCTCAATATCAGTATTCAGTGTTTGGTACGTTTAAGGTTGCAACTGTTTGATGTTGCAATAATTTTGACATTTGTAATGAGTGTTTAAACACAACTGTGTCGAGACCACATTTTCGGTACAATTTGACATACAAATTTGCCGTTTTTTTAGTCCTCGTGCATTTTATGAAACATTTGCTGCAAAAACTTTTTTTAATTCTCTTTTGAAACTGTATTCGTTCCCATGCAATAAAATTTCATTCTCTCTTTCTTCTTTTACCCTTCAATCATAAGCTCACAAAAACTGCTTGTACACGAAACAAAGTACCCATTCCGTACGTATTTTCCTTTTCATGTAGCAAAAACAAATCTTTACAGTTTTAGTATCGCACAAAAGCATTGATGTGACAATTGCAAGTCTATGTATTTTGTTGTTGGATTGCAAGCAAAAGCTGCAATTGCACTTCAGCAAGACCATTTACATCAAACACTGAACTCGGCTAATGCACGCAAAGAAAAAACATGGTTGTGGTAAACATATTCTAAGAGCAACATATTATGATAAGATTCATGATTGTAGTCACCATATTACGATTGTTATTAAATCATAATATGACCAAATATGTTCGTAATATAACATCATAATATTTTTCTCTTAATCATATTATTATCCTGTTAATCATAAAACGTTAAGAAGTTATAATATTACTGTCATGGTAATCATAATAAGTTAAGAAGTAATCATATTACTGTCATGGTAATCATAATAAGATAAGAAGTAATCATATTATTGTCATGACAATCATAATAAGTTTAGAAGTAATCATATTATTGTTATGGCAATCATAATAAGTTTAGAAGTAATCATATTATTGTCATGACAATCATAATAAGTTTAGAAGTAATCATATTATTGTTATGGCAATCATAATTAGTTTAGAAGTAATCATATTATTGTCATGTCAATCATAATAAGTTTAGAAGTAATCATATTATTGTCATGGCAATCATAATAAGTTTAGAAGTAATCATATAATGATGCAAAGTGATATGAACTGTTATACATAAATTTTTTACATCATAATATGATACAACTTTAAACATAATATTTTTATTGGAAAAAAATACTTATGATAAAATAAAAAACATAATATAGTTACTGTAATCTTTTTGTCGTAGGTCGCAATTATTTATAAATTATTTTATGGAGTTTTCATTATTTTTCTCTTAAAATAACACAAAACTTACCAGTAATGGTTAATATTTTTCACCAATATTTCACAAATTTTTCCACCACTTTAAGATTATTAAAATTTTTTAGCAAAGATATTTTATTTTGTGACACTACAACCCTTTTTTAATGTTTTTTCTTTATTTTTTTTTTCAATTTCTTGTTTATTTTAATGGTTATTTTGTTATTTTTTTTTAATATATTTTTTTAATTTCTTGTTTATTTTAATGGTTATTTTTTTATTATTTAGCCACTCCGTAACAAATAATTCGATATGTTTATGTAAAACACGACACAACTGATACAAAATTATTTTACAAATGGCGATACCAAAATATTATTAGAGTAACGATATTTTGATTGCATCTTAAACTTATTATGATAAATGTATATAAAGTTATCATGCTATGGCTATTAAATATCATGTTATGGCTGTGAGAAATATAATATGTTTTGAAAATTATCTTAATTTAGTTGTTAGAAAAATAATTATTTTTCGGTCAACAATACTCAAATTTATAATTGCGATAAACATTAATATGTTTACAGTAACTATAATATTGCTGATATTTAATAAAAATAACAATTATTTGTGTACAACAACAATATATTGTTACAATAAACACAGTGTGGTTGCCGTAACCATGCCCAACCATATTTTTTCTCTGCGTGTGGATCTACAAACTGCCTGTTTCTAAATCTCGACATACAATGTATTCAGTTGGCAATACCCCTCAAAAAAGATGTGAAAGTCATCAGACGTCTGATTGAATTTATCAGTACGGCAAATAAATAATGGCAGATGAGGGTGGGTTAGCTTTGCGAAAGAATAGAAGCAAAAAGGACATTGAGAAAACCAAATTTCTTTAAACTTCAGTTTTTAGTTGAGAAAAAAGATAATCGCCGAATGAGAAATCGGCCATAAAAATGTTATAGCTTTTATTAGATTTTGTGTTGCAATGTTATAAACAGTGATGCCAATTTAAATTTATTTATTGTTTTTCACTCACAAAATTGCTACACAAAATAAAAACATTGCCAGCACAACCATTTTAAAGTCATTAAAAAGAAAAATTGTAATAATAATATTTTAACGCAAAAGAAACAAAAAAACAAACGAGAAATGGACGCCAAAGATAAAAATGTCATTCTAAATTAGAGAATGACATTTGTGTTACAAAGAAAAATGAAGGGGGCTCAAAATGAATGAAAAAAACGTAGCAAATGCTAAAGCCTATAGTACACGGAATGTAAAAAGCCACATGCGCATGTGGTTCAGACGTAATTTTGACGACACTAAAAACCCACAATAGCAAGTTCGTGTTGTTACGAATATCTCATCTAAGATGTCAAAGCGAATTTGTAATGCAACGCAAAGCAAAAGTTTTATCTGACATGGCCTTTAGTCTCAGCGATTTCTAAAAATCGTTGATCGTTAGAATACACTCGCGGTGATTTTTTTCTAAGATTTTTAAGACATGATTTTTGTCAAGCGGTGTAGAGAGACAAAAAAATTTTCTGTTCTCTGTGCCTTTTTTAAATTTTCCTTTGCACACATTCGTATTTTTGTAATGTTCCCTAATTTTATTTCAATGTGGCAACATCCCTTTACAATACGGAGCGCATTTAAATTGTTTGTATTTACAAATAAGCAAGAAAAAATTAATTACCGATAACGGCAAAATAAACCCTTAAATCATCGTTTGAATCTATTGTGCTTTTGGAAGCAACTTGGTGATACTATATCTCTAGGTTTTTATCTAGCATGTCAAAAGTAGTCAATTTTTTTTAGCATAATATTATTTCTGCGCAACTTTTTGCCCAATAATGACGAACAAGTGTATTAAATAAACAATGGACATTTGCACTTAAGCATTACTTACTCAAGAAGGTATTTAAATCTGTAACGCTACACTTATAAAATTATTACAGTAACTGATTGAGGGTTATTAAATTCGTTTTCCGTACTGTTTAAATTGAATAAAAATATAGTTATTTTACGAATAATTTTATTTTACAACATTTGTGTTTGTTATTCAAAAAACAAACTACCAAAAAATAATGTTTTTCCGTATTTGTTTTGTTATGTAGTTTGATTTTTTTTCGGTTAAAATATATTTTTTAAAAGTAAAAACTATTCAATTTTACGGAATATGCTGTTTAATAAAAAAAAATTAAAAATGAATGTAAAAATCATTTGTTTTAAATGAAATGTAAATGATCCGTTTTTTAAATGAATTTTAAGTTGTTTCAAATGAATTTTCGTTTGAATTTAACTACATAATTTTTTGAGTGTATAATTTTTAAAAGGCTTTTAATCAAACAATGCTTTTTATTACGTCAAATGTCATAGTATTTGCATACACCTAACATTTCTCGCAGTGTACGCAAAAAATCTTCAAAATATGTTAATTCATACATGCAGAAGGCTAAAGAGAAAAAAGTCTAATGGCAAAGATTAAGGTTTTGGGAAAAACAAATCTTCTTTACTTTGTTCAAGTTAAAGTCTCACCAAATATTTAAATATTCATATCAAAAAATCTCATACTGTATGGGGAAAAATAATTATGATTAGAAACAAAAGAAGAAACGCATGACTTTACTCACGTGAAAACAGTAAAGATGAAAACTAAAAAAATTATATACATATCATTCAATCTACTCGTACTAAGACCGAAAATGATTACTCAACATATGGAACATCAACTATGAAAGAATGAAAAACAATCAATTTAAGCCAAACTAGATTTTATGCTACTAAAGTATAAACCAAATTCAA
This sequence comes from Pollenia labialis, assembly GCA_949318255.1. Classification (NCBI taxonomy): domain Eukaryota; kingdom Metazoa; phylum Arthropoda; class Insecta; order Diptera; family Polleniidae; genus Pollenia; species Pollenia labialis. The sequence goes on from OX439142.1 coordinate 56,499,338, forward strand.
TTTCGAATTTACTAAATTGGCTTTTCAACAAATAAGTTAAAAAAAAATTGTAAAGTGGATTTATTTAACGAATCCAATATTATTTTAGGCAAGATGGCAATTTTGTACATGGCAATTAAAACCACTATTTCAGTTTTGAACTAAAACGAAAATGGTTTTTTTTAAATTTTTTTGATGAATTTGATTACAATAACGTCATAGTTAGTAGCAGAAATGTTAACAAATAATAAAACACTCAAACCCCTCCTTTTCAATCAAAAACAATTCTGTAAAGGTGTTAATATTTTGGTAACTCTTCTAATGTTTCATTAACTAATTTTATTAAACTGTAAAAATTCAGTGCCAAGTATTAAAATTATAACTTATTTTACTTTCTCAATTAGATATTTGGCTTATTTGTTTTAATGTTATACAACCATTTGCATTAGAGGAAAAAAAAAAGAAAAAATTTCTTTACAACTTTAATTGTTTTGAGCCCTTTACGTGTTTTATAAAAAAAGCTATTTGTGGAATAACCCTTTAGTTGCTGCATTGAATTTAAATTAATTGAATAAATCAAAAATCATAAGTAGATTTTGTTGGGGAGGACTATAAAAACAAATAGTAAAATTTAAATATGTAACAAATCGCAATAGGGCAACACATAAATTAAAATTTATTTTTTTTTAATAATGTATTTATTTCTTACTAGCTGACCCGGGGAACTCCGTACCGACTAACAAGCAATGCATGTCGTTTAACTTCTAACTAAAAACGAAAATGTACAACTTTTCGCTTTTTGAGTTGGTTTGACAGCGACGGTATACATTTAATTAATCAGAAGTAAATGCAATAGTTTTTTTTTTATGGCCAATGACAAATGAAGAAGTGAATGGATAAAATGGCAGTTTTTGGTGCTTAGCCGACTCATCCTAACCAGTTCATATGTTGACTGTAAGCGTCCTCCAAATGTGCAGAAATCTATTCGAACTTTGTATGGGAGGTGCCACGCCCACTTATCCAATTTGCCCACTTTAAAACAGAGTGCACAAAATTTGGACAACTTTTCACTTAGCGTTTTTCGAATAAGCGAAATTTGTTTGTATGGGAGGTGCCATGGCCACTTATGCAATATTTTTTAGAGATTTTCTGTTTTGATATCCAAGCTATTTGTACTAAATATAGAAATTTTTACTCTTACTGTGCTCCAGAAATAAATAAATCCATTTGGTGACATGCCCACTTCTCCAATCCTGCCCTTTTTCAGAAGCTGGGCATTAATATTTAAGCTATTTCCACCAAGTATGGACAAATTTACTCTTGCCTTTCTCCAGATATAAAGAAATTTGGTTTGAACCACGCCCACTTTTCCTATCCTTTCCATTTTTTGTACGATTTTTTGCGACAATTTTACCATATTTAATATGAACTGGCCGTTCGGTGTTGCCTGATCACGCTGCTGGCAACTCAATTTCAGTTCAGTTGGCATCCGTAATCGACCCATTAATGTTTAGGAAATATTTGAGACAAAATCAGTTTCAAAAAAATGTTTCCAGCAGGACAGTTTTTCAGTATAGATAAAACCATAACCATGTATTTAAGCCTTATTTAATCTAAACATTTTAAATACACCTTATTTTAGGAGGACTGCTTTCAAAGATTAGACAAAATTATAAACCTATTAAAAACATTTTTTTATTTAAAAGTAGTCAGTTTTCTGTTAAATGTTTGAAAAATCCTAGATTAACTTAATGTTTTTACAACCCTAATGGTTAACATAACGGTAGCAACATTTGTTGCGAAACATTAGCCGCAAGTATGTTTTTGCGAACTTCATTTGATGTTTCACTTCGCTGAAGCAATGATCAAGCTAAATAAAAAAAGACGTTAATGTACCTCTTAAGTTTAATTTTTTTTATTTTTACTACTAAAAATACAACAAAACAGATACGAACAACAATTTAACATGTGTGTAAGACTGTCGTTTTAAATACACACAACCCAAGGCAGTAACTTACTACAATTTTCCAACACTCCCTCTAAAAGAAAACCAAAACAAACCATAATACTAAGAAATAACAAGTAAGTGTGCTATATTCGGCTTTGCCGAATCTTAGATACCCGTTATCATTGCTGGTCTTCTTAATATTTAATATGTTTAGCAAAAATTTTCTGTAAGTCATATTTAAAGTCGCTATTGTGCACAGAGGAAATTCCAGAAAATTGTTTTCAATTAAAAATTAATCCAAATATACATAGTTTTAATAAGGCTAAAGTTCATTAAATTTAATTTTCATGAAATTTTTTTTATGAAGAAATTTATTATGCAATATCAAATGAATGAATGTATTGATAGATTTCCATTCTTGACAGACGGGGGAATAGAACCAACGTTTATGAACAGGTTGATTTGACATGGCTTCTATCGAACCACAATATCTCTTCCGAAATCTTTGCCGTTAAACATTCACCGCCATTGACGACGGCCGGCAGTCATTAGTCAAACATCTATTTTTAAACCAAATGCTCTTCTTACTTTGCTTGATCGAAATTTGCTTGGAATGATTATCTATATATAAATCGGCTAAGGCAAAAAAGTGAAGAACACTTTTCTCCTCTGTTTGCCCAGCGACTAGAATAAAAAATACACCATTTAAAAGTTATTTACTACCAGAAGTGCACAATAAATATTTTATTAAAATCTGTACCCATGTTCTGTAACTATAGTGAGAACTTCCCGCATCGAAAAGAAGTGAAACAAAATATTTCATCGTTTCTAGAAAAGTGAGAAAAAAGTGTGTCTGTAACTCATGTCGAAAACTATCAAAAGAGATTACGTCGTTACGTTATAAATGTCATAACATTGCACTCGAAGCCGATGTGATATTGCAGACGGTGAGAACGCCAGTTACACATATCGTAAACGGCGACTATAATTTACTAAAGTGAAAAATTTTTCAACGACGGCAGTGAAAATACAACCGTCGGCTATACCAAATAATGTAAGGTGCGACTTTAATGTTTGTTGTTCGCAAACGAGCTTTGAAAATATTCGTATATTTTATAAAAATGTTGAATTGAACAATAAAAAATGTGCCAAGAACAAAATATTATTATTATTTTTCTTTGTGTTTTGCATTTTTAATTGTTTTTTAGTAATACAATTTTTTCTCGCCCCATTTTAATTCGTGAGTTTGTTTGACAGTTCAAAGCGGGAACTTTTCTCACAAAAATGTTACAGACACACTTTTTCTGTAAATTGGCGAGTAATTTCCTTACGTGACAGCTACTTAGAACTCGACAATAAGATTACAGACACAGTTTAGTGTGAAAAACAGCTGTTTGTTTCAATATATGGCATTTTTGTTTCATTTCACACATTTCAATCGAAAAGTTTCTCGGCGCGAGATTTACAGAACACGGGCACTGTTCAATATTTTCAGAGTTGTAGGCGTTCAAATTTTATACTAAAACAATACAAAACAAATAAATAAAAATTTTGTTTTTATTTTCATTTATCAAATAGGGTGTGTGTGAAACGGTAGCAAAGTTCTATGGTGAAATGAAATTTGTTTGTGGTAGAAAATTTTCATATTTGTGCTGTGTGAAATTATAACAAGAAAGCTTATACATGTGTAAATACTTACATGTTGTATAATTCTTTTTAATTTTTTTGCCGCTGGTCCTACTTCCATATTATTTTTTATTTAGTTTAAACAAATTTGATGAAAAAAATAATTTTGTGGTTGTCAAACATTTCTACACTAATGTCAAAATTGATACTAGCCCCCAGGGCTAGTGAAATTTTATTCACCTCAATAGTGTCGAAATTTTACTTCCATGAGTACTTTGCTACCGTTTCACACACACCCATAATAATAAAAAAAAAAAACAGGGTGGTCGATAATTCGACATTTTCAAGAAACCGATTTTCGAATATATCGATTATATAAATTTAATATCTTTCTTTGTTTGTCAACCGCTTACGTATAAACATATGAACCGGCTCAGTCAAGAATGGAAAATTATTAACAAATTTTAATTAATTTCATGTTGTAAAATTCCTTTCTTCATAAAAATAAATTAATAAAAATTAAATTTGATGAACTTTATCCTAATCAAAATATCAGAATCTATATAGGATCTTCAAAGAGTTTTAACTATTTTGAGTCTTAAAATTAAGGGCAATCGTATGTTCTGGCTTGAATATAAGTAATTTATGTACCGATCTAGCTGAATTTAAATAGCAATCTATTCCAGTCTATATATGACATAAAAATGGGTTCTTCGGAAAAATGATTTCAACGTTCACACAGACAGACGGATATCGTAAAAAAATAAACTCCCCTACTCATGAGAGTGTAAAATAAACATTCTTTGTATTGTTTTGGATTAATATTGTAGAAACTACAAACGAAATAACAAACTTATATACACCCGTTTCACCTGTGTTGAAGGGTATCAAAACACACAGTCATATGAAATGACTTAAAATAAACATTTTATTAAGAAGAGTTTGTTGATTAAATGTTTCAGTTGCCTATATTTACGCGTACCGAGCGGTTGCAAATAAAATTAACCCGTTAACAAGATTTGAAAACATATAAAATCAAAGTGAGAAAAAAGCGTTACATTTTCAAAATAATTTAAGTAATTATTTTGATACAAACGACTTAGTAAAGAAGCATAACTTTATGTGTAGTTTATAACAATTGAAAGTAAATATTTAATTACCAAATAACTTTAAAAATATCATTCATACTCGCGCTTATCACCCATCCATGCACAATTTTGGACAATGGATTACCAAATTGTGCCAAAAACCCACAACCATTATTTTGTGTTGTTTATTAGTTTATCAATATTTTCTTTAGTAAGTTTTGCAATTATAAAATAATAATATGTAAATTGAAAAAAAAAAATGTGTAAAATATATTAAGGGTCCTCATGATGTCGCTTAAAATTGCCATTTGTGCAAATGCGCAAACTTACGAGTCTTGTTTCATGAAGCCCCTTTTTTACTTTTGTGTAATTTTAAACAATTAATGTCAGTTTGTAAGAAACGTCAATACAAAAATAAATTAAAAATTAAAATTCAAAAATATAAAAATTTGTGTTTAAATTTGTGATTAATATGTATGAGATTTTTGCTTTTAAAAATGCTCAAAGAAAGCCAAAAGACCAATTAACTGAAATTATTGCTAGAATTTATTGTTTGTGATTTATAGGCACTTGGATTTTTCATTGAAAACGACGTTAAAATCATTAAAAGATCTGTTTGTATAAATGCACAATTGAACAGCGCAAGTTTACGAGACAAAATTATTGGGCAAATTTACCAAGTTTGTGTAAATGAATTCTCATACAATTTTTGACAGTTCATTTACGAGGGCGTAAAAATGAACAGTTTGCGCAGATTACGAGACTTATAAACGATATCATGAGGACCCTTATTGTAATATGTATACGCATAAAAATATGTAAATGTTTTATAAATTGTGTTCAGACTTAAATTTTAATATATTTAAATAAAATTTTGCAGTTGCCTTATTGTTCGTCTATAGTAAATCGTGATTTAGTTTTAACTCCCAAACAAGGCCTTCAATTAAGTGGCAAACGTATATTTTACGAAGAAAGCTTTATCAATGAGAATAATGCCTTACATCGTAATGATTCCGTTGAAACAGCAGGGACTAGACCCTGGGAACGTGCCCTAAAGCATGTTACATATTTGACGCTCTTTACGAATGCTGCAAATGGCATTATCACTGGAAATTTTAGGTAAGCGTTTCTTTTTTTTACTTAACATATTACTAATTACAAGGAAATGTTTTGCTACAATACTATGTAGTTTAAAATATGACATCACAAATGTGTGGGAAAAATTGTGAACAATGCAATGTTGATGTTATCTAATGATATGCAAAACTCTAATACATGTTACACATTATGGTAATTTAACGAGGAAGAAAAAATTTTATGAAATAAATTATATAACAAAAATTGTTCCAGAATAATTCAATGTGATCACAATTAATATAAAAAACAAGGTTATTAAAAATATTAATTAAAATTTTAAATAATTACAATATATTTGTATAAGCACTAGGTAAAATAATAGGTTGACTTCGCTAGTTTTTCAAACCACACAAATGATACAAGTAGAGGTAATTTTAGCTTAATACTATAAACCTACCCCATCGTACCAAAGCCCTAATTTAGAAGGACACTTATTGGGGCCATATAAAATTATGGACCGATTTGGCTCATTTTAAATATTAAATGCTGTTTTTAGAGTCCGATATCGGAGTTCTACGTTCGGTTGATGTTCGGCGTTCGATAAAATGTTCGGCAAACAGCACCAACGACAAGCGTACATTTTAATTTTTTTTTTCTTATTATAATTCTAATACCGCGAAGAAGTCAACAAGAAGAAGAAAGACAAAAACATGAAATTCAGTAAAATAAATAAAATAACGAAATAATATTACAATTTCCCAAAACGCACATTGAAAAAATGGCTGATATATGAAATTATGAAATTTGTTCATTGAATTAACGTAAAACAATGAAAAATATAATTGTGTTAATGAAACAATGTTTTTAAATAATTGCTTTAATGATACATTACATTTCAATAATGAAAATTTTCGTTAATTTGTAAAATTTATGGCATAGAAATAATGACAAAATTTAAATTTTGAACTGCGGGAATGACGCGCTTTATTGGCTCAATAATAATGACAAAATTCATTGCAAGAATGTCAGAAAATATCAATTCAAAAACAAAAAGTATAATAAAGTATTCTCTAATAAAATTCTTATCCATTCAGTCATTGCATGTTTAATTTTATGTTTCTATGTCTAATACATATTAACAAAAATGAATCAAGGTACCAGATGTAGAACGAAAAAGTACTAAAAACTAAATATACATACATATTAACCCAGGACCGTGCATGTTTAATTATATCTTTATAGGTCGAATATTAACAAAAATTCAATAAGTGCTAGATGAAAACAAAAAAGTACCAATATTTTACACCTTATAGGTTCTTATTCACTCAGAACACTGCACCTATAATATTATGTTTCTAAAGGCCGTTATACACTATCCCACAAAGTATTAAGTATTTTATGAAAATGCTTCCCTGATCTGGTTATTGTTTGACAATTTTAAAAAAACAATAACAACTTATCATGACAAGTTTGTATTTTTTTTCAAAATACGTAAAACTTGTGCGATAGCGTAAAGCAGCTATAAGTACGATATTATAGGAAATTCAAAAATGATCATATGCAGCACGGAAAACTAAAAGAAAGAAATTTAATTTCTCATATTTCCCTTTTTTGATAGTCTTTTCTCCTTATTGAGGTTAATTTGACAAACAAAGGAACAAAGCGTTTTTAGTTAACTGTGTCGATTTATTTATGTGACAGCGCATAGAGAAAGGGACCTAAGGGGAAAAAAATCAATTCTTTTTTTGATGTGGACAACATCTGAGCATCGAATGAGACCGATCCCATGCCCCAAAAAAAAACCGGGTTTTATCCTTAGGTCCCTTTCTATTTTGCGCGTCACATATAAGACTTATTTAGTCGAAATAATCGAAACCGGTTTCTGAAAAATTTCTAATAGAGCAATTCCATATAAAAGCGATCACCTTTTGGACGACCCCTCTCCGATTTTAAAATAAATAGTCTCAATCGATTGCCCAGCAAAAAATAATGTACCTAAATTTTTTTTTTTTTCTTATAGTGACTGGTTTAGTGGTGGTGTACACCACTGTCATGTGACAAAATTGAAGAATTCTTCATAAGGGACCTCATTGAAAGTTGTTTAAAAAAAAAACTACTAAAGCGATCGCAACAAGTGATAGCTCGTTGGAAAGGTATTGAATCAGGCTTTAATTGAAAAATAAAATTTTCCTAATTTTTCTTAGAAATTTACCTTTAAATTTTTAAATTTTCCGATTTTCCACAGAAGCTCCTAAATTTTCCGGCTATTTTTTTTTTGTTTTGGATTCCTCATAATTTTTGCTTTAAGAATCAGCAATAAAAAAATGGGCCCCGACTCCTTGTTTGGACAGGAGAAGAGCATTTAAGAGACCACCTTGTTAAAAATACATTTTAAAAATTATTTTACAGTTAAAAATACATTTATGAAGAAAAAATCTTTCTTATTTTGCTGCTTATACTTAATTACAATATTTATTAAAAATTTGATGGCACACCAAACCCGACTGAGGCTACAGGTCATAAAATGTTTTGTAAATTTTTTAAATTACCAGGTAATAAATATTTCGCCTAAAATGACACGTGCAGAAACAAGTCATAAAACTCGGATTTTCCATAAATATGGCGAAATATTTATTACCTGGTAATTTAAAAAATTTGCAAAACATTTTATGACCTGTGGTCGGCTTATTGGCAGTAACCAATTAAGTCCCTCTTTAAAAAACATTTTATGACCAGTAGCTCACGCAAATGTTCCTATTAAAGAAAAGCAAATATCGCTTATTTATTTTTACCTATTTTTTACCAAAAAATAAATATAAATACTTCACACACTCTGAGTCAAATTTCAGTTGAATACTAAACGTGAAAGTGTTAAAGTGTTTTTTTTTGTAAAGTAAAGAGTGAAGCTGTAAAGACAATTTAATGTAAAATGAATAAATTTTGCTGCAATCCGTTTAACAAGAGTGGACATAGTTCGAAAAAGATAAAAGTATTAAAATTAACTGGTGTTTCGAAGCGATACATGAATGAATTAAATATACAATACGGTGAAGAAGCAGAATTCTTTTGCCCTAAGTGTAAAATCGATTTGTCTCAACAAGCAAATGCATTGAAACAAATGCAGCCACAATCCGAGAGTGAAATGACAAGGGAACAAAATGTTTCATCTGATAGTGAGGCAGACATTCCGATGGTCAATATGTCTTTGAGTCCTTTGAATGAGGCTATTACCACTAGAGATGAGCGATCCCGTGATTTTTAAGGAACATCGTGATTAGTGAACGTGATTTTAAAATCACTGTTATTTAAAACTGTGATTGTGATCACAACTTTTATTTTTGTTCTTGGATATTTGAAAATTTTTTGTTATGGAGTTTGACAAAGAAATAAGGCAACAAAAACGATCACCTGTTTAGTTGGACATACTTGAACAAATAAACATTGGCTGTAAAAAAATTCTAAAAAGGAAGAAGAGAGAACAAAAGAAAAAATAGCAACAATTACATTCATGAGTGCAAAAAACGCTATTACCCACACAAACAGTGAAATATCATAAATTTGTGTATGAAACAAAATAAGAAAATAACAACTTAGCAAGTACCTGTTACTTAACAGATTTGGTCACAACTGTGATTCGTGATTTTTCAGTAACAGTGATTAAATCACAGGTACGGAAATATCGCTCATCTCTAATTACCACTATAGGTAAAACGCCTATTAGAAAAAGAAAGTTGCGAAGTGAAACATACAGGAAAGAGAAAAAAGGCAAGGTTATGAGTGCAATCGCGACAATATTTGATGAAGGCTCTGATAACTAATGCAGTCAAGCAGATGACGTTGATGACGGCAAACAAATGAAAAGTTGAAAAGAAAATTCAATTTAGCGACCACTTTTTTCTGTGCTGCCTCAATCATGGTCTATACGCAAGATTTCTGAACAGTTTCAAACATCTTTTTACATCGCTAAAAGAAGCAAAGAATTAGTTCGACAGAAGGGCATAATATTGGCGACTCCCACCAAGAAATTGGGCTCAAGGATAAAAACGAAGATAACGAACTACAGACCGTAAGCCTTGTTGTTGTCGCGGAGAGTTTAGCTCATAATTATGTGTCCGTTTATTTATTTCAAATGAAACTGTTTGAATTCTTAAGATCAAAATTCGATGCAATCGACAAAGTAACGTTTTTCTCAGACGGCGCGGCTTCTCAGTACAATAAAAAAAATTTTTACAATCTTTGCATAATTGAAGAAGAACAATACTGCAAGGTCGAGTGGCACTTTTTCGCCACGTCCCAAGGTAAGGGCCCATGCGATGCGTTAGGGGGAACCCTAAAACGCATGGCGACTAAGGCAAGTTTGCAAAGGCCATATACTGACCAGATCTTAAATGTACAACATTTGTTTTCGTGGATTCAAAGCAAGGAAATTGCCATTAACTCAGTTTTATGCACTCAAAAAGAACACGATGCCATGGAGCGACGAATTCAAAACAGATATAATAATGTCAAAACTATAACTGGAACGCAAAAGTTTCATTGCTTCATACCACATATTTCTGATATGTCAATTAATGTAAAGCGGTACTCTTCGTCTGCCGACGTGCTAAATTTAAAGTTACTTTAATTTTATAATGATGCCAAGACAATTGAAATTTTTAATAAATATTGTAATTAAGTATAAGCAGCAAAATAAGAAAGATTTTTCTTCATAAATGTATTTTTAACTGTAAAATAATTTTTAAAATGTATTTTTAACAAGGTGGTCTCTTAAATGCTCTTCTCCTGTCCAAACAAGGAGTCGGGTCCATTTTTTTATTGCTGATTCTTAAAGCAAAAATTATGAGGAATCCAAAAAAAAAATTAGCCGGAAAATTTAGGAGCTTCTGTGGAAAATCGGAAAATTTAATTTTCATGGGAAAATTTAAAGGTAAATTTCTAAGAAAAATTAGGAAAATTTTATTTTTCAATTAAAGCCTGATTCAATACCTTTCCAACGAGATATCACTCGTTGCGATCGCTTTAGTAGTTTTTTTTTTAAACAACTTTCAATGAGGTCCCTTATGAAGAATTCTTCAATTTTGTCACATGACAGTGGTGTACACCACCACTAAACCAGTCACTATAAAAAAAAAAATATGTAGGTACATTATTTTTTGCTGGGCAATCGATTGAGACTATTTATTTTAAAATCGGAGAGGAGTCGTCCAAAAATTTGCCAATTTTGATCGTTTTCATATGGAATTGCTCAATAGTCGCCCAAACTATTTTAAGTGTTATTTGATAGAAAAATCTTTGTGTATTTGGAAAAAACAATTATATTTATATCATGGCCCATTTAGTAGGTCTGTGCACAACTACAACAATGCAACAATAGAAAAAACAACACGCATTTTGTTTGTGTATACAAATGGTAAAAATGTCAAAAAGTTGTCAGCTGTCAAGAAATATGTACATATGTATGTACATATGTGTTTTGTATTTATTTTGTTAAATGAGAGATTTTCATAATAGATTTTGTAAAATAGGTTTGTTCTTAAAAAGTGCTTAGAACTAATTGGGCGATCAAGAAAATGAAAACGAAAGGACAATGGGAAGATTTTTCTATATTTTATGTATAGAAGCAATACAAATAAATTACATTTTTACATTTTTCAAAATACTTCCAGTATTTGCTGTTTGTGTTTTTAATTTTTATAAAAAATATAAATAATAAATAACCCAGCTAGCATTTTATGAAAAAATTAATCATATTCGAGTCATTTATGGCTCCTCTGCACGATTAAAATAAGCATTTAAGAGCTCATTTTTGATCATAAATGATTGTTGAATGCTAGTAGGGAAAAAAACTAAAAGGCGCACAGTATGGAGGTCATTTTTAATCTCCTCCCCAGTGATGATACAGCAGCGCCATGATGCCGAAAGTGCCATGTCCAAAGCATGTTACAAACAAAAATTAATCTGGAGATAATCATTTGAACAGCAGATTAAAGACTGCTTACTTTCCTCCTCCATATGGGTGTGAAGAAAACAACGGAAATGCTTTACCAGATATAGAAGCAGTGTCCCCTTGGTCAACATGTTCGTCTATGGAAATTACTGTTCTGTTTTTGAAATAAAAATGTTGACACTGATGTTGATTTCTTTAATGTGCTGTTCAATTTAATAATTAAAATTTAATATTTGTTATGATATATAAATTCCCAATAAACACATTTTTTAAAATTATTTTGTAAAAATGTATGTAAATTACGTGAATTTTAAAAATGTTAATGTGGCTTTTATTTGCCAAAATTTTTGTTTGTTTGTTTTTTTTTCGAATTTAAAAACAATGAAAAATATTTTGCCGTTAAGATAACTTAAATACCTGATGTTAAGATAGGACATAGCAGTAAAAAAGTTATTGTTAAAAAAGTTACTGAATAAAATTTACGTTAACTTTGCTGTTTAATATTTTTAACAATTTAAATTACGTTAAATTGAATAGAGAATCGCACTGAACGTATTTTAGTAACAAACCTGTTACAAACCTTAAATCCGTTAATTTATAGCTTCGAATAGTTCTAAATTAAAAGTAAGAATAAAGCCAATTCAGTTAAAAAATAAACTTAATTTAATATATTCAAATAACCACATATTTAAGAAAAATACTTCTTTCTTAAGTCTTTTGTTTTGATGTAATAAACTACAGTTAAACAATTAAAAAAAATCAAATTTTATATACAATTTTTCTTTTTTCCTTTCAGCAAAGTTAAAGAGTACAATGAATTCTTAGATTCAGCCTACGAACGCTCTCCCAAACCCATTGATTCACGTTTTGGTGATATTGTCACTCTGGCTCAAGGTCGTCTCGAAACAATGTTAAATGGTTCTTATCGCTTTGTGGAGGGAAACTGTGATTACGAATGTGCACGTGATAGTAATATAATTGCCATGTGGCATGTACAAAAGATACGACATCGTGATACAGCAGATCGTAAATATCATTATGAAATGAAATTTAGTGTAAGTCCTATGTCGGCCAAATCACCCACTGAAACTGTAGTGCGAGGAGGTCCTAACAAGCGTACTATAATGGAAGAACGTCGAAATAATGTGCAAACTTTTATACAAAAAGAAGATGATTATCCTAATAGTTTTAGAAAAATTGTTTCGGATAAAGATGAAGACTTTTCAGAAAGACGTAATGACGCGGCCAGAAACTTTCGACATGTTAATCCCCATTATACATTACAACAAGTAACTCCAATACCGCAAAGTACTTTTCTGAAAGGAATTTACCATCATCCGCCACCACATCATTCAATGCAATTACAACGTCCTCATATGGCACAACAGCATTCTGTTGCACATGCACATCCTCAACTAAATCAAGCCCATCATCACCAGCATCAACAACTACCCTTGCCGGAACGTTTAAATATTGGAGAATTTTATAAAGGAACTTATGTGCCAAAAACAACTTCAAAAGTGGATTTAATTCCTAATTTGCTAAATATGTTTCTTGGAAAACCACAGCATTCTTTGCCACCTTCAACCACATTTCGTCCACCCTTAAATCAAATGAAATTCCCCAGACCAGAAATTTATACTTTCCATCAACATCAACAACAAGAATTTTCCAAATTTCCTGAATACCAACATTTTCCTCTTCTTAACTCCCAAGAGCATTTTAGCCAAAGGACTCCTACGCCGGCACCACTGGTAACTCATCATTATCATCATCATTTCTTTATGCCCAACAATAGTGCAATAACAATTGAACAAGCCATTCAGCCAAGTGGCGAACAAAATCAAAATACTCCTGCTGAGCTTTATCACAATGAAGTGACAGAAGTTACTGCCCCTCAGGGTTATGTAACAAATTTATTTGAAGAACCTCTTGCATCCACGACAGTAAGACAACCAAATTTTCCTCGAACGCAGCATCAGGTTCAAACAAACTATCATCCTAATTTAGCACACCAAAATCTTCATCAAAGTTTTCATTCAAACTATCATGTCCAACAAGTTGTACCACCAGCTCCTCAAAAGTTTGTCTTTCCAAACACCCAGATTGAACAACAACGTGTGGTACATGTTACTCCAGCTCCACCTTTAAGAAAACCACATTATACACAACAGACTCAACACACACAACAGCAACAGTACTACGAGAACCGTCCGTTTTCTTCCTCCCTAGAATATACAACAGTTCATGTGCCCTTATTAATTTCATATCCAGCTCCAATCAATGAAGAAGAAAGAGCTGATGTTCCAACACCCCGTAATAAACCATTTTTACCAAGTGATCCTATAGAAAACAACATTCGTTATTCCGAACCAGATCCTCTATATGCGAATGTCAATGAGGGGGAAAGTGGTAATGAAAATAAGTTAATATCAAATAGAGAACACCAACATCAAGAAGAAAATCCGGAACCCCAATTAGAGTCGCCAGAACATGTGAATAAAAGCAAATTTAAGAATTATAAATCTATTTAACAATCAATATTATATTTTAATTTCAGTATGATCAACTTCAAAATAATCAACAGCAACATGTTATAGAAGCCGATAGTAAAAAAGAGCATAGTGAATCTATGGAAGCACAAGTTCCAGCACCAAACGATGAAGCCCGTGGCACTGAAGAAGCTAAAACTTTAGAGGGAACAAAACAAAATATACCCGAGCAAATTACCAGTCAATCATTGACCTTAGTTCAAATATCGCACGATAAAACCAACACAAAGTCTATTATAACAGAAGCTTCCAACTCAATTGTAGCTACCACAAAAAGACCCAAAATATTCGCTATGCGCAAAAAAAGAATAAGTCTTAAAACAGCAACTACAACATCTTCTACAAGCACCACAGAAACCTCTACAACATCCACTTTAAAACCCACAACAACTGAGTCCCTTAAATCCTCAACAACGTATAAACCTAGAAAAACTTTTGTTTCCACATCTACAGAATCTCCTTTAAGGACAATAAGTCGTTATCGCAATTCTTATGCCAAAACAAGTTCTACAAGCACTACAACAACGGAAAAGCCAGTACTTAAATGGACACCAAAACGTAAAGCAATTAATACTAAATTTATGACAGTCAAAACTACGACACCAGTCAGTGAAATTAAAATAGAGAAAGAGAAAGTCGATGAGAGCGATGACAAAGATGATAGCGAAGAAAATAACGATAACGAAGACTTCAAAACCAATGAAAGTAACAATCTTAGAATATCAAAACCATCTTTGTTAACTGCAACAGCAGCTGAAATTGTTTTGAAAACAACTACAGAAATGTCTAATGCTATAACCACAAGCATTAGCAATACAATGGCAACATTATCGTCTTCACCGTTTTCATCATCGTCATCATCACCTTCACCACCGGCACTACTTTCACAAACTTCACAAGACGAAACAGAATTTTATGAAGTTTTAACGCAGAAATCTGTAAGTAAATCTGTTAGTTTAAAGGTAGGAAATAATGGTGAGGAAATTCCAGTCATTGTCGACGACAAGGAAAATGAAGTTAAAACTGTTTAAGTATGAAAAATTTCCCCAAAAATTTGATTTTCGTCGCTATTAACCAAATATTTTAAGTATGAGTATTTGTAAATATGTATCTATTTTAAATGTATCTTATTTTAATTTGTATATTCTGCTATTTAATTATTTTGTACGGCATATTTTTCTGTTTTAATTAATATTTATTAAATGATTAATTATAATGATTTAAGAAGCGTTTTTCTACAAGAACAAGTTAGAGTTGTGCATTCGGCTGTTTCAAATTATATATGACCTTTAGCATTGTAAAATAAACAATTTCATAGATTTTTAGGATAACACTATGCAACAAATAGGAAAAAATGAAGCATAAATTTTTCATTAATTCCTTTAAAAAAAGTAAAATTTTTTTCAAATATGCGCAGTCGTTTTAGAAAATTTCGAAATTTTTGTTTTTTTAAAAATTCATAAAAAAAAATTCCAGACGTATAAAAAACGAAATTACAAACAAAACAAGCCATAAATGATTAAAATCTGTTAACAACTTTTGATTTTATTCACAAAAGTCGAATTTCGGTTTTTTTAGGTCGTTCAATAAGCTAAAGCGTTTTTGAGTTATGCGAACATACATATGCTGTGCAAATCCGCCATTTTCGAAATTTTTGTATGGAAGCCACCCTAATGATTATAGATGGAGACTAGCTATGTTCTGAAAAATGCTCGTGTAGCAAAATTATTGGGGTTCCGTAATATTTGACTCCTCTAGGGGCACTCTTGGACTAGTTAGGGCGGTGGCGGGTGATTTTTTTTTTTTTTTTTTTTTTTAATTTCCTAAGCTTATCCCGCGAAGCTTTATGCCTGTCTGCAGGAAAGAAACCAAAGTCTCAGGCGGGAATCGAACCCGCAACCCCGGCGCTGATAGACTAGCTCGCTACCAGCTAGTCTACCGGGGCAAAAAAAAATATTTAGTATGGGAGCCCCTTAAGGAGGACAGAAAGGGGGGTTAGTATTTTAATAAAAAATGTAGAGGGGAATATTAGTTGGAGTCAGTCTTACATTTTACCCCTCTAGGAGCGACTCAGGGACAGTTGTGAAGCTTTTTTGGCTTTTGATTCATTTTCCCCTAGCTTTGACCCCGATGAGGAGCCATTTACCGCCATCCCACGACCCTAATTTTTTGGCTCATGCGTTTTTTTTTACAAACTTCACAAATTTGTGGGTTCTAGCGTATCGAAATCAAAAAGTCGTGCACTATTCCACCCCTAATGTACATCAATGTATACATCGCTCCTTAATTGTAAGTAGTCACATCTCAAAAAATCAAAAATTTTTGGTTATGAACATATATTTGTAATTAGCTCTTCTAAAAATTGTAGGCAAAAATGTTCTGTAACTCGTATTTGAGACTGAAAAGTTTTCAAAGTACATACTTATCATTATGGAAACCAGAAATATGCTCTAAATACGCGTTTTATACGCATTAAATGTGCAGTAAAAACTTGCAAATATGGCCCAAGTATTTTTAAAATTATGCACCGAAAAATTCAAAAATTGCTAATTTGAAAACAAAATATTTAATAATTTTAGTAACAGTTCCGTTTAATATTTTTCGAGATTTTAACCTATTTGAAAACGATGAACAGACATGGGCTCACTAAAACAAAGTTATGTTAAGAGGTTACAATTCCTATCAGAGTTATTTATGCCGATTTTATTTATTTATTTATTTCATTAATAATATTGAAGCCTTTAAATTTTATCTAGATATTAACATCCATTACATTTTTTGTCTTAAAGGGATTATAGGGAGTCGCTAAGTTGTTTATTAATGTTAACATTTAAAAGAAAGTTACAGCTATTTAGAGATGGGAGCTTTGGGCAAATCTGAATACGAAGACAGTTAGATGATTTATGGACAGAAATATTTCAATAAAAACCAAATTTTATTAAATTATCTACAAAATTAAAATTTACACTTTGCCCCCAAGGTTTACTTGGACAGACAACCAGCAAGACGGACGGACATGAATAAATCACTTCATAAAGTCGATCGGTGTACTAAAAGATTGCTCCAGATTTCTATGTATTACACACATCGCCGAAAACTTATATAATTGATTTTTCCTTAATTTTTGCTTATACATACACATAAAATTTTAAAGTTAAAAATAACATTAATCTGTAATGACAACCTGCTTTATCTCAGAATTTTAGGGTAAAAATCAAATGTAGATGGCGAAATTGAAGCAACAAGTTGGGTATACAGATAGAAACTTAAAAAATGCTGCAAAAATAAAAAAATAAATTTTGCAAAAAAAATGCTGCAAACGGTAAAATATGCACTAACAAATCGATGCCAAAATTCATAAGCACTAAAACAGATAAATGTATTGTTTCTGCCTTCATTAGTCGTACAAGGAAAAATATGCAATTGCATATTTATGGTTTCCCTTCTTATCATAAATCATTCGGGAAACCAGTTAAATGGAGAAATCAAAATGATCATATCGAGCAATTACCGCACAAATAGCTTAAGAGACATCTTTTTAAATTTCGTTTTAGCAAAAACAATTTTAGCTGAAGCTACCTTCATACACATATCACAAAGGGACCAGTAAAGGACCCAAGTGAGCTGTCTCTCGATGGTTGCCCATGGACCTTCATACAAATTTTTATGAACGCCACAAGTTATGAGGCAATGTGAATTTCTGTAGAAAGCAACAACAAAATATTTATGACTTTGTTTTTCCTTCTTTTGCGTTGCGTTGCGTTATACACTATAAGGGCCTATATTTTGCATCGTTTTATAATATTTTGAACTTTTAATTTTACGTCTTCTATGACAGATAAACTTGCATGTAAAGCACACAAACGTAAAGGAATAACCAACTCTTAAAATTCCTAGATTATCTCTCACCATACCGAACTTAAGAGCTTAAGAGACATCATTTTCAATTTTCGTTTTTTTTGTCATCTCCTAAAAGTACAGGGTCAAATAAGGTACCGTTACGATTTTATAGAAAAAAAAACTTCCATACGAAATTTGTATGAAAAAAACATCCTGCAAAATTGTGTTTCTGTCGCTTTAGCTTTTTTTGCGGTAAGGACTCCATACGAGCATCAGCGTATTTTTAAGTTTCTTTTGACAAGAAAAGGACCGCTATATTTTTATTTTGTAATTGGTTCCTATACAAAGCAATTCTTTTGTTTAAAGCATGAAAAAGAGGCAGAGAGTTCATATCCATACAATGTAGTTGAATACTTTTTTCAAACAGAAATAATTTTTTCATATAAAACAAAGGCTAGAAGTTAGGATGAAGCTACAAGCAATGTGTTATCAGCTGCAATGACTTGAAAGCTTCAACTTAAATTAAAAACCGGGTTTGCAAAAGTAGAACTTATAATAATATTTTGCCAACTTTTCGATCATTTACTGCCGGGATATATACATAGGTATGTATATCCTTTCCATTTATGCTAAAGTGATAAATACAATAGTTTATAGAAATTTTTAGTTTGCTTATCTGGGTGATGCAGCAGCAATATATAAACGACAGTACGTATAAAATTATACAAGTAGAACGAAGTAGTCGCAATATTATCGAAGTGTAAGATAAGAAAATTGTATATCACAATTAGAGCTTAACAAATTTTCAAATTGCCATAAAGTCCTAAGAATAAAATCGAGTACTTTAATTAAAACAAGTATGCGCCAGCAGTCGACACAATCGACTGCATTCTAGAAATAAAGATAATATAAAAATAACATCCTCTCTATCTATTTCAGTTTGGGTATTAAAACAGAAAGATTGTAATAATTTTTAATTTTCTTTGGTTTTTCTACCCACACTACCAAAGGTAGAAAGTATATTATACTTTTGTGCTGAACAAAAATGGTGCTTATTATAAATTGTAAGAATTGGTCCAAAATAACACATTATTCCTCATACAAACATCTTTCGGGATATAAGTTTGTGCCCATTAACCATCAAATTACATTGGTATTTATGTACATCGAATTTGACCCAAAAATATTTAATTGCTACCTTAAAAAGTTTACCAAGTGTTATTGGAACCGATCCATATTTGACCATAGCTCCCATACAAGTACCACAAATAATATAACTTCGTTAGAAATGTTGGTATAAATAAAAATTTGGCATCGATAACTTTTATAACAGCTACTATGTGAACCCGTTATTTTATTGTAGCTCTTGTTTTTCAGTTATTTCGAAAATGGAGGAGGTTGCACAACATATATTCGCTTAACTCAAAAACGGGTTAGTTTATTAAAATTACTAAAAAAAAACCCGAAATTCCGCAATAAAATTTTCTTTAAGAAAGGTAAATATATTAGAAACATATAATTTTTTTTGGAAAAAAACATACTGCCTATTTCACGATGTCACTCGAGCGTTTTCGTCCGCACAAATTTGATAGGAGCCAAGCAATATTCCAAAACTTAATTAAAAGCTCTTTTAATTCGATTTTGATAGCTCTTGTTTTTTTATTGCAATAAAATTTAATATTGTATTTAGTTATATTTCGATTCTGGCATTGCTTGAAGAAATTTTCGAAATCAAAACTGTATGAAAGAGTTTGTAAAAGTTCTGGCCTTTGCATATTATTTGAGAATATGACTTAAAATTGCAAATAAGGCGTTCTGAAAATCGTAATCGCAAGACTCTTGGCGAGTTCAAGTCCCACGAGTACATAAGTGAACTGATATATTAACACTAAACCAAACACCACAGAAACAATAAAGTGACAAATAAATAATAAATGTTTTCTTTCAGCAAAACTAGTCGATTTTTCTCAAAGTTTTTTATTAATTATTAATTTTAAAAACTTTTTATGAAAATACATAAGTATGTATTTTTAAAGTGACGTTTAACCAAATTATGGCGTCAATTTGTTTCTGGTCAACTTTATTTAAAAACAAATCATTTATATATTTGTTATTTTAAAAACCAAGTTTGAAAAAAATGAGGAAGTATGTAAAATAAAATAAACTTACCAGCTTCCTCGGAGGCATACTTATAATTAGGTTGCGGTGATACTGGCAGCAATTTTGCATAAGCTTCTGACATCATTTCAACTATACGCTGGTGATAAGATAATCTAAAAAATTTATTAAGAAATATATTTAAATTTCTTTTAACACTATGGATCCTTATAAAAACTTACCTTAAACACTTTTGCAAAACTTCCTGTATGAATTTTGGTCTTGGATGTTCTGTATCCAATAATAAACAACTATCCCACTCCTCCCAAGACCAAGTGAATTTGAAGTTACTTAAATGATATGAAAACCAATTAACAAAGCGATCAAAACACGAAGTGTTCATTGAATCAATACGCATGAACAAAATTTCGGTGGCCTGTGCCAAAACTTGCGGCAAAGTAGCTGGATGTAATTTGCACAATTCAATTAATATAGAGCCATAAACAATATCGATATAACGTGGTGTAGGCATATGGAAAAGTTCAGCAAATATAACTTCAACAATACAATATTCGAGAGGAATCTTATTTTTGTAGGGGAACGCTAAAAGTTGGGCAGCACAATCTTTACGTTCAAAATAATGCATTTCAATAATATGATGAAGATGTTCCTCAATTAGAAAACGTTCAATTGAATGAGCTCCGGGCAAATTAGGTCCATCGGGACAATCTGTATAATCAAACATACGATAAACTACCCAGGGCATGGGGTATTCATAGGATTCATGATGAGGTGGTGGTACAATTGGCGGTAAATTGTGTTGCAAAGCTTCACATAAAATCGAATCAAAAGCCAAATAGGGGCGCGGTATGTGCTTTTCAGCCCAATTATCTTGTCTAAGCTTGCGTATTTGAGCCCATAAACAATCTAGATATTCCTCTTGGGGATGTGGAGCATCCACTGACCATACTCTCAAAGCATTGTGATGTTTTTTGGACCGCTTATTCAAATAAACTTCTATGCGCAATAGTAAAGATTCCAAAGAGGATTCTTTCTTTTCGTACAAATCTCTACCAACCCAGGGTAGTGTGGAGAGTACAGCAAATACATACCAATCACGACGTACTTGTGGTACAGGATCTTCATTTGAAATATCAATCATAGTGTCCATCAGCTGTAACAATGAAGAGGCCGATATGACATGACAATTTACCAAATCAGCTAAGAAACGTAAAGAGTAACGGGCTGCATCCCAACGACAGAGTTTAAGACTCTCCTTGAAGGTCTTAACCATGTGGTCGACAAATTCACCACCGAATTTATAGTTCTTTGCATTGAGCAATCCAACAAGTGTAGTATAAATTGTACATTTTTCCGGCATTTTTACTGCACAATCTGATAATATACGTAAAATTTTTAAACGAAAAGTGCCTAGATCTGCTTCCAATACCGACACTAAACCTTCCAAATTTGATTCCACTGATGAGGTGCTGCGCTCGCCAACGCGCAAAATTAAAGACTCTAAGCGGTCTTCAATTTCTTGATTTTCTGATACCCTCCTACGTTTACGATTGCGATGTTCTACAAATGAAAAAGTAAAATTTTCATTAATTTCTCCAGCAAAATATATCCACGTTATTTTTTTCAATGTGACGTCTTGTCCACTTACCATAACCATCTTCATCTCCATCATGATGACGTCTGCGATTCATATTAACTGTTATTTTTGTTTGTGTTTTATGATATTAAGAATATAAAAATTTATAATTAATTTGTTAACTTTTTCTACAAATTCTAAAATTATGTTTTTTCTAAGCGCACGAAATACTTTTATAGTTGTGTATTTGACGCTTGTCAAAAAAAATTTATTCTTCTCATGCACGAATAAGCAGGTGGCATCGTTACGGCAACAAATACAATACTACAACAAAAATGGAAATTATATCACCGTTTACGTCAATATAGGTATACTTTAAACAATAATCAAAGCGTGCCACTGAACATGATGAAATAAATAAATTTGTTGCCAATTTTTATTTAATTATGGTCAATTAATTTTTTATTTTAATTTAAAATGATCAAAAACTTTATTAAAATACACTTATCACAGCACAACACTTGGACTTTTTGTAAACATAAACAAAACTTTGACACAAACCTAGACAAGCAATGCAAGAGCAAAAAATCGTCATATGGCGTAGTGCTGCCACCTGTTCATTTCACCATGATTCTTCTCGCTTTTTTGCCTGATTGACATTACAAACATTTTGCATTTTCATTATTCACAATAGTCACAGTGTGTACACTTCTTTGTCAATCACAATAACGTAAATTGCCTGTAATAGTGTTGCCAGCAATAGACTAAAAATAGATATAGAAAAACGTTCTTAAAAAATATATATATAAATGTTTTTTGTTATTATTAAATTAAGCTTAAGGTCGAATAAGAGCCAATTTATAAGGAAAATATTTTTATTTTCCATATTTTCATATTATACGAATGTTCGAAAGTCTGGGTTCACATTATTAAAGTTTTCTTTCAGAAAGTTTGAGTTTACTGGTGAGAGGGGAAGAGAATATGCTTTTTTCTCTCCTCTCTCAGCCATAAACTTAGACTTTCTGAAAGAAAACTTTCAAAGTGTGATTCCAGACAAAGGATAGCTAAAGTAAACCTCGTAACAGAAATATACCCTGCAAATTATTGGACCAGTCCAAACACGCGTGTAAAGAGTAGCCCATAAGGGACTAGGACTAGTCCAAAAGTAACCCAAACGTATGGAAAAACATGGTCTAATTAACATTACGATGTTCTAGGGCAGGACCATATAACCCATCTTTTGAATACAAAGGAGTAGTTTTAAAACTACTCCATTGTGTGTACACAAGGGGATTAGTTTTAATTTCGTTAAAAAACGAAAACATGTCGTTAAAAAACGAAGTCATGCTTGCATAACATCGGACCAGTCCATGGAGTAGTCCATTTCATGAAATTGGATCAGGTACAAACAAAAAATTCTGATAGTGCATACAAAATATTCTTGGAAAATATTGAAGGAATAAGATTTCCGTTGGAAATCTTCTTCAGAAAATTTTTTTAAAAATTATAAATGTTTTTTCTAAAAACTTTTTATTTGTTTTTTTTTTAAAGGTTTTAGATCAGATATAAAGGCCCAAATGCATTGATCAAAATACTCATCAAGCATTGCGGTAGTTTTAGTGAAAATGTGTTTGTGTGTGTGACACCGACAACGCTTGATGAAAAATCAAAAAATTTAGATATGACGGCGAATATTACGTCCAGCACACGTACACGTTGAATTCGCTGGCTGGACAAGCATTTGACAAGTGTATTTGGTCCTTAATAAGTGACTATAACAGGAAGTCGAAATCTTTTCTCCCGTAATTTTTCCTTCACAGTGCTTTACGTATTTTTCATTATTAATTTCATAAAAAATTTACATTTTGTATTCGAGCCCCCTAAAGGAATGGTGATAGCGGATATGGGATGAAAAACAAAGTTGGGTCGGTTGACCATTTGACCCGTCTGTGGGGGCCAACCCAACAAACACGAAGGTTTGATTTCAAATGGAAAATGATTTGAAATCAAACGTTTTCTCAAACTACAAACGTTTGATAATGATTGGAAAATCATTTGAAAATCATAGCGTTCTCAACAAAAAGGGGAAATTATTTTCAAATTGAAAAATGCCTTTATTTTCAACTTGCTTTCAAACGTAATTCTCAAATGTTTTTCAAATGTGAATTATAATAGAATGTGGAATATAAATAAAACTATTTAATTTTTTTAATTTAAATTTATTTTTTATTTAAATAAACTTTGAAATAAACATTCGGTACCATAGCAAAAAGATGAAATAGTGTTCTTTCCGTCTTCTAATTCTTGGAAAGACAAAATACTTGGCACCCTTTTATTTTGAGGATTGTAGCACCGCGATCGTTCAACAAACTTTCTTCACTTTCCTGTTTTATTATTTTTCTTTTTTTTCGTATTTTTAAACATTGTAATTTCTCACAAATAATTTTTATTTTTCACTAGAAATAAACTGTTCACAAACCACAAAGTAAAAAAATGTAACTTTAATCGCCATTTTTAATGCTTACATTTATTTTTCGCTTTAGTATTGCCAAGTTTATTTTAGATTTGATTTTAACATGTGACAAACATTTGATATCAAATGTTTATTTTCAAATCATTATCAATTTGAATTTAAATGTTAAATCAAACAATTGAAAAACGTTTGAGTATTGCGTTTGATGTCAAATGATAAAGTCATTTCATATCAAAGGTTTGACTTCGTGTTTGTTAGGAATTTATTACAATTTGTATATGTAGAAGGAATGGACATACGGGATAAGTGTGTTCGGGAAAATTGTTGGGAATAAAAAATAAGGGGGAAGGTCCTACATTTTTCTAAGAAAGTTATGGAGTTTTTTTTAATTTTCGTTTGTAACCCTACTTAGATAAGCGTCATTGAGCATGATTTACATATTTGCTCAATAGTGTCAGTCAACAGTCAACCGCAAATTATTTTGTGGTTAACTGTTGAATGATGAAATTTTTGACTGTAACTTAAGATAGTGTGTACCCCACTTTAGTATGTTTCAATTGAATAAAAGTATCTCAAACGTTTTTATTAATCCATTATACCTCCTTCTAATGTGGGTAATTTGCAACACGTCCATCATAAATATAATACCCATAAACACTACCTTAATTAATTTCTTAAAAATATTAAAAATAAAAAATATAAACTTTTTTAAATTCTTTTGTTAAACAAGAACTTCTTTAATATAAAAACTATCAGGAAGGGGGTTTGCGATTACGTCCTGAAATTTGTTCTGTGTGAGATTTTTAAGCTTGATTGTGATGCGCTAGGATTTGTTGCATATTGTTTACACGTTTGAAATTGTTTTTAGTCATATAAGGCACTTTTAGTTGTTATGGAAATTTCTGTATGAGAGTTTTATTGTGGCTCAGACTACTGCCACTAACAACCACTAACAAGTGTATTTTGAATATTTATGGTTAGGGATGGTTTTTTTTATTGTTAAAACACTTTTTTCACTTTACATGTTTTGAATTCTTTTTTTCATGTCCTACAATTTTTTGTTTATTTCTTTTTCTATTGTTAGTATTTTACTCAATTTGTGAGGAAACATATCGCAGCATACCAGAGATGTGTTAGAAATACTCTGTACCACATTTTGTTTTTTTTAAATCCTTCATACTCACACATAATCATGCCGTTTTAAAAGGATGTATTACACTTTTGATTGAAATGTGTTGTTGACTGTGTTTTGCAAAAGGAGTGCGAGAAAGAGATATAGTCCGTTGGTACGAGTGTTTTAAAATGGAACTACGTAAATACATGAAATAACCCAAGGAAGTTTTTCAAAAAGTTTGTATATTAAAATCGCTTAATTAGAAAAAAACAGTAATATTGGTATAGAAGCGATTTTCTTTAGATTAAGATATCGTTCTGCAACTTCTTTTTCTCCAAAACATTTTGTCAGCTATTTAGTTTAGAAACTTATTTCATCCCTAGCAATTACGTGACTTACACATTGTAAACAACTAACGTAAATTCGCATGTTATTTTGAATTCAAATTTATTGATATTTCGCATACAAGTTTTTATTAATTATCATTAATTTTTATAATCTAAAAAAAAATTACAAAATATGTAATCCTGCCTTTTAAATACATACGTTTTTTTTTTGCTCTCCTGAAAAAAAAATTATTTTGTCACTTACAACGTTATTCGCGGATGTGCTTCAATTATACAGTGTATACAATCATAATACTATTGCTATGACAGTAAAAAGGTAAACGTAATCATTCGTATAATTGAATTGTCAACAATGTGTCTAGATATATATGTATGTTCTTATTTGATCAATTTGCTAAAACCGCCTAAAGGTTTGCCAAATTTTATAACCGTTGTCTTAGATCTGCTATTTTTTCGTTTATTCTGAACAAGACTGACAGCCTATTCTGCTGAGATACCACTCTACAAGAAATGAATGAGCGAGTAGTCACATTTTATTTTGGTGTTAAGAAAATGATAAAAGGAAATGACCGAAATCAAGTTTACGGTCACATTCGGTCATTTCTTTCTATCATTTTCTTAACACCAAAATGAAAAATGTGACTACTCGCTCATTCATTTCTTGTAGGGCAATTATTCAATGGTAAATCGTGCCGATAGAGCAGTCAAAAAGAGCTAAAAAGTGCTTGATTTAAAAATCAAAGATGGTTCTGTATTAAATCCATTTATTATTCATTTTTGTACTTTAAACTCATTTAAATTAAACAAATTGAATATGCATATCCCCATATTCATAAAAAATATTTTAGGTTTATAACAGGTTTATAAAACGAGTTTTCTATGAAAAATTGTTTAAAAACTTTTTTTAAAATCAAAAATATTTATTATGAATATGGGGGATACTATTTAATAAAATTACTACTTAAAAATTGTATACAAATATTTACATTACAATATGTATTATTTCAATAAATATAATTAAAAAAAATGAGCTTTCTCTATAGTATGTATATACAAATTAATTAAACTTGGCCCTGTAAAAATTAATTCTTTGTTATTATAAAGTAAACATTAGAGAAGCATATACATATACTTATGTATGTAGTATATATGTAGTGTATTAACAAGAGTTTGAAACGAAACTGACTTTCTTTTATTAATTCATTTTTCATTTTTCATGTATTTACATTTCTACTTATTCTACCTTTATGGCGGAGATGCCAGATCTTGTTATTATGTTTAATATCCAAAATACCAGAATATCAATATCTAACACGCTCCCCCATCAGCTTATACATATATGTAGTTCGAAAGGTTAAAAATAATAATCAAAAACTTTAAATACAATTACTTCAGTTCTTAAAGTTATAAATCTACAATTATATACACATTGTTTAATAAGAACAATCATAATTGCACATTCAATACAATAATAATTTAATTTTTAAATCAATCAATTTAAATCAATAATTTTTAAATCAATCAATTTCAGATATCTTAACTACCTTTCCCTTGCGACGTGGTCTTAACTCTCTACCAGCTTCAGATGATGTCACATCGCTTGACTTTTTAAATGCTATATTATCTTGTTCGTGTACATTAGTTTCAGTACCTTCAGTTTCCCTATAACGAATTTGGTCCAAATGACGTTTTATTTCACGGTTATTGTGAGTTAAGATACAGGTATAAGAACGAGGACCGAGTTGCTTTTTAATAGTGGCCTGAGACCAAGTTGGCTTATTTGGATTTTTATAATCACGTATTAGAACATTTTGTCCACTTGAAAACTCTAAATTTCTTTTGCCTTTGTGGTTGAGTACACTTTTCATTTGAGAGTCTAAAATTTTCTTGCTTGTCATTGGAGGTTTTAATTTACTAAAACGGGTTTTCAACGATCGACCAAAAAATAGCTTGGCAGGTGATTCACCTGTGGTGCAATGTTTAGTGTTTCTATAATCTTCTAAGAATCTATTTAATGCTGTTTCTATTGAACAATTCCTATCTGATTTCAAATTTGAGATAATAGACTTCTTTAAAGTTTTAACTAAATTTTCCGCCTGGCCATTAGTGGCAGGATGGCCAGGAGACGTTAAGATATGTTTAACATCATTAATCTTTAAAAATTTTTGAAATTCATCAGACGTGAACTGTCTACCATTATCACTTACCAATACATCAACTAATCCATAACGACAAAATAGTTCTCTCAGCTTCGAAACTGTAAAGGCTGATGTTATCTCTTTAGTCTTAAAGACCTCAACGAATTTTGAAAAAGAATCTACTACAATAAAGAGATAATAATTATTTATTGGACCGGCAAAGTCAACGTGTATACGACTCCAAACAGAATCCGGTGGATTCCATGGAATAAGGGAGCTTTTCTCAGGAGAAGATTGCAATTGTTGACAAGATTTACATGAATTGACTAGGCTTTCAATATCCTTGTCTAAACCTGGCCACCATACATAGGACCTAGCTAAGGCCTTTGTTTTCACTATGCCAAGATGAGAATCATGTAGCTGCTGTAATAAGGGCTTACGTAGTTTAAGAGGAACAACGACACGGTAGCCCCACAAAATGCAATCATGTTCAACCGAAAGCTCGGTTCCTTTGTTACGATATGGCGTAAAGTCATCATGTCTCAGATCATTAATAGTGCCACTAAGTATCGAGTCACTTAATTTTGATAATATTGCGTCACGTCTTGTTTCCCGAGCAATGCTCTTGAAATTTATATGGAACTTATTGTCATGCTCAACAAAATTTATATAATTGCTTTCCTTAGAGTCTTTCGAGGAGAAATATTGAGGCATACGAGACAGTCCGTCTGCATTATTCAAATCGCCCTTTACATATTCAACTGAATAATTAAACCCAGACAACACTAACGCCCACCTTTGCATACGAGCAGATGCCATTATGGGTAAGCCTTTGTGCTCGCCTAAAATTGTTGTTAATGGTTTATGATCAGTTCTTAAAATGAATTTGTTTCCTAACAAGTACTGTCTCAGCTTTGTTACACAAAAAATTATGGCCAGTGCCTCTTTTTCCAAAGTGCTATAATTTACTTCGCTCTTAGTTAAAGCTCTTGAGACAAATGCAATTGGTTTTAAATTGTTGTTTATCTGATGAGACAGAACACCCGCAACTGCGTTGCCACTAGCATCCGTTGTTAGTACAACTGGCAGTTGGGGGTTAAAATGAACTAAAACCCGATCAGACGTAATGTCTGATTTAATTGTTTCATACGTTTTCTGACATTCTTTAGACCAAATAAATTTCATGCCCTTTCTTAACAACTCATATAAAGGTATCATCTTCTGTGAAAAATTATTTATAAATTTCGAATAGTAGTTCACCATTCCAATGAAAGCTCTCACTTGTGATATATTACTTGGAACTGGAGCGTTTATAACACTTGAAATCCGTGTTTCATCTTTACTCAAACCATTCCTATCTATGGAAAAACCTAAATACGATATCTTAGTTTGGAAAAATTTACATTTGTTTTTATTTAATCTTAATCCAGCTGTTTTCAGTTTTTGCAAAACCTCTTTTAAAGTATTTAAATGCTGTTGTAAATTTTTGCCCGTCACAGTTATATCATCTTGATATACTACAACGTTTGATATACCACGAAATAAATTTTCCATTGTTTTTTGAAAAATAGCGGCGGCTGTTTTAATGCCAAAAGGTAAACGCTTTACTTTAAATGTGCCTATATGTGTACTCCAGGAGCACAAAAGTTGCGAATTCTCATCTAAAACAAGTTGGTTGTACGCATTTGATAAGTCCAGTTTAGTAAACAGCTCTCCACCTTGAAGTGAAGCAAAAATTTCCTCTATACGAGGGAGGGGATATTTGAAATCGACTAAATACTTATTTAGAGTAACTTTGTAGTCACCACATATTCTTAAATCACCACTTGGTTTTAGTATAGGGACTAGTGGCGTTCCCCAATTTGAGTTATCAATAGGCTCTAAAATGCCATCTTGGACCATCTTGCGCAATTTTTGTTCTACTTTATCCCTCCACGCTAAAGGTACTGGACGTGGCTTAAAAAATATAGGGTTTGCCCCCTCTACAATGTCTAATGAAACTTTGTCCGCATTATATGCACCAATAGTGTCACTGAAAACCTCAGAAAACTCATTTTTCATTTGACCAACAATGACAGACAAACTATTGTATTGTTGAATAGAGCTCACTTGCGTCAATTCAAAGTTAAACGCCCTCAAAAACGTACGGCCTAATAACGGTGGTCCGTCTGTGTTGGTTACAACAACAGTTAAAATTTTTGACCTACCCTCGTATGTTATCTCTGCATCGTACTCACCAATAACAGGAATTCTGTCCCCACTATAACTAACATATGGAATTGTGCACTCCCTAAGTTGTTTTTTGACCGGTACGTCTTTATAAAACAGTGCTGAAACCAACGTACAAGGTGCCCCGGTATCACAAGCTATGTTTAATTTAACACCATCAATTGTCACTGGCAAGGAGTACATACCACAAGATTTATTTTTAATACTAAAAATAGAGTAATCAAAAATGTTATTCACAGTAACATCACTGTCTGAATCTGATAAATAATTAACAAAATTGTCTTTTTCTTTTCTACAGACCGATGCCAAGTGACCAATCCTTTTACACGAATAGCACCTACTCTCTCTAAATTTGCAAGACATTGAATCATGGTTTTTCCAGCCGCAATGTTCACATGGTTTCTTACTTCTGCCGCTGCTGCCGTTTCTGTTGCTATTTTGTCTGCCTTCAATAACTGCTCTGCCGTTTGATCCGTTATACTTTTTTACGTGTGCATCATGTTTTTTATTTTTGTTGATGTAGCTTACATTAAAATCCTCACACGTGGGTTTTAAAATTAATTTAGTTTCCATTATCATGGCCTTCTTTAATGCCTGATCCAATGTAAGATTTTCAGTTTCTTCGCACAGTTTTTCAAATATTTGTGATGGAAGTCCAATTACAAAACGGTCCAGAATCATTATATTTAAATGTTCTTTAAATTTGCAGTTTAAAGCCAACTTTTTTACTTTGGCATACCATTCACTTACTGACTCTCCTTCTTCCTTTTGGGCGTTATGAAATTTTTTTCTTTCGCTGAACACAATTGTTGGTGGAGTAAAATGTGTTTCAAGAATTTGAGACAGTTCCTTATATGTTTTTTTAACCGGCGAGTCTGGATCGCATAAACTATGTAGAACTGAATACGTTTCAGCCCCTAAAGACTTTAGGAGAATAGCCTTTTTTGCATTTTCTTCGGAACAATTTATTTCACAAAAGTGAATTTCTAGTTGCTCATTCCAAATTTTCCAATTACAATTTGAATTAAATTCTGGAACTCCAGAAGTTTGTAAAACTGTCACCGAGCTCGTCGCCATTTTTGTAGTGTATTAACAAGAGTTTGAAACGAAACTGACTTTCTTTTATTAATTCATTTTTCATTTTTCATGTATTTACATTTCTACTTATTCTACCTTTATGGCGGAGATGCCAGATCTTGTTATTATGTTTAATATCCAAAATACCAGAATATCAATATCTAACAATATATATACATACTTATGTATGTTGGAAAATCCATAATTCTTTACGCTTAAAATTGTTGCTGGGTTATGTTACTAAAATGGAAATATCATACGAATGCATTTCAACATTATAGTGATGTAATGGATTTTTCTCTACCATGTTAAAAGATGAAATACAAAGAAAATAAAATCCTTGGTTACTAAAAAATTTTTATTTCTACAGCAACAGTTGTGGTATTAAATATAGTTCAATAAATGGCAATAAAATATTAAAAATCTTCTAGGTAGATGGCGGATCTGTAAAAACTCTATATTTCGTGGTTTTTTCAATGCCACACTTTAATGATTTGTTAAAAAATTTTAATCGACCAGCTAGATTAATAACACTATGTCACAAAAAAATGAACCTTACAAATGTGACATTTTCCAAACTAAATTGGGGTTGCTGCACACGAATATGGCATTCATTTATTTTTCTCAAGACGCGTTTTCGAGATATACGCAAAAATCGTGTTTTCTGCAGTTGTTTTGGGTGTTTCGAAAAATCTCGGGAATTGTTTAACTCAATTGTACAAGATTTTAACTTTTGCATAGATATGTCTTTTCTCTTTCAGCCCATATAAAAAAGAATTTGATTTTTATGTTTTTTCAAAATTAACCATTTTAATTCGCTCCAGTAAGGCAATAAAACAAATATATAAAATAATATTTTGTTCCAAACGTCTTGACCTGACAATTTTTTGACATAACAAACGTCAAACTTCATATAAAAAAAATGCTGACAAAAATTTTAGAGTTTTTTTTATATAGACTATGACGTTTGGAATGACAAAAAATTGTCAGGTGAAGACCCCATGTTACTGAAAACAAATGCGTTGACAAGGCATCACAAATAAAAACAATGCACAAAATTTGCAACCGTTGTGCAAGGAAGACGGTTCCCATTCAATACCCTACAAGAAGACTACCGGTCATTTTACTAGTTATATGACCGGTAGTGTTGACCAATATAGTGTTATAGCAATAGTGATTTTTTTTGTTTTGGTTATGCATTTCTTGTAGGGTAGCTACCCGTCTTCACTATCCAACAACTTGGCTAGAACAGCATGTCCCACATGAATTCTACTCGTGTAGACTGTTCATGTTCATGTTTCGTTCATGTGCTGCCATCGTTGCCTAAACATTCGTATTAACACCCATGTGCGCCATGATGTTGGCTATACAACGTATTTTATATATACAACCAAACGCCACAACAGTTGAATTCTCTGCCTTTTAGTGTTGCATTGCAACACCGAGTTAATGAAGTCAGCCACTGTCCCGTTTAAGTTGTTTTAATAATTTTTGAAATATGTATGTAAATATTCACTTGATAACTCTTAGTTTTTTTGTAGTCTGTCTACATTATTAAAAAAGTGTCCGAAGAAAGTTGACCAAAATCTTTTTGGAGTCTTATAAATCTTATTTTCGTTACTTAGATAATAAGTGTTTTATTCTACGTGTTTTTTTATTTTAACTAAATTTGGTAAGGTCATGGAGGAGTATTCGTCATTCGGTGAGCCAGTTGAATGGAAGGATCTAATTGATCATATGACTGATTTATATCTGCATGACCAAAGTTAACAGCGGTGATACGAATATTAAAGTAATAATATACATCCTGAATCATATTTGAAGGAAAGGGGATTTTCGGAGACAGAAACACGCTCTTTTTACTATAGTAATCGGTCCAAGATATGTGGAACTCTTTTTAGAAAGTACTAAGTGTGTTTTTAGGAAACAACAGAAGCCATAAAGATAGTCACCTTATTCCAAATATGATGGAAGACTTTTATGCCATAGGTGTACATACATATGTATATCAAATAAACTTTTTAGGCTTGTTTCAGTGTGACGAACAACAAGGTGAATAATTACATACATCGAAGAGGAAAAATATAACAATTTTAACCAAAAATAGAGTTATGTATACTAATTGAATTGTCTCTTAACACTTAATCCTAATTCAATCAAGACAACCTAGAAATAAAAATGTTTTTATCGAAAATTTAAATTTTGAGGTTTTTATTTTGCAACTTTTTTATTTTTTGTCCGATGATAACCATTTTATTACAAATATGTTTGGAACAAAATTGTCTTTAAGATTTTTTTTTTTTTTTTTTCATTGTTTATTTATTGAATCTTCATATATTAAATATGAACTAACAATAATTAATCAAATCTTATTCTAATTCTTTATTAATGTCCTGCCAGTGCCAGACAAAAATTTTTTTCTTCACGGGTTCTGTTCACATATATAGGTGCTTATCGTTCTTCTAGTTGGGTAAGTGCTGCAGTGTCTCTTCTTCTTAAGCGAGTGTGGCCGGCATGATTTAGAATATTTCGAGCTAGTGGATTTGGGTGTTGTTCAAGCCTTTTTAAATATTTTACTGCATATTTTGTAATCATAGTTTTTACTAATGGCACATTGAGATCCTTATGAATGTTTGAATTTTTAACGTACCAGGGAGCGGCTGTGATTATTCGAAGAAGTTTATTTTGACGCCTTTGAATTTTTTCGATATTAGAGGCCGAGGCAGTGCCCCATAGTTGAATACCGTAGCACCAGATAGGCTTTAAGATAGAGTTGTAAAGTAGAAGCTTGCAATCGAGACTAAGGACAGAGTTTCTTCCGATAAGCCAATGAATTTGAATGGCTTTAAGTTTCATTTGAGTTAATTTTGCCTCTATATGGCATTTCCACGTTAATCGCCGATCCAGATGTAAACCGAGATATTTTACATGCGAATGTTGAGGAATTATTTGATTATTGATTGTAATAGGGGGGCAAGATTCCCGGCGCAAGGTGAATGTTATATGTACGCATTTTTGTTCATTTAGCATTATCCTCCATTGTCTTAGCCATATTTCTAGTTGAAATATATGATCCTGTAAATAACGAGATGCTTCATAACTGTTTTCGTGTACGCTTAGAAAAGCTGTATCGTCTGCAAATGTTGAAGTCTGTGTGTAGTTGTTTGTTGGCATGTCCGAAGTATAAATTAAGTATAAAAGAGGGCCAAGGATGCTGCCTTGTGGAACTCCAGTGCCAATTGGCTGAGGTGAACTTAAGAAATCTCCTTCTTTAATAATAAATTGACGGCCGACTAAGTAGCTTTCTAACAGTTTGTGAGTGTTTGCTGGTAAATTTTGCTTCAACTTATGTAGTAAGCCTTCATGCCAGACTTTATCAAACGCTTGCGAAACATCGATGAAGAGTGCTGAGCAATATTTTTTTTCTTCAAATGCTTTTCTTATGACATTTACTATTCGATGAGTTTGTTCAATTGTGCTGTGTTTTCTTCTAAATCCAAACTGATGGTTTGGAATACATCTATTGTCATTTAAAATTGGTGTTAATTTTGAAACTAATAATTTCTCAAACAGCTTTGACATATTTGATAATAAGCTAATAGGCCTATATGACTCAACTTTTGTATGATCTTTCCCTGGCTTTGGTATCATGGTAACTAAGGAAACCTTCCATTCTTGCGGGTAGTATTCAAGCCGTAAAATAGCATTAAAAATAAAAACAATAATTTTCTTTGCTATGCGAGGTAGCTCTAAAAGCATTTTATTACTGATCTTATCAATACCAGGTGCCTTCTTAGTGTTTAAGTCACAAATAGCCTTTTCGATATCTCTTATTTCAAATCTTATGGGAATAGCAGCTCTAGCAGCAACAGGTGGTAACTCGACCACAGTATCGTTAGATAAATTTGGTGTAAATACGTTTTTCAAGTGACTCACAAACAGATTTCCTTTTTCAATATCGTTTCTTGCCCAACTACCATTCAAGTTTCTTAGTGGTGGCTTTGATATAACTGGTCTTTTTAGATTTCTAGCCGCACGCCATAATGAGTAGTCAGATTGTGGAGTTGCATCAAGTTCCTTAAGATATTTTTCTAGAGAAGCCGTTTTCTGGGTCTGCAGTAAGTTTCTAAGCCTTTTTGTGCACTCTTTTAATAAATTCTTAAGTTGCGGGGATCTGTAAAGTTGCCACTCTCTTCGAACTCTCCTTTTTTCAGTCAAGAGCCGCTCGACATCTGTGGAATATATTTTAATATTTTTTGTTTTTTTGGGGGCAGTACTAGAATGTTGAACAGCTAGTTTCAGATAACTGTCAAAATTAACAATAGATCGATCTACATTTTCCGGTGTTCTAAGCGGAATATTTTCTGTACAATGGGTACTGAGATATTTTTTTAAGATATTTCTTTAAGATGTGGGTTTAAAAATTAACGGAAGGACTGAAAATGTAAAATTTTGAAAAAACGTAGAAAAAAATCAATGTTTTCCAATCTTAAGGCATGTATTCCAGCAAATTTTTGTCCGATAAACACAGTATAGGATATCGGCTGAAAGAGAAAAAAATATCTTTGCAAAAATGTAAAATTTTCGTAATTAAAAAAATCAGTTCCTAAGATTTTTGGAAACGCTTCTTGAGAAAATAAATTAATGACATATTCGTGTTCAGCAGCCCCTATTTATCTTAGAAAACATCTCATTTTTGAGGTTTTGGCAAAAAGATAAAATTTGTGAACCAGTGTAATATGCTAACATCAACGGTTCTTTCAAATAATAAAAAAGCACCGCCTAAATGGGTTACTGTATGCTGCGTTCAGTCGTTAAGAGGCGTGATTAAGTCGGAATGTGATTGAAAATTTTAATAAGTGAATCTGGTTGATATCATTTTATTTGTATTTATTTTTATTTGCTTAAACTCTTTCCAACAAAATACAGCTTTGAATAATTCTCATCAAAATTTCTCGTTATATTTTGATTTTAAAATTAAAGCCTCCTACACAATGCTTGCAACAATTTTACTTGGTGTTCATAATAGTGCAAAAATTGTTTTCGCCAACACTCAAGCTTAAATCTTTGTTCACAATGGGAGCAATAATTTCGTTTTAAAAATAAAAATAAGTATGTAATATTGTTCGGGGCAAAATTTGAAAATGGTTTCTTCAATTCAAAACTAAATAAAATTATAATAAATTTCATTTTTAATTTCATACAAATTGTTGCTGATGTAGAAATAGACTCAACTTTTTTAAAAAACTTTAGATACATTTTTGAACAAGTTTTTTAAAAAAGTTGAGTCTACTTCTACAATTTGTATGAAATTTAAAATGACGTTTATCATAATTTTACTTTGTTTTAAACAGTTTTGAAAAATGCAGTACTTTATTACTTTTGTCAGTACTTTTTCGTATTAAAAATACCGCAGTATCCCCGCTTTTTAACTTTTAACTGTAATGTGATCATTTCGACAGCAGACTTTGGTAATCATGCGTTTGTTCCAAAATGTATGTTGTTCTGTATAAAAAATGATTAACGACTTAATATTGAAATGCAAGGCGAGGACCCCAGGATTTATATTTTGCTATCAAGAATGGGATATTTGTTCTAACAAGTTGCAAGAAAATTTATAAACTGGGATGTATTTGATAAAATGTTAGTGGAAAATTAAAATTTAAATAAAAACCATTTACCTTTAAATGAAATTTTTGTGGAACTCGATTTGACATATTTATAGAACCAAGCAAATTCAACATGGAAATGGTTTATTAATTGAAAGAACTCTAGTCATTTCATTAAAGATTTGCGAATCATTCAGAACTAAATTTTGTTTTAAAAATAAAACCTTAAAAATAATAAAATATTATTTCCAGGAAAACTAATAGTACAATACCATTGTAATTAACCTTTTGTTACCAACCCAATTTTTCGCTACATAATTGCCGACGCACAGTTGCAAAGATGGAAAATTTCAGGCGCTCCTCAAAAAATTTTGAATAAACCTATTTGAAAGGAAAACGTCTAACGATTTTAAATATGCTTCTCTTTTTTCAGATTTTTTAGTTCTACATATGGGCATTTCCAGCGAAAAGTCTACTTTTTGTCACGTAACGCCAGAAGTATTTTAAATTGTTTCTCAAAAAATTTTATATGTATCGTTTACTTTTTTATATTTTGGTGTAAAGCGCAACAAGCTCTACATTAAGTAACAAAAGGGATAACGATTGAACAACATGGTCCGAAAATACAACCTTATTTGCAATCTGGCGTTACATTAAAAAAAGTAGACTTTTAGCGGAAAATTCCCATATTTACCTTAAAACGAGCAAATATTTTTGAATTTGATAGCTTGAAAAATAAATCTATATAAGTCCTAAGTTTACTAAAAACGGTTTTGTACAAAACATCTTGCTCAATTCGCAGTATTTTTCAGTTTTGTAATGCAATCAAAACCCACTTCCGTTTTTTTAACGTCACGCCAGGGCAGATTTTTGCTTATATCTGCAAATCCATAGCGTCGATTACTGTAATTTTTTTTCTGAATGTAGAGCTACTTCATTACTTTGTATATATAAAAGCCCTTTTTTCAAATTTGACTTCGTCATTTAATTTTTTTACATTTTGTGCTACAAATATCACGACACGTCAAAATGGAAATGCCCATATATCGATAGATATAGCCCTTCAAAGTTGACTGATTTACAGTGTTAAGAAACAGACAATTTTTAGATAGTTTGGTGCGCTTTCAATTACAATATCTCGGAAACTAGGTAACGGATCGTCATTCTATTGATAGATCTATTTATTTATTGAGAAAGGCATATACAAAAATTGTTCTGTTCGCTTTGTGTTTGTCCAGGTAAATCGTTATTTACCAACTATCAATTTTCTCCATATTTCTCAACTTAGACTGGCTTTGAATGAAAATTGCAACAAAATGTTTAAACATTCACACTAATACATATGTTAGTGTTAAGTATAAACTCATCATGTTAAAATTTTCCTCATGTTGTAGCACAGTTGTTAATGCAAATGTTTTAACAACAAATCATGTCAGATGTAGACGGGGAGTAATATTGTTGTGGCAGAATTTGCAAACGGTTTCTTAATGCAAATTGTGTGAGCTTGTGAAAAAAATTGTTGCTGTATTTTAAGCACGTTTGTGATGATTCTTATTAGTTCTACCTCAATGTTAGGGCTCTTTCAGAATCGCTCAGAAATTTAATACAGAAGTGTTTATTGCCATATTGTTGTTATTACATATTTGTTGGTATTACATATTTAGTCTTGTTAATAATTTTTTTGAAGAAATGGTCGATATGTCCTAGTTAGGTGATAAAGATTACTTTTACTAGCATAATTATCTTAAAACGTCTGTTGGAAGTTAAAATTTACAAAAAAACCATCTCATGACTTACCACTAAAATTTTGTGACTAGTTGAAATAACATAATTTACTTGTAATGTAGGTTATAATTAGGTTGAACATCACAAAACTTAAATTACTTCCAAGGCGAATTTACACCAGGTGACCTTATCTTACTACGTAAGCAACAGCTAACTACATACTAACCTTGTGTCAAAATGATACACCGTTCATCTGGTTCTGGGGGAATAAATTATGAAATTGAAAATGTTTTTAAATTATTACATTTCAAAACAAACAATTTAAAATTAAAAAGAAAATTAAATATTTGTGTTCTTTTATTTTTGACACAACGTTAAAATATTTGACAGTGTTGTAAACGTTTTTAAAATAAGACCACCTTGTATGAATACGTCTTGATTACTTCTTTATTGCGAATTAATTTAAAATTGTAAAGAATTTTAATTTCTGTACATATGTATAGATTTTTTCTACAAAATTCTGCTAGTTTTTTTAACATTCGTGTTTAAAAAACTTAAAAAATGATATAGAACTTACAAAATGTTTCACCACAATATGCTTTTATATTCATACACTACCATTTGTGAGAAGGGCAATATGTTTTGGTGCTGATGTACATATGTATCACGTTGATAGACTGGTTGAAGACGAAATTATAAGTATGTATACCAATCATCTCACAATATCTTTTTCAGGACAATCGCTAAATGGCTATTCATGTTAATCTTGTGCACTGAGTACAGATCACAATTTTAAAGAAATATTGCACATAACCTTATTTAGCCCAAACATTTTCAAGTAACCTCAATTTATATCCGCAACAATTAGTCAAGGATAACAGCTAAGTAACAAGTTGTAAATAAACACAAACTTAAATCTCATTATACAATTTCTATATTAGCCTACCTGCCGAAAACCGACACCATTTGGCATAAAAGAGAAATCTTGACGGTGAGCCCACACATACTGCCTATTTCACGACGTCACTCGAACGTTTTCGTCCGCACAAATTACATATAAAATAAAAACAAATTTTGAGAAGTTGTTTTTGTTTTACAGGTAATTTTTGCGAATAACACTTAAACGTACTCAAAACAATCCTACATGGGATTACTTTTGAAAATGAATCTCTTTTCAAAGTTTTTTTTTTTTTAATTTGAACTCATGCTACTCTTTTAGTTTATATTTTTGGTTAAATATGCACATAAGATTTCTAAAATAAAAACCACATCGGCCATGATGTTGGTGTTTTATCATTCTGTAATGTGTAATACGGGTAAGTAAATCAATCATAACCATTTTTTCTTTGTAATTTCTTTTTTTTTTGTTTTTTTCAATCATGAATTCGGGATAAAATCAACTTTATATTACTTGAATCAAGCTCATTTTGAGATTGATTCAATCTTAGTTTTACTTAAATCAATCTCATTTTCGGATTATTTGAGGTACGAATTCGGATTAAAACAATTTTATAATTTTTGAATGAAGCGCATTTTGAGATTGATTCAATCTTAGTTTTACTTAAATCAATATTATTTTCGGATTATTTCAAGTACGAAAACGGGATTGAATATGGATAATTTAAGTATTTTGGGATTAAAAACCCGTACTTGAATCAATCTTTCTGTACTTGATTCAAGAAAATCCGTACTCACCGTACTATTAATACCGCTTCGGATTGATTTGAGTGCGGATGGATTGATTTTTCTTTTGAGTGCATGATTTTGAATCTCCCGTGAAAACCTTTTCACGTTATCAGTTCCAGTGAATGTAAAAAAAGAACATTAAAAAATAAATTTAAGATCAATGAAGAAAAGTTAAAATTAGGGAGTAACGAATACCGATGCCGATGAATCGGCGATACTACAGATTTTCCGATATATCGGTATCGGCGATATTTTGCTGTCGATACGATACTTTTTATTAAAGTTTTTGAACAAAAAACACTGTTCAACAAAAAAAAAAAACCAGCCTCAATACTTGGAATGCGAAATGGATTTAGGAATAAGTCAAAAAAATATACTAAATGTACTTCTGAGCTAAAAAAAATTATTTCACATGTCTTTAATAGAATTGTATGGCGATTCTTTTCTTAACACCCTAACTCTTATCTCAATGATTAATTTTTGTCCTTTTTCCCAACTTTCACACAAAAGTATACTAAAACGGCACTTAAGAGGGTTAAAATACAATAAGGGCCTTCGAAGACCAAAAGTAAGTAAAATGTATGTAAAATGCTTAGTAAAGGAAAATTGGAAAGCATATATTTTTATATTTCACAAAAGCAGTGGTAATTTAGTCAAAACAGAGTAAAGTATTTCTGAGCTAAATGGTATATTAGGATTTATACAAAAAAAAAGTATCTTTGAATTTTTTTATGAAAAAGTATCACTATATTTTCATACGTAACATTATGCAATTAAAATGCCTAATATGTTTAACTAATATTTGCAAATCAAGTTGAACGAGTTTTTTCCGCAAAAATTATTAAAAACTATGTGGCTCGGGTCACATCATGCCGTTTTAGCGGAAATTTGTTGGTGGAGTAAAAACTTGTTTGGAGAGAAAATATGTATGTAAATAAATATAAGTCAGAAGAAATATGTTAACGCCCAATAAAAAATGGAGCTTCCAACGAAGCGGGTTTGTAAGGAAGAAACTTAAAAGTTTCGCTTACCATATCGCTTATGGAAGACATACATTTTATATGGCGAGTTTCCACTTTGAAGCAATAAATTTTTGACACAGAAAGCTCTTTAATCAGCGCATTACAAATTTGTGAATATAACTATCAGCTTTAAATACTAAACTTGTTGTTGTTATCGTTATTCTTTAATATTCTCCCTTACAAATCTTGTAAAATTTTTTTAAAATTGTTAGAGATTTATTCACTTGCCTTACTGCATCTCTATATATCTAATTACATAGCGCATTAATGTGCACTTACTTTTTAAACGTTACTATTAGTGTTTCGAAAAACAGGAAAATTTTTAATTGGTCTTATATTAGAGACAGATGCAGAAGTGCTGATTACTTCTGATTCGGACTCACAAGCTGATAGAAATGATAGCCATCTCCCAACAACATCTAAAAGACCTCGAAGCACATACATACATAGTTTTTAATATTTATAACGGAAAAAATAGACCTTATTAGGCATACTTATTGTATAATTTAAAGTATTTTTTTAGGACAGGAAAAAAGACCCCAGAAAATTTAAATGTGTATGGGGTTAATTTTTCTAAAAAAAATGCCATAAACTTTTTTTTATATAAATCCTAATAAACCATTTACCTCAGAAATGCTTTACAATAGCGCTTTTCACCATTTGTATTAAGTGTAAAACTCTGCTTTTCTTAATACGATTTTATACTACAAAGCATGAGTTTCTTTTTCGTTAGTATTGTAAATTAATGAAGTTGCTGAGTGAGGAAAAGAGACAGATATAGTTTCTTCAACTGTCTAGTCTAGTCTAGTTTTATTTCGCGTTGCAAGTATTGAGGCTGGTGGCGATGACCCGAATTTTGTTGCACTGCGTAATTTAATTTTCTATGCTTATTTTAAAAAGCAGATTATAAAAAAGCAGAGTATTAAATTAAGCTTATTGAGCTTATTTACATGTCTCTGCATTCCGAAAGTGTTGAAAACACGGTCACCCCTAAGCGGGGTGCAAGTTTTGATATGTCTATATAAGAGGGTCCGAGGAGGATGAGCCTCTTTCCATCCTATGCTGTGGTTCTGCTAAAGATGAAGTCCAGAGATACCTTAGATCTACTTATATTTCTAAAGGCGCAGATCCACTTGTTTACAGGCGCTATGTCATTGCCAAACTTACAGAAACTGGCGCAGGTATTCTTAAGTTTTCAAATGAGTTCTGTAGCATCTGAGAGATTATTTTTTACTGCAGGTCTGGTTCAACCATACTTGCGAAATCGTCTATCTCCGCAAAAGTTGAGAATACTTTGTTTATTTAACAAAAATCTTATTAATATGTAGCGAGTTTTGACTCTTTGTGCTAAGTGTTCAACCAAGGCGAATTGAGTAGAAGGTGAGGTCAACTCTACAAAAACACTGCTTCAGTGGTCGGGTTGTCAAAAATATTGCTAGTAAAAAAATAGGTTTGTTTACATAAAAAACAAGTTTGTATACAAACTTTGACATTTACGAGGGAAACTAAATATTTACGATAAGGGGAATTTCAAATGTAAATAGCCTTTGAAATACCTTAATTACCTTAAAAAAAATTTTCCTGGAAGATTTTCATGATCGCAAATATGTGAAAAGGGGAAAAATTATTGGCGATAGGGGTGAATAGCTCCCA
Organism: Pollenia labialis; assembly: GCA_949318255.1. Taxonomy (NCBI): domain Eukaryota; kingdom Metazoa; phylum Arthropoda; class Insecta; order Diptera; family Polleniidae; genus Pollenia; species Pollenia labialis. The sequence goes on from OX439142.1 coordinate 56,542,162, forward strand.
AATAACTTTACAAATTAGAATTTCTAGCTTTCTAAATATTTCCAAGAGGTGTAGGGTTGCATATGGGTTGGCTTAATTGAATTCAAGTTGTATTTGTTTTAAATTGTGTAACCCTGTTATTTAATAATTTCCAACATCATCATCAACAACAAGCGGCATCAATGTCAGTAAATAAAAAATGCAATTCATAAAAAAGTTGTTGTTATTTAACAAACATATTTTTTAAACAAAATTTTTATTTGAAAATAATACTCTTGTATTAATTAATGAACAGAAATTAATTCAATAATTTAAAAAACTGTTTTAATCATGAAAAATTTTAACATAACTTTAAATATTAAGGACATACTACTACATATGCAAATATATTTAAAAATAAACCAAAAAAAAAAACGTTACTTAAGTGTTGGCTGTTAAAATCATATTGACAGTTAGAAATTTTTAGTGACACACGATTGTTTACAATGAAATTTACTTAGGTACTTTGTCGGAAATGTATTCAAATTACACAGACACATTGATACACCGTTATTACAATATGCTGTTACATTACTGTATTCACAGTCGGGGGAGTGGAAGTATTAAAAACAATTTGAAAACGGAAGCAATAACAAATTATCACACACTCTTCAATTTGTTTACAAATTTTCACACAAAAGTATACTTGTGTATTTATGTTGTGTGTGTGCGTTTGTGAATATTCTACAATTCAATTTTCAATTCACTTCATTTAGTGTCATGTGCAAATAAATAACAAATAAAATTTAGATAAAATGTTCTTGTGTAAATATTTAACACAAATTGATACTTGTCGAATGGTTATTAAAGAGAATTGATTCATTTTAGGAGTTGTTAACAGTGTGCAGAATTTTATGCCATTTTTTGTCAAATTGGTTTCTCCTTTATCACAATCAACTTTGAAGAATCCTATTAATATTTTGCGAATCCTGTTTTTGGGTAAAAAATCATTTTATTTATCAACATAGTATTTTTTTTAATCCCTTCCAAAGACAGGATTTGTTAGGTCATCAAAATAGGTATTTGTTTGTAAGATAATTTTATCGTTGGAGTCAAGTCTTTTGCCGCCGAGCCATTTCTTCAGGTAGGCTAATTTTTGGATTTTTTGTCATGGAATAAATTGTTTTTTTTTTATTTTCCTGTTGACAACAGCAGTGTTCTCCTTTCAGTTAATAGGCGGGAAATTCACGGATTACACGGTGCGACAGCCCAAAAAACCTGAGACCGGATATTATTTTTCTTGTCAAGTAAAACAAGATTCCAATAGTGAAATATGCCGGACACCTCCAAAATCCGGATTTACGGTTAAAACATCGGTTTTTGTACCTTTGCGCACTTATAAGCCTTTTGTTCAGTTTCTTCTTTCGAAATCAAAGTGAAAAAGAAGACATTAACAAAACGTCATATTAAAAGAAAAAACAATAATTTTACATGAGTAAAGCTCTCATTACAAATATTTGTTGTAATTCTAGATTGTGTTTAGGCTAACAGTAATTTGTACATAATTTTAAAGAAAGTGCATGAAAAGAAAACAAAAAAAATAATATTTTTGAATGACTAAAACTCTCATTACAATTTTTTTTTGTGTTTAGGATAACATTGATTAATAAAATATGTATAAAATGTTTAAAAGTTTATTTTCATGAAAAGTTAAATAACTCAGTTAATTACTTATCTATTTTTAAACCCAAATATACGTTGTAATCGTAAATAAACGTACTTTTTGAATAAATTCAATAGTATTATAAATTGTTAGTAAAATAATGTATAAAAACGTCACCAAAGTGGAAAAATTTTTGAAAAATCTACAAATTTTGTGTTTGCTCGACAATAACACCCAAATTTCTCAAGTTTTTAACCGTAAATCCGGATTTTGGAGGTGTCCGGCATATTTCACTATTGGAACCTTGTTTTACTCGACAAGCCCTACACGAAAAATAATATCCGGTGCCAGGTTTTTCTATTTCATTCAATTTTGTAACACTGTGTTATTATTGATCGGTCCTCGTATATTAACACAGTTTCTTTTGATTTAAAAACATTGTACTGAGCTTGTTTATCTGTATACATATACATACATATATTCTTTGCCAATATGGGAATGTAGCTTATATCGAATATTGTAGTTTACAAATGTCTTAAATTTTGTTGACGTTTTATTTGAGGAATTTGTTGCTATAGTCTGTATATTATCGTATTAGAAACAAGTAAATGTTTAAAAAATTTAGCAAATATTAAAGATTTACACTTACATTTTTATTTGGTTTAATATCTTTAGTTTTTCTAAAATCTTTATGGATGAAGTTTCCTGATGATCTGGCCTAAGCAACCAGTGAAATGCGCATAGGAATAGCTTATCCCATCAACAATAAATTTCAAGTGTTTTTATCAATAATAAAAACTGGGAATTTAGCACGAATAACAAAATCTTTTGAAATTTAAATTTTGTATTCCCAAAAATTGAAATTACTTTTTGATAATAAACAGGCAGGTGCACGGCCTAAAAAACACTTAATTGACAACATCTTTTGTAATTGTAGCGGGGAATGTAAGATGAGATGAACGCACTGTTTATTGTTAATGTTGTTTTGTTTAAACTTTGATATTATTACAAGTAGAACTGTTGCTATAAGTCTTATACGTTTAACATTTTTATTTGGTTTAATATCTTTAGTTTTTCTAAAATCTTTATGGATGAAGTTTCCTGATGATCTGGCCTAAGTAACCAGTGAAATGCGCATAGGAATAGCTTATCCCATCAACAATAAATTTCAAGTGTTTTTATCAATAATAAAAACTGGGAATTTAGCACGAATAACAAAATCTTTTGAAATTTAAATTTTGTATTCCCAAAAATTTAAATTACTTTTTGATACTAATAAATATATAAATACAAATTACAAAAACAATTTTTCGCCATCCATTGACGTGTTACATTTTAAGTAACAAGATTGGCAGTTTTGATACTTCAGTGGATAGAAGAAAAGTATCGAAAACGAGAAATGCGGTGCTGTGTCCTGAGTGAATGAGATCCTTTAAGATGAAAAATTTTGGTAGTTTTTTGTTTTGTTTAAACCTAGCAACATAAAATTGGCATATAAATATGTTCACGATAGATATGGAGACACTAACGAAGGTAAATTTCGTAAAACATCCAAAATCACAACTTGATGGAAAAAATGTGCCGTACAACATATATAAAATGCCAAAAAATAAACCTATTGCCAAAATAAAAATCCGTTTAATTGGGGCACAATATAAATGCTTTCATGTGTAATATACTGCATTAAAAATAATTTTTTTTATGAAAGTTTTAAAGATTAATTAGTATTGTGGTAATTTTGTTGAACTATTTATGGTTTTTAATCCAAATTTTCAATATTTTTAATAAGGCTTAAGTTCATCAAATTTAATTTTCATTAAATTATTTTTATGAAGAAAGGAATTTTACAACATGAAAATTAATTAAAATTGTTATTGATAATCATTCATTCTTGTCTGATCTGAGATTCGAACCCAGGCGGCCTGATTAAAAATACAATCGAAACGATATAGCGGCCCTGTGATCCCTATAGAAATTACTGGAAACAATATGAATATGTATAGTATAAGTAAAGGGTGGTTAAATTTTCGATTCCAATCGAAAATCGATTTTTTGCAATCGAATTTACGTATAAGATTTTATACTGAAATCGATTGTTTGGCTTTTACAATCAATTTTTTTTATTTTTATCAAAATTTTGGCAATTTTTAATTTTAATCCTTATTAAATCGATAAATAACGGGCATACACAATTAACTTGAGATTTTTTGTGCGTACATACGTGTGTAGGTGGTATGTTTTCGCAGTTTTTCAAATTTAAAGTTGTTGTTTTACGTATTTAACTATTAGTACCCTTGGAATACTTTCAACTTTAATATAGGGGCGTTTGTTCTTCAGAAATTAAAGTCATCATGGACAGTGAAGAAAACAGTCAAAACTTATCGTACCGTACCAAACACTGAAAGTCAGCTTTGTGAAAAACAACATACATATTATAGAAACACAACAGGTTAATTAAACCATGGCATTCCGGTGGAAATACGCTTATATTCAAACAGCCAATGTGTGTGAGCGATATTTAAATCTAGTTATAAGCAGAGTGAAAAACAAAAAGTATAGGTATAACAAAATAAATCTGCGTCTTTCCGACATCAACGACATGCAAACGTTTGCTGTCTAAAACTAACTTATATATAGTAACTTAGCAAAGAAACTGTCGCCACCGATCAGGAAATATTGTCATAAACCTTTGAAATACTATCCATACATTTAGGCTTGTCACAGAAATCAACTTCGATCAAAAGTGATTTCGTTTTATGTGAAGCAAGATACGAAATCACTTTCGATCGGAATTGATTTATGTGACAGGCCTGACTGACTACACAAAAACACAATTTTAATATGTAGAATGTACATACATATCGCACTTGTTCCTCTAAATACCATCTCAACATTTACACATTTTCACTTTTTGCAGGAAAATTATAAACAGTAGTCATATCTACCCACTGTTAAAATCTGAGTTCAATTTCTCTAGTAGTTTGCCAACAAAAATGCTGGTGTGATTTAAGGAATAAGTTTTCAAATTTCAAGCTTATTATGAAAATGGGCGTTCAAATCAAAATGCATATCGTGCACTTCGTGATTTTTTCGGTCAATTTAATCGGCCAAATGTTGTTCATAAATACTTGCATTAACACGCTTACAAGGTGCAATTGACTCAAGAACTTAAGCCTCTTGACCATTCCAAACGTCGTCAATGGTCAGAATGGTGGCAAAAAATGGCAACAGTGGATGATAAATTTTCGAAGAAAATCATCTTCAGTGATGCGGCACATTTTCACCTCAGTGGATTCGTGAATAAGCAGAATTGCCGCATTTGGGCGAATGATAATCCAAGAGTAATTTTCGAAAAACCAATGCACTCACAAAGAGTGACTGTTTTGTGCGGTTTACGGGCTGGCGGCATCATCGGGCCGTATTTTTTCTAAAATGAGGCCAGTCAAGCAGTTACTGTGAATGGCGTTCGCTATCGTGTGATTATAACGAACCTTTTATGGCCCGAATTGGAAGATATGGATGTAGACGGTATGTGGTTTCAACAGGACGGTTGAACAGCTAACGAAACAATGGCTATTTTGCGCGACAAATTAAATGGCCGTGTTATCTCACGTGGTGGTGATTTCAATTTTCCGTCAAGATCATATTATTTGTCTCCGTTGGGATTCTTTCTTTGGTGTTTTTTGAAAGAAAAGGTATACGTCGATAAGCCAGCAACAATTCAAGAGCTAAAGGATGAGATAATTCGGCACATTAACGGCATAGAACCTCAATTATACCTCAGCGTCATCGAAAATTTGGATCATCGGATGGAGGTACGTCGCCGATATTTTGTTCCATACATAATTAAACCATTCCAATATTATTATAACAAAAAGAAATAATAATAATTTCCTAAATAATTTCTGTTTTATTTAAAATCAGCATCGGCCCTTAAAATTTAACCACATTTTATATGGGAGGTGGGCGTGACATTCTTTTGATTTTGTCAAAATTTGAAACATAACAATAATAAGCTCAAACAAATATTTGATTTGATTCTACCTTCTTTTACACTCGTATAATATAGTTAAACAAAAGATTTATTTTCTTATCGACTATTTTTTATTTATTTATTTCCTAACAAAACAATGTTTATAAACATTGTTGAGATAAAAACCTTAAAAAATTATACAAAAAAAAAATGACACATATGTATATACAATGTACGATGACGTACATATCTTTATCACGATGACATTGTCAAACGATTGATGTTGATGAAAGTTTTATGACACTTTCTTCCTGACAACGTATATGATGATGCTGATGTCTTCCTGTTGAATAACGAATGTGATGTGTTTATTCCATTAACAAGAAAAGACACTTTGCAATGTGTGAAAATAAAAATCACAGTTTGATTTGCAAAAGGACGAGCTTGGAAAAAAGTTTTAAAGTGATGATAAATAACAACATAAAAGACAGTTAGACAACTAGACGTACTACTTGCAACAATTGTTATAGTCCCTGTATTGTCGCAATTCTGCCACATTTATGCTTAAATACATACTGCATGTGTATATCTAAAATTGCATTGTGGCAATATTCATCCCTGCAGTTCCTCTGTCCTTTATTTTCTTTTCATACTCTACACCACCATAGACGGAATTGATATTAGGTTTGTAACTCAATAAGATATTAGTTTTAGACCAACCACAGCCCAAAAATAGTTTATTGCGATCTAAATAACGTTACCACACTTTTGGAAAATAGAGTTACATTTGATCAAAGCTCACATTTGGGGAATGGAGTCTTTCGTAAATGTGGAAAGCTGTATGATCGCTATTCACTTGGGTATAGCCAGAAGTGATTCTTTTACAGGGCAGCTAATTACTTCCGGCCATTGATCCAGTATTCCTGGGTAATGTCACCGAAGTTTTCCAACCTAAATGACCTAAATGGTTTCAGGTAAGTAGGTGTCACTGAAACTCAGTTTGGCAACACTGGGATATGATGTGGAGTCCAGTCACCTACTCTACCGCATGCGGCCCTTTGTTCCTTATAGGAAACACAGCACATAATATATTAGCAACTTCAAAAATTTACGACACCTAGACATTTTTTTTTAATTTTTTTGTTGTCTGACATCAATGTTGATTTGCGTGTGTATAAACCGATATTTGAGCATGTAAAATCCGTTCGCGTTAATCATTTTTATTACACGGCGCAAATTTTACTGCGGTTTAAAGTTAAAAATTAAAAAAAAAATATAAAAATTACAGTTTTTTTTAAAATTGAAAAAGGATAACGCGTGTGGATAATACCCCTTAAGGGCTTTCTTAGCACACTAAAATATTTGTAAAAGCTTGAATACTTTTTAAAATACACTGGAAAAAAAATATAAAAAAATTTTTTTTGATCGTGTATGCATATAAAAATTTATTTAAAATTGTTAAACATTTTACAAAATTACGGCTAGTATAAGACATAATTTGCAATATTTTGGGAAAAAACCTTTTAAAATGTATAATCTGAAACCAAATCAAATATTTCATACAAGGATGCTTTTTGAGGTTAGAAACATTTTGTTTCCTCCATAAAATTTTAAATCCTTAAAATTTTTTGGTGCGTTTTCAATTTAAGTATCAAGCTCAGTAAAGTCTTCTATTCGATGTACGTTTGAGCGGAATTGATACAGCGCTTCAGTTGTCACAAAGCGAAATGTGTTTGGAAAAAAACTGCCGCTGCACGCGCCAGGGTTGAAAAAAATTATTTTTTTTTGCACTTTATCAGTTAAGTCCGTCGCGAAGAATCTATTTAGATACCTAAACATGTTCCCATGACACGTTTTGATATAAAAAAGCTTAAAAATAAATTGTTTTTTTGCAAAAATTTTCAAAAGTTCATAAAATTTTTGTGTTTAAAAATTTTCAAGTGCGTTTTCGCCTCGGAGGTGCCCTTTACGAAGTTACTCACATCACGCAATACACTAGCCAACTTAAAAGGCAATTCAGATTGTCAGACGCAAAAAAGATACATTTTTAAAAAATTTACGCTAATTTCTTTTAAGTTTGTGATGTCCGTGATACGTTATTGGTGCGCTGACACCAACTTGATACACCTCAAACTATATAAAATTACGCAGTTTTTTTAATTCTGCGCTTAAATCTCATTTTTATTGAACGGCGCAAAAACTCTATGTAAAATCTTCAAACATTTCAATATTCGGAAAATTTTTGTTTCACTTTAAAACACCATGCAACTTTTCACCCAGCAGCGATAGCAAAATTTTTTTTTTAGTGGATATATCCTCCAAGTCTAGTGACTATATTTTGTATGGGTTTGGATCTGAAAGCTTAAAACTATTACAAAGAAAACGGAATGATTGAAAAAACTCTTGCAAGTTTCAAGTCGTTTTTTTAATTTTTCGAATTTTAGATGGCCACCAATTCTTAAGGTGAGGACTTTTCAACGTAAAACTTTGAACGTCATATCCTTCAAATATAGTCATCCAAACCCTGTACAACGTTTTTTTCAATTCATAAAACTTAACGAAATAAGAGCTATAGTATGTCGGTTTCAGCAGGTGCTCAAAAAATTTGAAGTAGCCCATATACATACATACATAACAACACTCTAGAAAATAGCTTTCACTGTTAATTATTCCTAATAGATTATTAGTATTGTGGTTATTATTAGTATTGTGGTTATTTAATAGATCTTAGAATTGTGATATCCAAGTCGGTTTTGCTGTTTGTCGGTTTTATTATTTTCGAATCCAATAAAACCGATATTCGAATAATCTGTTTTATGTTTCTGTTATGTGTTAACTGCTTTAAATACAATTTTTGTTTGTTTTAATAAAAAGAAAATTATATAAAAGAAAATAAGAATGATAAGACAGTAAACATATGAAATAAATGCCGTCGTTTTGTAAAAATATAAAGCAAATTTATTAAGAGTACAAAAAAAATTTAATTATATACATAGTTTGCGACCAAAGAGCAGCAAGCTGCGCAAAAATTCGGAAAAGTTTGCAAAAATCGCGAACATTTTTGATATTTCACACAAAATCGAAAAAATTCGCGAAAGTTTTTTTTTTTGACAAAAGTACGGAAAAAACAGAAGTAAGGAAAAACATATAAAATCAATTAAAATGGATAATCATTAAAAAAAAAAGCAAATTTCGATCTACCAAAGATTAAAATACAATTTGGTTTAAGGATTGATGTTTGACTATTGACGTCAGCAGTCGTCGATGGCTGCGAGTGTAAGACGGCAAATCCATCTGAGGAGATCGAGTGGTTGCGATCGAAACATGTAATGGTAACTTGCCGGCCATGGTTCTAGCCCCGGCAACGGTCAAGAATTAAAGATTATCAATAACAATTTTAATTAATTTTCATGTTGTAAAATTCCTTTCTTCATAAAAATAATTTAATGAAAATTAAATTTGATGAACTTGAGCCGAATTATAATATTAAAAATTTGGATTAAAAACCATAAATAGTTCAACAAAATAACCACAATACTAATTATTGTTTTTTTTATATTTAAAACAAGACATACAATTTATATAATAATAAATTGCTGTTGTTGCATATTTGCTGAAAAAGTGAGGGGAAGACTTTTGCGAATTTGCAGCAACCCGCTGCAGGATACATGCAATAAATATTATTTAAAAAATTTTATTTACTTCCATCTATGCAAAAACTCTAACTGTTGAAAAACTAAGAGGAAATATTAAGCTTTTAAAAACTATATTTCCAATAAAAAAAACAAGAGCTGCAAACTGCTTGGTTTGTTTTCAATAAAAATCCGATAATATTGGTTTCTGTGACACCTAAAACTGACACTAGTTTTAGTTCGAACAAAAAACCGACAACATTAAATTTCATGACACCATCGTAATTTTTTTTTTGTCGGTTTCAAATCCAATTCCAATAAAATTGGTATCTATGACAGCCCTGATAATTTCGAAAAACAACTTTAAATTAACAAACTTTTATGTGCCCATACAATACTATTTTGTACTAGAAATTTAAATGCATATTATGGTTACTTTAACCATATTATTTGCACCTGCAACCAAATTATGGTCGTGAAAGATTCAGAAACAACAATACGGTTCCATATAAGCCGAAACCAAGAAAAGTTTTTTGTGAAAAAGTTGCGAAAGAATTTAAGAATTAAAAAATACTTTTTAGTAAAGTGCATGTGGGTTTTGTTTACATACGCAAATAAGACGTCAAATTGTGCAAGCTTGTGAGATTGGTGACATTGATACATGTCAAATTTTTCGTATGCAATAATAAATGTTGCTTAACATTTTTGTTAACCGTATTTACCAGACATTCCTTCTTCTGATTATCACATGTTACGAACCATTATACTCGATCTGTATGACTTAATTTACCTCTATATCAAAAATTAAATTTATTTGTGGACAAAATATTCGAATATTTATTAAATATTACACAGAATACAAAAATAATGTTGCCCGCTAAAACCATTATACACTTGCAACCAGCATGGTAATTTCGATGTTGCTTGCAATGTTGCTAATAAAACGTTGCTAAAGGATCTTTTTACATTTTTCTTTTAATTTCCATTGTTGGGGGTTGGTTTCCCAGCATGTTTTTTTACTAAGTTATTGGTTGTCTTTTTATTTTACATATTTGTTGCTTTTGTGCATCTACAACAAACACCCACGTTTGATGCTAAAAAATTGCTGCTGCTGATGATGATGATGGTGGTGGTTGGAAGATTTTTTAGCTTTTGTTGTTTTTAACACTTTACAATGCTTTTGGCTGGCTGGCTGGTTGTGCCGAATGAATGTGTGTTTGTGCGACTGCTGCCTTGGTTGCGCCTTTGTACCACCGGCACTTTGTTTGCGCCGCATTTCTTCCGTTTGAATATTTTCATAATTTTAAATTGTGGTAGAATCTGTTTTGCAATCACTTCATTTGATTTTTAACTGTCATCAACAACGGTAGTAAAACGGTAAAAAATATTTCGTCAATTTCGAACTGATAGTTAATTTTAAATAATTTGTATAAAAACAATTAACAAAAAAAACTTATTTTTTAATAAAAAAAATAATATGTATTAAATTTCCAATACAATAACGATTTGGAATCAAAACTAAATTCAGTAATTATAACTCTCTCATTAAATGTCGGAATAAAAAATATCATTTAAAGATTGAATGAACAAATTATAGAAGTAAGTGATTTTTTTTTAATAAAATTGAATATTGTGCCTTTATAATACAACACGCAAGATTTTTTAAATATACGCCAAAGCTATCATTCCTTAAGAGGGTTACAATATTAAAAAAAACATATTTATATAAAAAAAAGTTGTTTTCTTTATAGAACCAACATTATTTGTTAGAAATTTATAGTTAACTGTGGTTATGGTTTTAAAATCTGCAAAGCCGTCGGGTTTTTTTGAAACTGAGCGATATACATAGTTGCGAAAAATATACAAAGTAAATGTTTTATATAAATTTGAAATCATTTATAAAATATAAACAAATATGTATTTCAAATAAAATGTCCAGTGATTACAAATACATACATACTTACTCGTAAAGAACAGTTCTTGTCATCTAAATAAGGCCGCGTCTCAAGTTCCAAAAGAGCAGCAGAAAATCTATTTCATCCACGTGTATAGAAACCCGTTAGGTGTAATTTGTTTCAGTTATGCTGATCGTTAAGAGAAGATTGGCAAGCATTTGAGCATTTTGATCTTAGGAGCAAGGAATTAAAACAACAGAACGGCGGTATGGATATCGGTGTAAATATTTTCGGGTATCGTTAAAACAAAAGCTAGTTTTGGTAAATTTACAGCTTTCTTGATCACAAGCATGTCTGCTTGGAATGCGTTACAGAGATTCGCATAAAGAGTTTTCTTTTTCCGGACTTTTTCAATTTCGCGGGATCCCGGAAATTCCTGCCATTTCTTTCGCATATTTATACTGAAAACAATAATAAAAAACTCAAATTTGTTTTTGATTTCAATATAAATATACGAAAGAAATGTTCTTGTCGATATCGTGGGCCAGGCAGATTATTTAATTTAATTTTTTTAAACAAATAACATTTCGTGAGATCAATTAAGTTTATAAATGCATTCAACTTTTTTATTTCTGTGGCAAAAAGGAAAAAGTGCTTAAGGCCGTTATACACTATCCCACAAAGTCTTCAGTAATTTACGAAAATGCAACCCTGTCATGATAAGTTGTTATTGTCTTTTGAAAAATACTTGAGACTTTGTGTGATAGTGTATAACGGCATTTAATAGCACCTTAAGATCTTCATGTTCAAAGGTACATATGGGCAAAATTTCAATTATTTTGAAGGATGTTTGAGAAAGATATAGCAAATTGATTTTTGGTTATATTTTTTTCAATTTCCAATAACATTTGGAATAATAAAAAATTCCGATCTGTGACATTAGGAGGGTTTGGGAATAAAAACCTAAAAAACTATAACCGCAGAGAACTGATGATTATATTAAAACCGGAGTAAATTTCCAAAAGCCACCTTTTAAGTTTTAAATTGCTTTCCTATAAAACTAAATAAATAGACTTAAGCACGTATTACCACAGAATTAATTCAAAGCCAACAGCATTTATATAAAACCAAAAAAGTTAAATTATTCAAAATTATTAGTTTCGAACAAGCATTTACAGAATCGTTTGAAATCCCATTTCTAATTTTTATCAAGAAGATTTCAACGTGAAAACAAGTTTCCTTTCTACGGATGTTTGCCTTTATAGCCAAATGAACATTTTATAATCTTTAGACACATTTAGTTTCTAGACTATCTTTAAAACTTGTAATTCCGTTAAAAAAAATCATTTTCTTTGATTCGAATAAGCGTTTTCTCTGTTAATAACTTTTGTCGCCATCTTTTCAGAATCTAAACCGAAAAATCTTTTATACAGCTGCTCTGCAAACAATATCATTAAATTTTTTGAAGAAAGTGGGAACAACTTTTATCTATGTTATAAACTTAATTGGGTCTTTAAATATATTAAAAATTCTGTAATTTTTACTCTTCTTCTTTCGAAATTTCAGAGCATTTAACATTAAATATTGCCTTACTTATCGGTTATGACTTGACATCCCTTTGGCGTTTGGCAAAACCGTCTTAAGTCAGAAACTGTAGTTGTTCGTTCTGTTGAATTGAAAAATATTTATTTGGTGTATTTTATAGACTTTTTTCCTAAGAGCAGATGATAACGATTAGAAGGAGATGTGCTAGCCTAAAGTGATTTAAGCCAAACAAAAGGAAAAATATAATAGAAGCCAATTAAAAACTCAAAATGCGTTTTTTTTTTAATATGAGCTTTACAATGATATCAGTAGAAAAATTGCAATAATTAAATTTAAAAATCCCGTGAAATCCCGAATGAAAAACACTATTGGCATATCTCTACGATTTATTCACATAACCCTTTTATATAATTGTGCCGAAAAGGAAAAGTTACAGGAATAAAAATTAGTTTCCTAAATTGATTTGCTGTTATAGTTATGCATTTTGTTGATTATTGTTTTTTCTGACTAGTGGACTAATGAAGGGTCTTGCATAGGAAAATCTTAGCTATCTGGCGGTATTTATTTGGGATTTAACCCGATATAGATTAAAACTTAGTAAAAAAATTAAGAATTTTTGATCGTCAGGCTATTGCAATATGTTCTAGAGAGAAACTTTTGTTATCAGACAACATAAATAATATCAGATATCAGATCAAATATTTATTGCTATCATTTATGATCTGGCCCGTTATAGTTATTGCCAAGTCGGAACTACAACAATCCAAAAACAACAGAGGTGTTTTGCATTGCATTGTTAGTGTTTACCGTCCGAAATGTCAGCCATTCTTAGCAAAACACTTACAAATCAAAATAAATAGGTTTGAACTGTCAACCACATATAGTTGAATTCCCCTTGGTTCTAACTTTTGTAGTTTTAATAGATTTGAAAACGAATCTAAGAAATGGCCAAGAATTTGTTGGTTTTTCAATCGATGAACTATTGTAGAGTTCTCTACCTAATGAATAGTTTCGATATTTAAGCTTTATACATCTCGCTTATTTAGTATAGGGACATCATTCCATCCACCAATTAAAAGATGTTATGACTAAAAAGCTGGAGGCCAAAACTACGCGGTAAAGCGTCAACGCATTGCATGCTTTTCATACCTTACTTCCGTTCTACGCTTAAAGTACATGCAATGATTTTTACGCGGAATCTCTACACGTAAAAATTTAATTTTATTTGTCAAAATCAGCTGATTTTTTAAAAGCCGCTTGTGGTCTACTTTTCACATCCTACGCGTCAAGACATCCTAATATTTTGTGCGTGTAACGTGCTACGTATAATAACATTCATTCTACTTTTTGACAAATGCGCAGGATGCTGATAAGTCTAGATCTCGTGGTCTAGAACTGCCGCTTAAGGCCTTTGTTTTTTATAAAAAATTATATAGACATTATTTTCTTTAAATGTTCTATTCCTTTAAACACAATATATTGTGAATTAAATTTGGATCAGGACAAGAAACTATTTATTTAAAGATAGAACACTACTGTAATATTATTGTTGCTGTTAGATTAATTAATTTAGAAATAAATAAGTTAAAGGCTTCCAGGACAAACCTTTAGAGATATTCGGTAATCATCAAAAAAATATGTAGTTTAATTCGTTCACTTTATAGATAGCCCAGACCTTGCACTGCCCACGATCGGATTCAACAAGCGAAAGCCAATACTTAGAAAAACAAGCTACATTACCCTGCAGCCACACGATCAAGTTTTTTCTTGATCGTCTTTTACATATACTGCTTGTCAAAATTTACATAAATTGAATGATGTGGCGTTGGCTGCACTCAATTTGTAAGCAATTTACTTTAAAGGTGTCACCAAGAAAACAATTTATATGAATAAACTTGTAAACAGCTGTAAAATTGAAAATAAAACTTCCAAACAAATCGAAAGGTAAAATTAAAAGCAATTTCGTGGTCAATTTAAAAAGTGTGTGTGTGTTAGTAAACAAGTGAGAGTGTATTGCAAATTGACAGGAATTTAAAGGCAAAACTTGATCGTGTGTCCTCCAAGTTAACCCAACTTTCTACTGACAAGTAGTGTTCGCAAATCACAAAAATAATTTTATTTTGAACGGTTGATTTTTTAAACATTTGAGACCATTCAAAATTCAATATGTGACTTTTGTGTAACTATAATCAATCATTTGGTAGTTAAACCTTACACATACACTCATTTGTAATAGTATCACCTACCCATGTAAGTGTTAACTACATACATTAGTTCAGAGACGAAAGTACTCGCATGACCAATTACGGATAACATGTTTAAAAAACTTTCTGTGTCTACCAAATAAACTGAATATAAAACACCAACATCCATTTAAACTCGTACTCATACGTTGATGATGATATCAAGGCCAAAGGCTTAAATACAAAATGATTAAGTACTTGAAAACTACTACAATGTTTGTGCGTGTGTGTGTCAGTGTATGTTAGTGGTGTTTTACACACATGTTCCCATATATTTACAATTACACTTGTGCAAAACGCACTTTATCCTTTGGAGTTTTATTTGTGTGTGTGAGTGAATGATGCCTGGTAATATTTGTTACCGAAAGGGTATTTTAAAATTGAATTTGATTTAAGGGTAAATGCAAAATAAGTTTGACTTTATTAAATAAAAGAGTTTTCTCATTGTGCGAATATAAAACTGTAGTGATAGCATTATAAATCATATTAAAATTTACAGCATTTTTGTGGTTGAAATTTTACAGATTGTAGGAAAATAAAAAGAACGCTACAAGTGGCACATTAATTTTACTCAACCCAATCTATAAAATTATCCTTTTATAACTACAACTTACATGATTCTCTGCGGTATTTGAGTTCTTAGACGTCGTAGGTACTACAGATGTAATTGGTGGGTAGATTTTTATGAGCACCTGCCTTTCGGCCTTAACTCATAGCCCAGTAGTTAGGGTCAGGATTGTCAGATGTGGTAATTTCTCACGAACGTGACGATTTTAAAACTTACTTGGTATCCTTTTTTTGATTTGACGATTTAGAAAATAGTTGGCTATTTGTTGAGTAATGAAATTGTTATGAAAATCGTTAAAGAATTACGAAAAAATATTAGTTTTATTCTAAAATTTTATTTATGCCATTTGAAACATTCGTATGTTTGCAAATAATATGATGGCGCTCATGTAGATGGTGTGTTAAGAATAGTTTAGTATAGCGTCTTTTCTTATGTGAAAATTATAAAAGTCATAACAAAATACGAAAAAGTGATAACTAATGTTAGTGTAGCTATTGTTATACCAGACACTTTTATCCCACTAAATGCCATTGATTCTGGGTCAGCATTTGAAACTGAATTAATGTTAAGTTGAAAGGGCTGATGAAGATTTTGAAAATGTTCGAGAAATTTATTACAAAAATTTTTCCGTTTTAAAGATGTTTAAAAGTTTTTTTCTGAATCATAACATACCAGTGGATATTTATGAAACACAATCGACAAAATTACCGTTTGTTAATTGGAAAGATTATTTAAATAATGATGTTCCAAAAAATTCAAATTAGTTTTTGCCAAACTTTTAAAGCTATAAGGATAAACTTAAGGTACATGCCAATAAAAAATATTCCAAAAAAGAAAACAACAATGAAGTGTATAACTTTTTATATACATACATACCAGCTTTACCCGGTGCGCTTCGCTTCCCCCATTGAAATAAAATTGATCAAATTTTTTAAAACAGATCTTGAGTATCGATAACGAAGCAAAAATGTCCAAATGTATACATATTCTTTTACCAGCCAGCCATCTTTTTGACAGATATTTTGTAACGAAAAGCAAACCATTTGTTGCAAATTTAAAAACTTTTACATACTGTGACTATTCTCCTGATATAAAGAATTCCAAAATTGTCTTTGTATGGGAGGTACCACGCCACGCCTAATTTTCCAATCTAGCTCACTTTTTGATAAAATGTTGTGTATTGCTAACCAATCTCTATATTTGTACAAAACCGTTTCCCGGATCAGTGTCTACTCCCTTTATTTTTATTTTCTACGGTGTATTTCACCATAAGAGTGACTCCTACCAAGTTTAAACGACCTCACTGTAATAGTTACTGTAATAAATATAGTAGAATCGTGAAAAAGTTAACCAAAATGTCCCAAGGGTTTTTAACTTTTTCGAACTATTAGCTCTTCTAAATTCGAGAAATATACAATAATAAACATGGATCTTTCAGAAATAATACACTTAACTTATTCCAATGGCTTAGTTTTCATAATAACAAAAAAGAAACTCAGATTTTTCATATTTATTCGCCACAGCCTTGAGAATTTCAAACATTTTATTCTAATTTTTGAGATCCATAATCCAACGCTATTAGTGTTCCCTGAATATCTTTATTAATTTTGTTCAAACCTCTATTTTCTGCCAATTTACGATGTTTTTTATCAAAGCTTTCAGCTTTTTTTTTGGGGCTCACATGATGTTAGTGTTAAAATTTTAGGAAAATAATTAGAATTGTGGTTATTTTGATGAACTATTTATGGTTTTTAATCCAAATTTTTTAATATTTTAATCAGGCTTAAGCTCATCGAATTTAATTTTCATTAAATTATTTTTATGAAAAAAGGAATTTTACAACATGAAAATTAATTAAATTTGTTATTGATAATCATTCATTCTTGACTGACCTGAGATTCGAACCCAGGCGGCTGGTTACCATGACATGTTTCGATCACAACCACTTGATCTCCTCAGATGGATTTGCCGTCTTACACTCGCAGCCATCGACGACTGCTGACGTCAATAGTCAAACATCAATCCTTAAACCAAATTGTATTTTAACCTTTGGTAGATCGAAATTTGCTTCTTTGAATGATTATCAATTTTAATTGATTTTACATGTTTTTTCCTAACTTCTGTTTTTTCCGTACTTATGTCAAGAATTCTTCTTGAAGTCCAAAGTACATTTTTTTTTTGGTTTTTTCATTTTGTCTTTCTTTTTCTTGTTGACCTTTTTCAGCACAACTTGAAGGACAAATGTACACATAGAGCTCGTGCCTTAGCTTTAACAATAATTAGAATTATGGTTATTTTGTTGAACTATTTATGGTTTTTAATCCAAATTTTTTATTATTTTAATCAGGCTTAAGTTCATCGAATTTAATTTTCATTAAATTATTTTTATGAAGAAAGGAATTTTACAACATTAAAATTAATTAAATTTGTTATTGATAATCATTCATTCTTGACTGACCTGAGATTACCATGACATGTTTCGATCCACTTAGTTTTAACTTCGTTAAAAAAGAAAACATGTCGTTAAAAAACGAAGGCATGTCGTCTCACTACAAACACTTTTTAACAATGACATGGTCCATGCTTGCATTACATCGGACCAGTCCATGGAGTAGTCCATTTCATGAAATTGGATCAGGTGGTCAAAAATATTTGCAGGGTGGATACATACACATATGAACATACGTACCCAGCCAGCAAATACTCCTATGTTGTCTGAATTAGACATTTCTTGCAAATACCTGACTTCATCCTTAGAGACTTCGTTCAGATTTCTGTCAGACATTGAATATACTTACTGTCTGGCCGATTTCTAATCGATTTCGAATGGATTTATAGGGGGAAATTTACGTACAGATATGTCTAATAGAATTCCGACGGAAGTCTTACAGATTTATCTAACGAGACTTTTTATTTTTTTGTGAAAATAATGACAATTGGCATTAAGTTGAAAAAAATTTTAATTTTATTTGTTTCAAGATAAAAAGATTAAAAAAGGTACGTATGTACGTGTAAAATTTATAATTATATACATACATACTTTTAAATATTTTCCAATAAAAGGAATTCTTTCAGCTATCAGTTAAAAACAATAAGAATCTCGACTAGTTCATCAAAATTTTCCATGCCTTTTTCATTAGATTTCTGTCAGATATCTATTAGAAATGTCAGAATTCGTGTCAACCTCTTTATATGTACGTTTTTGGGTCAGAAATCTGACAGAATTCTTATACGATTCCGACTTTTTTTATCGAAGTTTCTCTCAGATATCTGGAAGACGTCGGACTATTTTGCTGGCTGGGTATATGCTTTGAAATACACTTTGTTGCATTTTAAATAAAGACTTTAATTGAAAAAACAAAAGTTAAAAATTGTAAAAATATTACAAAAAAAAAATTAAATAAATGCA
Source organism: Pollenia labialis (assembly GCA_949318255.1). Taxonomy (NCBI): domain Eukaryota; kingdom Metazoa; phylum Arthropoda; class Insecta; order Diptera; family Polleniidae; genus Pollenia; species Pollenia labialis. The sequence continues at coordinate 56,561,048 of OX439142.1, forward strand.
AATATTAAATGGACGAAGTCGATGTTTTTAGTTTTGACTCCGATGTGTCACCAATATATCGCCCATCAAAACATCGATGTATCGTTTGCATCCCTACTCGTGGGTGGACCGTAGGTAATTTCATTGATCAAGCTACAAATCTACAAGTAAAATACATTAAAAATGCAACAATTTTACAATTTTTGTTTCAAATGTTTTTTACTTGCAACTTGTAGTTTTGTGAAACTGGTGCAATTTAAAATTCGTTCATTTTAAAATAAAAATAAAAATAAAAAGTACATTCAAATTTAATAATTCGTAGTCGCAAGGGACCGGCCATTTCTTACGATTTAACTGGGTTTCGATTTAACGGGGTTAAAATAAAATAAATATGAATTAACGGGGTTTTTCAATTCATTTACTAAAACGTTGCGTGCGCTTTGACATTTTTCATTATTTTTCATCCCTGCAAATATTATTGGACCACCTGATCCAATTTCATGAGATGGACTACTCCATGGACTGGTCCGATGTAATGCAAGCATGGTCCATGTCATTGTTAAAAAGTGTTTGAAGTGAGACGACATGTCTTCGTTTTTTAACGACATGTTTTCGTTTTCAAACGAAGTTAAAACTAATCCTCTTATGTACACAATGGAGTAGTTTAAAACTACTTACTCCTTTGTAGTCCAAAGATGGGTTATATGATCCTGCCCTAGGACATCGTAATGTTAAATAGACCATGTTTTTTCCATACGTTTGGGTTACTTTTGGACTAGTGCTAGTCCCTTGTGGGCTACTCTTTACACGCGTGTTTGGACTGGTCCTATGTTAACTGAACATGGTGCAATTCGCCGTTAGAATATTAAAAAAAAATAGTCACTTAAAATTTTTGAAACTCCTTTTTTAACGAAAATGGGTTAGTAAGTAATTTTTAAAAATAATGCGTAAAATGAATTTGCTTAGAAGACTGTGTTGACTTGAAGAATGTATGTATTTAAAATTGGGTATTTTTTTGCGACAAGTTCTAAGTTTTGAGATATTTAGTTTAAAACATTAAAAACATTGTAATGTAAACACACTACAGTAGACGCTCGCAAATTATAACCGCTTTGTTTTTGAGGCAATTCTAATTTCTGGACATTTTTCTCGAATACAAAATTGAGTATATTTACTAAATTTTTTTTTATTTTTAAATATGTGTTGGGAACAGCATTTAATATTGCTGCTCTGTGTGATTTGATGTAGCTGATTGAAGATGTTGTCACAATAACATCTAGGTCTAACCGGTTCCCTTGAACTTTGTCAAGCTTTTCTTATATTTTGACTTTCCAATGATAGTGTTTTTTACGTTTATTTTTTCATTTCTAAGTCTTCTTTCACACGTTCCATCTTTTTATGCTTATGTTTTTAGGAGAGAGAAGAAAGAAGAAAGGGGGTTAGTACGGAGATGCCTGTACTCGGTCAGTACGCTTTGTGTTTTTATTCGTTGGTATATGCACAACGATGGCTGCATGTAATTTTTTTTTCTTCTCTTTTGTTCGCTATTAATAAAATTGTTGTTGTTTAGTGCCGGAAAAAGTTGAAACCGATTGCTGCGTGTGAATATATTGGCATTTTTAAAAGGGAATTGAAAAGAAGTTGAGCATCAAAAGATGAAACGTGTAAATTCAAACTAATGATACACCTTCACTTTTTAATAGAGACTGCTGAAATATGTACACGCGCATCAAATTTCAAAAGTAAACTAGATAGAAACATACATAAATGCGACAAAAAACAACAAATAGGGAACACATATGTATATAAATTTTGTGATTATGTTTAATCCTTATGTGAATGGCAAAAAAAAACAACTTTAACAGCATTGCAAGGAACCCGGGTACCTATGTGGAATTTACTGTATGAAGGTGCCCGGGCACCTTGCCATAAGATGAAAACTGGTTCACAACGTCTTTTCAAAATAATTTGTAAGCTTAAAAATAATTATAATTTAAAATTGTTTAAAAGTTAGGAGTTCTCAAGAAGTTTTAAATATGTGGACCATCTGTTTATTTAAAAAAAATTAAGTTGAAAATTCCAAAGGTACCCGGTACCTTGCCATTCACATAAGGGTTTAACAGAATAAAAATAAATTGGTCATTTCTTGTGTTCAAATAACAAAAAAAAAACGCTCTGAAATTAGAATTTTATTGCAAACACTGATTCTAATTTCTGGACGTTCGAATTACTAAAAGCTCTAATTGGGAGCGTCTACTGCTAAATATTAAAAATTTTAATAGAGGTAACATACTCTTGTTTATTTTTTTTTTTATATAAAACTCGTATTTGCCGAATTTTGTTTACCAACATTTTTTTGGAATCTGCCTCTTTGACATAGTTCGCTTCAGCTCTGAGCCCCCAATTGTGCTATCATATTCCTAAATGCTTGGAATGTATTTCAGAAGTTAAATACAGTTTTACCTCGATTATCCGGCTCTTGTGGGACCGACACCAGCACGGATAATCGAAAAACACGGTTAATAGAGGTTATATTTAAATATACAGAAATATATTTTTTTGTATTTATTTTTATTTATACACTCGATTTATGTAACTACAGATTGAAATATACCACATATTTTTATACAAAACATACAAATCGTCATAGAGAATGCAAAATCAAATACATATTTATGTACGATGTATCATGAAAAATATTAAAATTGGGTTTTTACTGATTATGCTTTGGTTGATCAAACTACATGTCTGAACTTAAAACATGAACTTAAAAGGGGGAAGCACCGGATTTAGATACATGTACATAATAAAAAAACATAAGAATGCTGCACGGATAATAGATGCAAAGCACGGTTAATAGAGGTATAAATCTTCAACACGGATAATAGAGGTAAAGCACGGATAATAGATTGAAAAAATAAAAAGAACCGCATGCCGGTTAATAGATGTAACCGATTAATAGAGGTCCGGTTAATCGAGGTTTAACTGTAAATGTTATTCAAGCCTTAAACACATAGACCACAGCAGGCTACACGAACACACGACTACAAATGCTGCTGGTTGCATATGGAGCCGTGTAGTCAGCTACTGAATTATTTTGAAGACGGCAGCTACAATTCAAAAAATATAAACAGCTGTTTTTGTGCAGTATGTTTTTATATTTCAGTGGTGCCACTATAAATTTTTATTTGTTTACTTTTATAAAATGGAACAATATGCACAATTACGACTTTTACATAAATTTTATTAAAGCCTGTATTATTATTAAGTATTTATATTTTATACTTATTTATAATATATTTTATAACGTTAAAATAATAAATTTACTAAAAAACTCTTTCAATTATTTTAACAAAGGTTTAATACAAAATGTATACAAACTGCTTTTAAAATAAAAAATGCTAATATCACTAATGTATACACATATTTTTTGCGCAAATGCACATGCTTTAGGAATTAGAAGTTTCACAATATTTTATTTATATTTTTTAGGTAAAAATTTCATCGTAACAGTATTGGTATCATTGGAAAGTACAAAGTGGAGTTTATGTTACAAATTTGTCGATATAACTTTATTTATGCATGTTATAGAAAACAGTTCAAGCCTTTATATACTATGTTTTAGAAACTCCATCATATAAAATGACAAACATTTATGCTTGTATTCATAAAAATATTTTATACCTAATAAAACTAATTTTCTATGACAATGTTCCTTAATAAACGTTTGCTAAAATTAATAATCGTTTATGAATTCGGGGGTTAAAAACTTTTATTTTAGATAATTACTCAATTTATATAAAAGTTTAACTTAAAATATATGTTTGGTAATAATTTATGTATTTGTTACATATTTAGTTATTGTAATATGGACATAATTATTAAGTAAAGCCCTAATAATAATCCGAAAGTGTGAAGTGTTCTCTAATGGTGAAGTGTTCTCTCTTTTCTGAGAAATCGCCATAAGTTATATGATGTTTATATAATTATTGTTATATCGACATAATTTAATAATAAAGCCAATTTTGTATAAAAACCCAGTCAATGCAAGAAGTATTAATTCTTGTAATTGTCTCTTTTATAGTATCGGTACGTTTTGAACACCATGTCAAAGGCATTTTGAAACATTTTTCAATGATACTCATATTGCTAAAATACAGTTTATACTAAAGAGATATGGATAAAGTAACTTGTACTGTAATTACCTCTTTCTTTAGAACTTCATTTAAGTATACTAAAAAGTTATATGTATACATAAATACAAATTTGGTACAGAATCGAATTTATATTTTGTTTTAAGCTGGTTCTTTTATGTTTAACAAAAAAAAATTTTTGCATTTTGCATTTTTAATTATATTACCAACACTTTTTCACTGATAAATTTTTGTTAAAAATGGCTACTACCTCATGTTTCTTTTTAATTTTCAAGAATGTTGATATTTTCCTAACCTTTTATAAAATATATTAAAGCACTTATTTATTTCACATTTTTTATTATGTTGGCAGCACCAATCTCATTGCCGGCTTTAAAATTAGAAATTATTCTAAAGTTGGCGACAGCCACAATCGTCGTCTTGTAGCCTGTAGCTGTGTTGGCTTCAAAATAATCGTCTTCGTATAAACGTGTGTATTTTATTTTTGACATATTGTAGCCTGTAGCTTGCTGTGGTCTATGTGTTTAGGGCATCAAACAACTTTAAAATAAGTTTCGAAAATTTGATATTTTGTACAGGAGAAGCAGAAAACAATAAAAAAAACTCAATTTCGAATTTGTGTGTAGTCAGCCAGCTTTCATTTACAGTGACGATGAGTTGCATTTAAGAAATTTTAAAAATGTTTAACCCCCGTTTACACATGCAAGTAATTCCTATCAAGTAGATTATACGCATCATCAAAGAAAAATAGAAGAAATAGCCGATTGGCTAAAAGTACGAAAAGTGTGTGTGTTTTGGTGGAAAAATGAGACTGTATAGAGAAATTCGACTTGCATGTGTAAAGAGTGTATGGAGAACTTCGACTTGCATGTGTAAGCACCAGGGGGATAGTTCTGGCAGTCGTGATCGAATACTTTTTAATAGAAAATAATTTTTTCAAAGTTATTTTCGGGAATGCAAAATTTATTATTAATACGATTTCCGTATGACGTGCTAAATTCCCAGTTTTTCATATTTGAAAAATACACTGAAATTTATTGTTGAGGGAAAGCTAGCTTCTAATTTTATTTCTACTTCTTTCAGTCGATACTAAACAAATCGAAGTAATTTTTTCAGTATTATGAAAACTCAAATAAATGCTGTAGCACCCAGTTACACTCCAGGCAAAATTAAACTAAAACATTTTTACTTTTTGAGTGGAAGAAAGAAATTCTCATTTCTTTTTTTTTTTTAATAACTGGAAAGTTTCAAAATATAATTAGAATATTTTGAAATTTAACTGGAAATGGTGTAGTAATAATCATATGTTAAACTTTTTCAGCAATCCATTAATGAAAGCAAAAAATGTTTCTCTTACCTCTCGTTATAATTATGTTTTTAAAGGTTGTTTACAAGTTAAGTGTTGGTAAAATGTTTCATATGAAAAATCAGGGTGTAAATCCACAAATCAATCATTCTAGGGTTGATGTGTTATAAAAGCCACCCTTTAACGAACAAAAAGTAGCGACTTAAAAATTTTAGTTGTAAATTATTTTAGACATTATTTTAATTACATACAAAGTTAAAGTAAGTAAGTAATGAGATAAAATTCCGTTCGAAAAACTTAACGACAAACTAAAACCTCTTAACAATATTTTCAGGTCATATATCTATAATTATCCGAGGCATCGATGTAAGCCCCACTCCCAAAAACGTTAGCATCTAGGTTATAGCTCCAAAATATGTAAATCTCATCTCTAAAACTCACTCTTACAACCGTAACAATCTATGCTAATTGTAATAACGTGATGAAATTAAAAAACCCAATAAATAGCATTAATGTAAATAAAAACCTTACTTGAAATTATCATGGCAATAATTCCATATATAAATACAACTTCCTTATACCCAGAAAAAAATATTCTTCATATTTGAATACGAAAATCGCATATTTGATTAAAAAAAATTTTTAAATAAAGTTTGAAGGTGCAGTTATTGAAGTTTTAGTCAAAAACCAAGTTTATTGTGTCAATAAAAGAAGTTGTTGCCCAAAATATTTTTTTTAAACAAATGTTTACGTGATTTGTTAAAATAAATTGTTGGATATGTTAAATAAATCAAACAAAATGTTAACCGAATCTTTATTTATTAATTATGACGTGCTTAATTCCCAATTTGTATTGTATGTAAAAATACACTAAAACTTGTTGTGAGGGTATAAGCTAGTTCCTTTGAGCATTTCGTTTGTTGCTTAGGTCAGATCATCAGGAAACCTTTTTCCAAAGATTTTGGAAAAACAAAAGATATTATTTAAATAAAACTGTAAAGCGAATAAGAATTACAAACGCTCAAGTCTTACTTGCAACGATATCAACGATATTTTACATCTATGTATATAGCGCAATTTTATTTTTAACAAACTGTGTTGTTAAAAATGCTCTTGAAATATTTTTTTTTTATTAAGTTTAATTTAACAAACAGCAGTTAAATTTTACAAGCACTTAGGCTGGGTTTTTGAGATCTCAAAAAAGCTAGCTTTAGATAATCGGAAAACAGATTTGTGCCGCTTTTACCGAGTTTGTATAAAAAATTTTGAAGGGACAGCTTATATTTACTTAAAATGTTGATCTGTAATAAAATAATAAAAATATAAAATTTCGCTGGAAAAATTCGAGTTTCAGACTACGTTAAACTAAATTAACCCTTAACCCAAATCTCAAAACCCCGGTCTTAGAGAAAACAAATGTTTCAATATATTCACCTACCACAAAACTATTTTCAACGAAAAAAGGTCGCTCCTGTAAAATTTGTTGACAGGGAGTTATCAGGTATGCATATTAAGCCGACGAAATGTAACATGATGGGATAAATTTGAGATAATATTTGGCTTTAGCATGCAAAAAGACATAAGAATCAGTTGGAATAAATAAATAAAGCTTTTTAAATCTCATAGACATAATATCGCTTTTAGAAGTGTCATAAAGTCCATGTACGAAACCTCATATGGTCCATGGACATTATAATTCTTTTTGGTGTGCCATAATCAATCAAGTGTTGGTTCTATAACTCTGAGACAAAAACGTTAAAAGAATAACATATGAATAATTTAAGATAGTATTAAAATCGCGAAATGTCCAAATACCGAATTGTTTTTAAATCCCGAATTTCTAAATTCTGATCCTAAAAATCCCGAATTATGTCCATGGACATTGTAACAATTAGTGGTGGTGTGTCATACTATCCATAGACATTTTGACATTAAAAATAATGGCATGCTGCCGTTTTATCAATATACTTTATATATTTTTGAAAAATTTGTTATTATTACTGTTCCACTTGTGTTAAAATTTTAATTTTCAGCAATGTATTGCTTTTTTACCAACTTTTTAAATTGAGTAATGTAAAACAAAAAAAAAAGATTCTAAATTTGAATAACACAACATGGTTAATTAAAATAAGGTAAACATTTTTTTCTACACATATGTAAATTTTACTGACAATAACCAAACACAAAGTGTTAAAAATCACATTCATATAAAAACGCGTTATAGACCATGTCACTGGTTTCCCTTTTCCGTTTGGAAAGACAAACATTAAAACAAAAAAAATTCAAAAATTAAAACCAAGCTAATGTAACCAACTTTTGACAACGCAATACTGTTGAATACAAACTTTACACAACAGCTGAAATGTTAGCATATGTATTTACATATATACTTTAATAAATCTTTAAATAGTAAAAAGGTATAATGAAGAGTACACCATAAATTTGTTTTAGTTAACAAATCAAGTTTTTTTTTATATAAAACCATGGAAAATAAAATAATAACGCCGCCAGTCAGCTAGTCAGATATCTGTGATATTCTAAATGCCAACTTTCAATTAAACAAACAACTCATACTAAAACGACAAAAAAATATGTTTATATTCCCTAACAATCTGTTGCCACACTTTGGAATTTTTAGCGCTCTTTTATATTCACATTAATTATAAAAAAAGTTTGTGTTGAATTATCCTTACACTGCCACCGCAAATATCCTGCAGTAATGCCAACAGCTTTAGATCAGAAGTTCCGAAACGTTCTTTTGTAAAATATAAAATAAAACAAAAATTATTTAAAACTTGAAAAAACGGAAAATAAAAAGAATGACTCTTAATTAGGAAAGTATTCGGATTCCTTTAGTCATATAATTTATTAAATCGCATATTGTCAAGTGATTAAATAATAAAAAATCAAAAACAAAATTAAAACACACATACACAACATCCCATCTGCGTAAACTTCGGAGTTTATTAAAAATTTCAGTCAGTCATTCTAAAAACTTCGGAACATATCGTCTGCATAAGTTCTTTCTTGAGTACAACTGCATTCATTTTCATTTTCAATGAATGTTGACGACAGTGTTGCCAGTTACGCTGCTCTTTCAAAAAAAGTTACGTTTTCCGTCAAAGATTACATTTTAAAACATTCCTTGTATAAACTTTTGTGATTAAGACAACATAAATATTTTTTTTCGTATTGATGTTTCCTAGTTAAAAAGTGCGTGCTCACGCCATTCTTTGTGTAAATTTTAATTGTAATATATCGAATATTTATAATGCTTGAGTTCATTTTTACCGATTTGCACGAGTTGCAGCAACCTTAGTGAGCGATAAAGTAAATTAAAGTTAATCCTTCCTAGTAGGTTAAAGTAAAGTTGTAACAATCCTACCTTTAGCTATCGGTAAGTTGTGAAAACAGGTCTAATACATGTTTCAGACTATGCCACATAGCCCTTTAGCGATATTCGTATAGCCACAAAAAATTTGACGTTTTACTATTTACTTTACATTCATACAATGTCGCACATACATTTCGCAAATTGTGAAAAAGGTATATTATAGAAAGTTTCTAAAATGTTAAAAGTTAGCTTGTTTCGATTTTAAAATATCAATTTAATTAAAACAATTTTTTATAACATTTCTGGATTAAACCATTTGAAAATTTTGAAATGCAAACCGGAAAATAAGAAACCAAGTATGTATAGTCAAACCATGAAAATATGAATCCACAACTATCATTATTTAGGAGAAAATTTAATAAAGAATATGTAAATTACTCCAATATAAAGGCAAAATTAGTTTGTATGTTCGGTTCTGTTATGAATCAGCTGTTTTGTTTCTGTTCAATTGAAAGTCTGTATAGGGGCATTTCCATTTTGACGTGTAGTGATATTTGTACCACAAAATGTAAAAAAATTAAATGAAGAAGTCAAATTTGTAAAAAGGGTTATTATATATACAAAATAATGAAGTAGCACTGTATTCAGAAAAAACATTATAGTTATCGACGCTAAGGATTTGCAGATATAAGCAAAAATATGCGCTGGCGTGACGTTAAAAAAACGGAAGTGGATTTTGACTTGCATAACAAACTTTATAAGACTGCAAATTGAGCAAGATGTTTTGTATAAAACCGTTTTTAGTAAACTTTGGACTAATACAGATTTATTTTTCAAGCTATAAAATTTATAAATCTTTGCTCGTTTTAAGGTAAATATGGGTATTTTCAGCGAAAAGTCTGCTTTTTTAATGTAACGCCAGATTGCAAATAAGGTTGTATTTTCGGACCATGTTGTTCAACCGTTATCCATTTTGTTACTACACTCACAATATTAGGTGTGTTTGAGTACTTTTGCAGTAAAATGCAGTAAATGAGTAAACTGAAAAATTTGCTCTCACAAAAAGCTGTTGTGCAAAAAAGTACGCGAACGCAAAATTTGTAAAAATTTGTAAAATAAAGGTAACAGCTGATGTCAAATAATTGAAGTGTTGAAAAATGTTTACACTTTTGACTACTTAACTCGTTTTCTTATCGGTACTCGATTAAAAACTTTTTATAACAAGAACATTTTTGGAAAATACAAACTAACTATTTTATGTAATCTTTCATTTTTGTTTGTTTTTAATTTTATTTGATTTTACTAATTTATAGCGGGTTAAATTATTTAAAAGAACATCAATAATTTTTTTTCTATTGATTACTTAAGTCCCCAAGTACTTCACACTTTTACAACTCTAAAAAATTAACTTAACAAAAAAAATTTCAAAAGTTTGTATTTAGCCAAATAAATGCTTCACAAACAAGATTAATTAATTTATAGTAATTCACTTTTTGTTTTGGTTTAATTTTTATTTCAACTTTTCTTTTATTTAACAAATTTTTCACAATTTATATGCATTTTATTTGTTACTTTTGTTTGTTTACCTTTTGGAACATATGTTTTTTTGATTTACTAAATTTTACTGCAAAAACTTCTGCAGTAAAAATGTGTAAATACTCAGACAAGAACTGTCACTTTACGCTCTCAAATTGTGTTCTCATTTACTGTATTTTGTGTACTCGAACGCAATTTCGTAAAATGCAGTAAAGTTCATTAAAAAATAGTAAAAACTTTTGTGTTCTCGAACGCAGCTATTATTACAGTAACGGACTGTAGTTTATTTAAGAAATATTCCGTTCAGTCATTTTTAAATAAATAAACATTTAAAATTCCAAGCAAATTTATTTTTAACTGATTCTAACAGTTATTCAAAAAACTAAGTGCATATTAATACGGATTTTCAGTTGCAGTTAATATTGTCCGTTGATTGAGTTAAATTCTTCTTTATGTTAAAGTAAATAAAAATGTAATTTAAAGCAACGAAAAGTTCATTTAATTTTTACTGTCAAATATTCAACCGCGAATTCCGTTAAAACAAATCAATATTCAGTTATCTTATATAAGTTATGTAATTTTCAAAAAATTAACTACATATTCCGTAAAAACAAATAAATATGCAGTTATTTTATAAAATTTTACTGTCAAAAATTCAACACCATATTCAGTCAAAACAATTAAATATTCCGTTATTTTATATAATTTTACTACCAAAAATTAATTTTTACTTATCTATAAAAAATTAATTGCTTGTTTTGTGTAAGCAATTCCCATTTTCTATTTGTTAAAATAATTTAGTTAAATACATCAAATTTAAAAAGAAAAATAATTGCGAAGCCATATCGGTCATGCTGCTGGTGTCTTATAATTGAGAGTTCTTCTGTAAACAACGTGGTCAGTACAACAAAAGTAAAACAAACGTGTGTAACTGGGTAAGTAAATAAAAATATTCTCCCTCTCTCGCTTATAAGAAAAACAAGCGGACAGGTGTCTGTCTGGTATTTTTTAGAAATTCGGCTCTTTTGTGGAGTAAACGAAAATTTAATAAAATAACTGAATATTTAATTGTGTTACTGAATATGGGGTAAATTTTTTGAAAGTAAAATTTTAATAAATAACTGAATATTTAATCGTTTTTACTGAATATGGTGTTGAATTTTTGACAGTAAAATTTTACAAAATAACTGAATATTTATTTGATTTTACGGAATATGGTGTTGAATTTTTGACAGTAAAAATTAAATGAACTTTTTGTTAAAAATAAATGAAAAATAGGTAGACCGGTTTTTAATTGAACTTTCATTTATTTTATATTACAATCTCAGTTAATTTTACGTACAGAATATTGTGAGTGTATAAATAAAAGTTTATTATGGAGGACATTTCACCCATAATTGAAAATCAACGCACGTTATTAACTAATTTATCCAAAACCAGAACTAGATTTGACGGTAAATTTATAAATCTTTGCTCGTTTTAAGGTAAATACGGGCATTTTCAGCGAAAAGACTACTTTTTTTTAATGTAACGCCGGATTGCAAATAAGGCTGTATTTTAGGACCAAGTTGTTCAATCGTTATCCCTTTTGTTACTATTTGTAGAGCTCGTTGCGCTTTACACTAAAATATAAAAAAGTAAACTATACATATGAAATTTTTTGAAAAACAATTTAAAATACTTCTGGCGTTACGTTACAAAAAGTAGACTTTTCGCTGGAAATGCCCATATGTAATCCATTTGTTTGTTCTGTTCTGTTGCAGACAAATTTGTTGAAAATAGAATTCAACGTTAAGTTACGGCCAAAGTGAGTATGTATTTATTTGTTGTGGTATAAACAAATTGTAATTTTTTTATTAAAGCTAGAATTTTTTTTTTTAATTAATGATTTTTTAAAAAATTTTGTATTTTTGATAAAACGATCTTAAGAAATTATTTTATAAAAGAACTTTCGAAACAGATTGCATAACAACGCTGTTAAAACATATTCATCAGCAGTCTACATCTAACACATACACAAAATTTATTTTAACTGATTCTTCCCGACATCAATGAACTTCATTATTGGTTAAATGCATAAATAAACAATTTCGACATTAATTTTTTTTATTGAGTGAGATTTTAGAAAGCAAGCCAAAATATGTGCTTAACTTTACAGTTCAATAGATCTGTAAACTAAAAAGTCACACTACTTCCAAAGGAACCCGATTTATTTATGTGGTGTACCATTTTGGACCACAATTAAGAATCTCTGCCCTTTGTTTGCGTTATGATTCTTCTACCCCCAACAAAAAAATTCTTTAAATTTTTTGATAATTTTAATATATTCAAATTTGTACTATTTTTTCAGTTTGTTAGAAAAAATAAACAGAATATTAGACATGTTAGACTTGATGTTGTTGTTTGTTATTTTTTCATGGAGGATTTCTATAAAACAAAAAATGCGACACTTTACAATAATTTTAAATTAGATTATGCTAATTTAGCTTATATCACCATTTGTTGGATTTGAAACAAGAGACTGGAATTATATGTATGTACTCCTATAATACGAGGGTATTCATTTCCATTAATTGAGTTTCCGAAAAATATATATTTTTCCGATTTTAAACCTATTTAGTATTACCTAATAATAAACTTTATTACTGGTTATTTGGATACATATACTAATCTGTGAGTCTTCTTAATATCTACTAAACTATATTCGTGCAATTATCTTATATTTAATATCCTTATTTTTTGTAATACTTTATTGCCAACTAGTTTTTTTACCTCTTTTTACAATTTGTCTTAGAAAAGTTTTTATTGCCGCAAATAATAATTTCTTTTTGTGTTGGCACTTGGAAAAATATGCGTTAAGTTTTGAAACTGCAAATGAAAATAAAGTAACAAACTTAAAAATGCTTATTTTATTTGTCTTTAAAAGAAGAAAGTTTAAACCCAAATAAAGAATTATAAATTGCTTCAAATTCATTAAGAAATCACAGCAAAATAGGAATAAAAAAAAATTGTTTATATTGTAATAGAAAATTGTAAGTATTAAAGAAAAAAATTATTTATGTAAACAGCTTATTATTTCCAATATTAATTTTCAATTCTACTAAAAACGCTTTTGAATAATAATTTTATTTAATTAAAAGAAGTTAAATAAAATAAATAAGTTTTCATATTATTCGAATGTGTATTCTAAGTCAAACTACAATTTTTAAAAGCTTTTATACTTTAATAGTTTTATTCCTTCAATATTTTCCAAGAATATATTCTATGCACTATCGGAATTTTCGTTTGTATATTTCTGTTTCGAGGCTTACTTTAGCTATCCTTTGGCTAGCAATGAAGTAAATTGTACAGAAAATGTATGCAACTATTAGAATGTAATATATTTTATGGCCCGCTACGACCTTCGTCAGCATTCTTTGTGTCTTATAAATGGATAGTGCCTATTTAAAATTGTACTGACCATAAAATGTATGGAAAAAACATAAAATTTGTCGATTTTTAATTATTTTTAAATTTTTTGAAAACGAAAATTTTGCACTGTGCGAAGCAAAAAACATAATCTTTTTTAAAATTGAGGATCATATTCTTGGGGATATAGAAATTGCGGTACCTGATTTAATTGTTTAGCAAAAAATAATAAAATTAATAATCAAAAAAACTTTAATTTAATTTGCAAACTGCAGTTTGCGCCAAAAGATCAAATCAAACATCGATATTCTAGAAATATACCAGTCAAAAACTTTAAGACTTTAAGGCCTCGTTACTCTAACGTAAATGTTGCGGATACGTAAACGTTGCGGTCGACTTGAAATGTTGGTAGTTACTACAAAAACGTAAACGTGTCATATGTTGTTGAGGTGTATGCGTGTACTCGTACATACATATATATGTAAATTATTATTTGTTTTGATTTTGCTCACAGTCTTGTTCCAAGACATGTTGCTAACATTCTTGTTTACAATCGCCAATACATACCGATATCGGCGCTTTTGTACAAAAAAATAAAATACTTTATACATATCTGTGGCATTTTGACAAAACAGCTTAAGTCGTAATATGATAGCAAAAAGCTTTTAAAAAAACTCGCTGAAAAAATCTTTTTTTATCAAATAATAAAAAAAAACCAAACTTAAAGAAAAATTTCGTTCATAATACAAAATTTTAAAAATGCAAACAAAAATGTTTTTTGAATGAAAATTCGTATGATTAACAACATATTTTTCAACTTTTTGAATTTGACTTATGATGTTTTGTCAAAATGCCACAGATATACATATGTACATATATTTACATTTTTTATTTAGATTTTATTGCGCCTAAGAATCTAGCTTTCCTAAAGATGCTAACCAAAAGTTAGCGCAATAATGAGAAAAATAGATAAATATAATATATTTTTTTTAAAAAAGGCCTCAAGCTTAAATAATCTATATATATAAAAGAAAGTCGTGTTAGTTACACCACTTATAACTCAAGAACGGCAGAACAGATTTGGCTGAAAATTGGTAGGGAGGTAGCTTAGAGCCAGGAGACGGACATAGGATACTTTTACCCCGCCCACTTTTTTCGATTTACCTAAAATCAGAAAACGGCTCCATCGAGTTGACTAATTTTTCTTTCAAATCTTCGTATTAATCAACTTTAAGTTTTCATAGAAAGAAAAATTTACCACGCCTACTTTTACGCCCACTTTTTCTATTAAGCGCATAACTGGAGAACGACTTGACCGATTTGGACGATTTTTTCTTCAAAATGATCGCCATGGTTTAACTTAGGTTTTTACGGAAAGAAAATTTTGCCCCGCCCGCTTTTTCCGATTTACCTAAAATCAGAAAACGGCTCTTTCACCAAATAAAAAAAAACAAAAAACATTGTCTATGCGCTGGCCTTAAGATGAAGTAATAAATAAATATAATTTCCAATTTGCCTTAAATACATGCGTTTCTTTTTTGATTGAGCCCATATCTACACCATATGTAAGTTATTTTGTAAAAAAAACTTAATGATAGGTATTCCATGGATTTTTATTTTAAAGGCCGTAAATTTCGTTAAATGTTTAATTTAAATCGTGTGGTAATACAACACTACTGTTTGCTTAGGGTCAGCAACGTGGACCGGGTCAGCTAGTTCAAAATAATTATAAAAAAAGAAAGGTCAAATAAAACTAAATAATATATTTATTTAATATATGTATGTAATAAGGTTAAGGCGCATATTCGGAACTACTATGCGCCGATTTTTTTCATTTGCATTGTCCAAAATGTATGCAAATAATTATTTTATAATAAAATCAATAATCGAATCAGCTGTTTTATGTCTTGGCTCATGTGCTTACAGCTTTAAATAAAATTTTTATTTAATTATTTTATAAATTATGATTTTTGCGTAAAGATATTATTAATATGTTGTAAACGTAAATGAAAATTATAGAAAAGAAAATAATTACTGGAAATACAGTAAACATACAAATGTAAATACATATGAAAAAAATGCCATCGTTGTATAACTTGCATTTGTTGTTTATATTTGTGTTATTTTATTGTTAAAATACAAAAAAAATTATTTCAAACTTATAAATAATAAAATGACCATAGCAAAAGTGAGAAAAAGGCTTTTGCAAATTTGCAGCAGCCCGCTGCCGGAAACATGCAAAAATACTATTTTAACATATCGTCAGGTTATTATTGTTTTAGCCTATAAGCCATCAAGTCGGCTTTGAGAAAAACGATAAAATAGGTTTATAGCCAATTTTTTCAAAAACTACCCGATAGATTTTTGTTAAACGCTCCTAATTGATTGCTACGTATGTTTTTAACAAAACTTTACATTTTCATGAATTGACATGCAATAAATCTAAAGTTTTAATGGTTTTTCTAAAATAACATTTTGTCGTTTTGTGCTCCATATCAAATTTTATTTCCTATTATGATGTTTTGTTTCACGTGAAGCAAAGAAAGTCAATAGCAAAAACAACGAATTTGATAGTTAATAGAGTTTTACAAGGAAAGACTGGTATGTTTTAGAATGGTGATAATTGCTAAACTCATTCCTATAAGCCCCGAACTACAGATACAACATAATATGGAAAGAAAATATATGTTAGATAGTGCAAATCAATATTCAACAATTAGTTTTGTTGTGGGCTCCATATTCATCTCATGTTTCACATTGTGTCCAATAAATTTTAACTATTGTGACGTTTTAATTTGACCTACGTTGTTCATTATTCGAATGGCACAAAGCAATAGTAAAGTATAATTTTGTTATGTTTGTATGCAAAATTTGCTCCATATGCAAAAAATTTTAATATGTAGCAATATAATATTCAATAAACCTAAAAAATGTGGATGTAGACCAAAGTCGATACTAATTATCTCAGATTCTATACGAGATATCAAAAAATGGATTTTGGAATATGAAAGAGAACATTGAAGCCATAAATAATCCATTCCTAACTCATTTTTTTCAAAAACGGCGTGTAGGCTAAAACAATATTCACCTGACGATATATCAATTTTATTTATTTCCATCTATGGAAATAATCTAACTGTTGGATAAAATAAAATAAAAAATTAAACTTTTAACAACAATATTTATTTCCAACAAATAAACAAGAGCTGTAAGCTGCTTCTTTTATTTTCAATAAAAACCCGATAACTTTGGTTTCTGTGACACAAAAAGCCAACATTAATTTCAGTTCGAACAAAAACCCCATAACATTGGATTTCATTACATCAAATTTAAATTAATGTTTTTATGAGAATCTCATTAATTAAATTTAAAAGGAAACCGCTGGTTAATAAGTTTTGTTGACAACACTGCTTCAAAACAAAAATGCAATTCTTAACAGCTGATACGTAAAAACGGAGAGAAATTTTAATTTTATCAGGTTCATCCGCAACGCAACGTTACGTTTACGTAAAAGTACCTATTTGCACAGTAGCTTGGTAAGGAAAACGGAACAGCTGATTAGCAACGTATACGTTTACGTAAGAGTAACGAGGCCTTAATAGCAGCAGCGTCATGGTTTGTCACAAACAGTGTTGCCAAAACTTGCTAAATTTAAATAAATTTAAATGGCTAAATTTATGGAAAAAAATGGCTAAAAATGGGCTAAAAAATGGCTAAAAGTTTTTTTTAATAAAATAACAAAACAGAAATAATTCATTTAAAGTTGTTTACGATGAAATTATAAGTTAAGATCAATTTGTTAAATAAGAACAAAAGTAAATTAATATTTTGATAGATATTTAAAAATTAAATCATCGATAAACTCGATGTCGTTATTGTTCATTTCATAGAAATCACTTGTGGCTATTAGTTTGAAATAATTAGAAGGTAAATTATAATCTAAAATCAATATTTTAAGGGGTTACAAACATCAGCACAAACGTATAGTACCCTCTCCACTATTGTGGTGGGGGTATAAATATTTTATTGTTATGGTAAAAATATTTACCTAATTGATAAAATCGAATTAACGGTTGCTAAATGTAACCTATTTCTCAAATTACTTTAAACGATGTTTACAACGCACAATTCTAACCACCAGGCGACAAAATTTATGATATTTTGTTAAAGTCGTTTGAATGAGCAAAATACAAATTTGTAGATACTGTAGTGCATACGCTTGAAACCGTAAACTATACTGACGAGTTTCTTAATACAGTTTAACCAGCTGTTCTACCGTCTCTTACACTTATCCAGAAAGAAGTTGTGCCTCTAATGCTATTCAGGAATCTTAGTCCGCCTAAAATATGAAATTGGCGCGTGAATGCCATTTATGCAAATGCAGTGTACGAAATATAAATACTTAATATTGCTCCTTAGTGTTCGGTTAGAAAGATTTGTAGAAAACACAAACGCTAACAGTGTTTGTGTAGAAAAAAAAATAAAGATTCCCTGTTTGTCATCTTTCGAACATAAAAATAATACTGTTTTTATCAAACTCAACAAAAAATAAGATCACTTAATCCCGTTCGGTTTTTTTTTTAAATCCACAAACTTCATTGTGTTCGGTTCGGGTCATTAATGTTCGCCCCTTTTGGCTGGTTAAAAAACCAAACTTTTTTTTACAAAAACAAAATACACATGCGAAAAAAACACAAAAAGCCAACATAATAATTTTACACAAACAAAACACATACACAATATACTATATAATGTTCGGCTCTTTCTTGAAAAGCGTTACGAACGGTATTAAGGGTTGTTCGGCTACACAATCACTAAAAAAAATAGATATCGTTCTTGGGTATATGAACCGAACGCTAAATAGTGTTCTGTTTATTTTCGAACACTGTGCAAACGTAGTAGAGGCCATTGTATTAACCGGCTGCGCTCGATACAAACCAGTGTACATATATACCACGGATGCCAATAACAACGAATGTGATGCAGTACCAATACGAGTTCAAATGATTGCAACCCCTCAAGGTCTTTTTCGCAATGACTATTAATAAATCTTAGGGTCAGTCCTTGAAAACAGCAGGAATAGTTGAAAAAGGGTATTTCTTCCCACACGCGTAGTTTTACGTGAGCACGACCTTGCAACCTGGTCGTGTTAGCACCTGAAGACAGAACATCTAACGTGGTGTATAAGTACAAAATAAATTCTAAAAATATAGCAGAAAAAAAATGAATTTTTTATAAAAAAAATAATACATATTCCTCCTCTTTATTATATTAAAACTTTAATCGAATGAAATATGGAAGAAGGCATTTTTAAAAACAATCTGATAAATAAATATATCCAATTCCTTAGGAAGGTTTCTCCGAAGCCGCGGGCAAAAGCTAGTATCGCTCCTTTATTGCAACATAGTCACATCTCAAAAAAAAATCAAACTTGGCAAAATGCGATTAAAGTTTTCAAAATGAACCTTTATATACTGGTTATATTTTGCTATAACACTTCGGTTCATTTTAAGATATAATACTGATTTTTTACATATAAATATAAATTTTTGGATTTTTTTGATATATGACTACTTTGCAATAAAGGAGGGTATGTATTTATAAATACGCTGTTCTTTAAGAACATTGGCCGTTAACGAATTCTCTCCATCTGACTCTATTTTTGGCTAGTGATTTTACTTATTTCCAGGACATTAGAGCTGCTTCGTGTTCTATTCTCACACAACGTTGCCAAGTTTTTCGGGGTCGTCCATCACGGAAATAAGTTTTTTTCTGAAGTAATCCAAAAATAATTTCATGAAAGAAACATTTTCCTATGATCAAAAATTCACGTTTTTGGTATATGTATGATCAAAAATTTCTTAAAACAAGAAATACAAAAGTAGCTTGTTTTTGTTAAAAATAAGAAAGATATTTCTAAAATCAAGCTGCATTTTTTTATGTAATAGTCTGTTTTTTTTTTGACTTTTAAAATAAACGAATTTCTTGCATCAAAAAACAAATGTTAGGGATTTCTTTAATGTGCTGTTTTCACAACACAAGTGCCTGAAAGTGTAGTAAAATTTACATGAAAAGCTCTCAGTTTTTTGGGTGTTTTCCATATAATTTTTAGTACACGTTCAGTAACTTGTGTTGTGAAATCAGCACATAAAATAAAAAATGCTCAAGAAAACTTGGTTTAATCCAAAAAATTTTTATTTGAATGGACATGCTTAGCGAGTCAATAAAAAGCTTCTTATTTTTATATGAGGTTTTCGTAAACTAACTAATGCTACAAGTTTTTATGTAAAAAATTCAGGCTTTTCTTCGTATTTTGTAAAATATTAATGGCCAATTTCACCAATTTATGTTTAAAACTCGTTTTTCATGTCAAATAAAAATAAAATTATATGAAAAACTAAATATAATTTAATATAAATTGATATTTAAATGGAATTGGAGAAATTGGCCTTAAGTTGCGAAAACTTGAATTCAGAAACTATAGAAATAAAACTAATTTTTTTTTAGCTGTATTTAACTTATTTTTGGTTGAGCCATAACTTTTTGCTTTAACCAAGCCAAACATATGTTTACAATAAGAAATGTTTGGCTTAGACGAGAATGGTGCAAAATTTTCTTGGTTCAAGCTATATTTTCCGGTGATTTATAAAATCACTCTTTCCGTGTAGAGGGTATCAAAGATTCGGCACAGTCTTTAGTTCGGCAGTTATAATTAGTTTTGTGCTTAAAAATTTATTTCCGTTTTGAAATAAAACAAGTTTCACATTTTAATATAAAGAAGGAAATGGCTTAATATTTATTTTACTTCATGGAAGGAGTTAACTTCGTTATTTTAAATAAGATTTTATTAAAGTGTAAATTTTACGAGTTTTTCAAAAATATCCTTATGAGTTTTGCTTTATGAACAGAACAAGTAAAAGCAAACAAAAAGTCTTATATTTTACAAGAACCACCTTCTACGTGTTATTTAAGAAATCTCAAGTAAAAACACGATGAAATTGAAAGACAAATGGAATTAAGTGAATATAAATGTTTTTGTCTATTGTTTGCATTTTACATTTAGATTAAAAATATGAAGAAAAAAAATAATAAAAATGCAAACATTTTATAAGAAATCCATTTAAAAAGACATTTTAAACAGATTTTTCCATTTGTGGTTTTAATTGCAGATTGTATGAAACAAATAAGAGGGAAAGAAAGAAGGCAGCTTCCAGCTAAACACAGAAAGAAACATGTCTGACGAACAGCAGCAGCAACATAGGCAACAGCAAATGCAGCAACACCAGCAACAACAAATTAAATCCCCCAAGGATACAAATAATTTAAATACAAATAATACAACTAACAACACCCAAAATACACCAACACCACCACGAAAGTTGAATATACATGAAATGAGAAATCAGGATTTTGTAAGTCGTTTAATGGCTGCCACACCTCCGTATCTTTATTCGGCTCCTATGGGTCCAAATAATTTTTTCTTTAGCGATATGTTACGCTCTTTGGTGGCCGCTCGTAATCAAGAAAATGTACGGAATTTACAATTGCAACATACGGCTGCTTTGGCAAGAAGACCTCGGAAACGAACTTGGTCCCAACAACGTACATTTTATAAAGAAAATGAAACACTATTGGAAAAAACTCAACAGCAACATCCCCAAATGCCACATTTAAGTACATCTGAAAAGCCCTTGGAATTAACAACCCACAAGCCGTATTTACAACATTTGGCCAACAAATATCGTAAATTGGAAACGGAAGCGAATAAAGTGGGTTCGGATGTAAAACAACTTTTAGTGAATGCAAAAACAAATGAAAGAGAACATGAAAACACAAACAACACCGCAAACCCTGCGCTAGAAGGTGGCACAGTAGATACAACATTACAAACTACACCTCCCGCCGCCTCACTGCCGCCACAAGATCTAGTCTTGCCTCCCCCACCGCCAGTTTGGTATCCTCCATTGTATCCTCCTTATGGCATAGATCCTTTACACTTCTTCATAGATTTAAGGGTTTCGGGCCATATTTATGATCGTAAAAAAGAAAATATATCACCCCTAGCTAGTGCTGAAAATACTACAACAGCAAACGATTCGAATAATTCACCCCCTACTACACACACTATAACACTACCCAACAAACACCGTCATGGCTCGGCGTTTACAGTACCTACACCTCGCTGTAATGACTTGAAAACGATTTCCTCCTTACAACATAACCCAACAAATACTACCTCAGATGCTATAAATCTCAGCTCTAGTCCCAGCGCTGTAACCACTTCAGCAGTGAATAAATTTGAAAATTACGCAAAATATTATGATTTCGGCGAAAGTAAAGAGAATCAACCCAACATTGCCAAATGTAATGCAAACTACATGCTGCAGCATCTGCCACGATTATATAGTCAATTTGCGGCAAGGGATTTATTTGCTCAAGCTCAAAGTGAAGGTCTTAACCATCGTATTAATAATGAGACTCTCGAATCTGATAATAAATCTGATGATTGTGAGGCTGAATCTGATGATCGACATTCTGTCGCAAATTCCGACGATAATGAACTCGATGAAAGTTCGAATCGTGAACGTGATATTGATGTAGAAATTATTGATTCGATTAAATACCGAACGGATGGTAATAGCAGTCGTTGTACTAGTCCCGATGAATCATCAATTACACAAATTGATTAAATGGGTGACGAATTATAAAATGGCAAATAAAATACGAATTTAACAAAAAAAAGTTTGAATAAATTATTTAAAAAAAAATATAAAAATTGTTTTTTTTTTATTAAATAAAATTTTATTTGTTACGTTGTACTTTCTTTTATATGATTAACGCTATAAGACCAACGACTTTCTGCACTAAATATCAAATTTTACACAGAATACTATCCGTAGACTCCTTTGTACTTCAAAATCATTTTGTAAATTGCATTTCATAAGCTTTATTAAACTGTATACTACTACCTTAGGATAGTTTTATATGCTAGTTGTGCCTTATTATAAACTGACTGCAACAAATTTAGTTAGTTAGTTAGTAAGTTTTTTTGGAGATATTTGAAAGAAAAAGTGTACACCAATAAGCCAAGAACAATTCAAAAGCAAAAGAAAGAGATAATTCGGCACATTAACGACATTAAACCTAAATTTTGTCTCAGGGCCATGGAAAATATAGACCATCGGATAGAGGTACGCCACCGAAGCCGTGGCGAGCATTCCATCGATATTTTGTGCTACACATAGTTGTCATTGATCCTTCTATAATATTAAAAAAATATTAAGATAATTCTCTAAAAACTTTTTGGATTATTTCGCACAAAATTAATACAGGTAATTCTTTAAAACTATTTTTATTGAAAACTATATTTTACCGAGAAAACAAAAGTAAAATTTGTACATACATCTTAAGATAACATCTTAAGATTACAAATTTGTTTTGTAGACCTTTATTTAATTTAAAAAAAAATGCATTATTACGGGCGTTAAAGTTTACTTTAGTTAAAGATATAAAACATTTTCAATTATTCTGGGTTCACACCAAAAGAAAACTTTCGAAGTGTAAACCCAGACATACAATTCTATGAGTTGAGGTTTGACGGCCTTATTTATAAAAAATAAAACAAGTTTATTAAAGGTTTATTAAGCAAATTTTGATACAAAATACGTTTCATAAACCCTTTTTAACTTGTTTTATTTTTTATAAATAAGGACGTTAATGATTCAAACGCTGCAATAAGATATTTCGAGTACAGTTTTCAAGTATTAACGCTCTAATTTGGAAAAACGTACCAAATACTTATCGGATAAATTTAATATTAGTACCGCGTATTAACTTTTAAATATTCACAAATTCCTCCTTAGTGAATCTACATTTAATTAAGTAAACTGAAATATAAGCTTTAAGTTATCAAGTTAATAAGATTTTTCTAAATAAAAATAAAAAATGAAATACTGTTTATATACATACTAGCTTAAACCGGTGCGCTTCGCTACACTGCTTTAACCAATTTATTGGTTGAGAGATATTTAATATATGCATCCTATGGAAGGTAGTTCTCCCCTGCGCTTTATTTCTATTTTCAAAAGTGTAGTATATCATAAGAGTGACTTCTACAAATTTTGAACATTCTCACTATAACAGTTCTTAAGATATGCTATATTAAACATTGGCGTCCTATGAGGGGTAACACTTCCCCCGCTGCTATTTTATTTCAATTTTTGGGCTCAGAGGATCCTACTACTTAAAGTTCAACAAAATACGTGCAGCGGCTCCTTTTAATATTTCTATTTATGAGGGGAACTGCTGCTCCTCTGTCTACCCCGCCCATTACTATATTGCAATTTAAAATTTGCCATAATAGTAGCTTTAACCACGTTTGATGACTCTCCCTTTTATAGTTCATTTGAGCGAAATTTAATATATGGATCCTATGGGAGGTATTTCCCCTCCTACGCCTACCCGATTTATTTCTATTTTCAAAAGTGCAGTATACCATAAGAGTGACTTCTACAAAGTTTGAACATTCTCACTATAACAGTTCTTAAGATATGCGCTTTTAAACATTGGCGTCCTATGGGGGAAACCACTTCCCACGCTGCTAGTTTATTTCAATATTGGGGCTCAGAAGGTCCTACTACCAAAAGTTCAACAAAATGCGTGAAGCGGCTCTTAAGATATGCGATATTTAATATTTACTATTGGCATCCAATGGGGGTACCAATTCCCCTGCCCCTATCGAAAAAATAAGTAGCCTATTTTATTTTTAGGGCTCACGTGATGCTACTGTTAATATTTTAGGAAAATCGGCTCAGTAGTTAAGGAGTCTATAAGCCAACATACAAACATACAAACAAACAAACAAACAAACAAACAAACAAACAAACAAACAAACAAACAAACAAACAAACAAACAAACAAACAAACAAACAAACAAACAAACAAACAAACAAACAAACAAACAAACAAACAAACAAACAAACAAACAAACAAACAAACAAACAAACAAACAAACAAACAAACAAACAAACAAACAAACAAACAAACAAACAAACAAACAAACAAACAAACAAACAAACAAACAAACAAACAAACAAACAAACAAACAAACAAACAAACAAACAAACAAACAAACAAACAAACAAACAAACAAACAAACAAACAAACAAACAAACAAACAAACAAACAAACAAACAAACAAACAAACAAACAAACAAACAAACAAACAAACAAACAAACAAACAAACAAACAAACAAACAAACAAACAAACAAACAAACAAACAAACAAACAAACAAACAAACAAACAAACAAACAAACAAACAAACAAACAAACAAACAAACAAACAAACAAACAAACAAACAAACAAACAAACAAACAAACAAACAAACAAACAAACAAACAAACAAACAAACAAACTCCAAAACCGCTGGGCCGATTTTGATGAAATTTTCAGGAAATCTTCAGAATATTCAGGCGGGTGACGTTGTGAAGTCTAATTTTTGATTTTCGGTCTGCGGGTCTGATTTGCATATTTCACCACCAATGACATCTATATAATTTGGACGATTTTTTCTTTTAATTGATCGCCATGGTCCAACTTAGATTTATACGAAAATTTTGCCCCGCCGGCTTTTTTCGATTTACCTAAAATCAGAAAACGGCTCTATCGATTTGACTAATTTTTCTTTCAAATGTTCGTATTAATCCATTTTAAGTTTTCATCGAAAGAAAAATTTACCACGCCTACTTTTTCTATTTATCTAACAACAGTTGCACCGATTTTGCGAAGCCCTAAGGGAATCAGTCCGAACAAAATTTCCACTGTTGAATCGACAACAAAAATAGGCATACGACACCCTCACGAAAGCTGTGAAAGATGAAGCGGGAGGCGCTGGCCTTAAGATTAAGTAATAAATTAATATAATTTCCAATTTGCCTTAAATATTATTATTCTGTAAAAAAACTTTATGATAGGTTTTCCATGGATTTTTAATTAAAGGCCGTAAATTTCGTTAAATGCTCAATTTAAATCGTGTTGTAATACAACACTAATGTTTGCTTAGGGCCAGTAACGTGGACCGGGTCAGCTAGTATATAGATATAAATTAATACAAAAATGTTGGTTTGATCTCAAGTTCTTTTTTAATAATTTTTATTTCAAAATAATTCATATAATTGTGCCGATATTTCGTTTTTCATTGAAAAACATCTTCTGGGCTATAATCTAGAAATTACAAGCAACAAAAAAGAAACAAATAAATGTACATATAAATACAAAATTCTAACGCGTATGTATGTATGTATATAAAAACAACAAAACTCTTACATTGAAAAAATGATTAACACGCCTGTTCTGCAAATCACCTTAACTCAAATCACGTGATTTCAAATCACGAGTGCATACTAAAATCGCACGTGTGATATTTTAGTGTCCCGTTTTTGTGTGATCTTCAATTGCCAAAAGCACACCGAGAAACACAAAAACGATATGACTTTCAGAACACCACAAAAGCACACGTGTGCTTTCAATAACACGTGATTTGAAATCACGTGATTTTCAGAACAGGCCCGTAAAGTACTTATTTTTAGGTTTTAAGTTTTTTTACCAATTTTTTAATTTTCAATATGTTGTACACACAAAAAGAATTTGTAATCCATTAAAACTCTATTGTATTAATATTGCTTGTGAAATTAAATAAACTAAATATTACTCCCTAACAACCAAGCCAGGTGTTACAACAACTGCTAAAAAATCTTATGACAATCAAAGAAAATTCGTTACAGACAATCAGCAAAACAACGGTAATAAAAAAATACAGCTAAGAAATGGGAGTGGGGTTGCTCTTGTCAACATTGACAGGAAAAAATCAACCATCATTAAAGCCACCCACCAATTTGTATCCGTTTCCCTTTTACGGTATTTTAAAAAAGCATAATTTAAATTTACAAAAAAGTGTAAATTAAAATAACGTTAAAACAAAATATGGTTTCATAAGCAGCGAGCAGTTGTATTTAATTGACAACTGCGAAGAAGATTTAACAGAACGCAGAACAAGCAAAAAGTGATTTCATAAATCATTTACTAGCAGACACATATTTTTGTTTTTGGTTTTTTGAAAGCGGTATGATGTCCTTAACCGCAAGGCATATTTCAATTGCTAGATGCGAGATGATAGATAGATCTACCCACCACTGATGATGATGACAATTGTGGTGTTAAATTGAAAAAAGGAGAGCAGAAAAAATTATATCCGAAAATATAAAAAACAAAAGAAAAAAATATAGAGAAAAAAATTAAAACTGCTTTTGGCTGTATTGTCATCAAATATTAAAATTATGCTGCGTTGGAGCATGGCCATGGGTTGCATGGTGGTATTGCTGATTACTCATAACGCCTATGTCAAACATTCATACACAGTCATCGGTGATTTTTTCCAGGATATTAATTTTTACACCATTCATTGATTTCCGCTGTTAAAATGCGAAACAAGCCGACAAAGACGGACAGAATTTGTAGATGTGCAAAAAGACGCATAAAAGGTAAACAAAATAAAGCAAATGGTTAAAGTCGAACTTAAAAGTGACACTATCAGGGGTGTCATGGAAATCGAAAACGTAAAACGAAAGAATTTTAAGAGTCGTTTTTCAATTAGGTTTCTGTAATAAAAAAATTTCATGACACTTATTATACAAATAATGCTCTATTAAACAGAATTTTTCAACAAAAATTGTAAAAATTAGATTAAAAAATTAATAAAAAGGACTGCCAAATTCTTTCGTTTTACGTTTTCGATTTCCATGACACCCCTGTATATTCATTAAACAATACTAATTGCGAGCTTATTAATGTCGAAAGAAATAAAAACAGATAATTTTAAAAATGAGGATGTTCATATTAAAACTTGACTATTCCACTTTTTGTGTTTTTGCACAAATAAAGAAAAGTTTTTTTGGAAATATCATATTGAGCTGGGGGATACTCTCTGTTGCGATGGTACTCTCTATCACTTTTGCAAATTTTGAAGTAATACTAGCAATAAAATTTAAAGATGGCGCATTTCGACAGTAATGAAATGTCAAAATATGTAAAAAAAAATTTTAATTTGAAAATTTAAATAAAATAAACAATGATTTGCGAAAAGAAAAAAATAATATGATGCAAAATGCAAACGCGCAAACGCATTAAAATGTACAAATCACTTGATTTGGTACCATTTTCTCTCTTGACGAAATCGTGCTTTTTATTAATTTTTTTTTTTTTTTTTTTGTAATAATAGAGTTTTGGCCCAATTTTATGTACGCGGAGTTTTTTATTTAATGTTACAAAAAAATGGTTTGTATTTTGTCAAAAGTGTAATAGTCAAGTTTTAAAAAAACCTTCTCAATTGATATTCTTATGCCTGTATTCATAAAAAAATTTAAAATTTAATAAAGGTTTAAAGAACATATTTACTATAAAAATTATCCTTAATAAACGTTTGTTTAATTAAATAATCGTTTTTGAATACGAGGGTTAAAGTCTATCAGTAATAAAGCAGTATAATGTAGAGTTGTGTCGTTCCGGAACGACCTAGTTCCGTTAAACGATTCCCTAAAAGGAACGGTGCGGACTTGTTCAATAGTTCCTTTGTTGTCGTTCCTCGTTCCGCAATTACAATCAGTAAGATGATCACATCTACTTTTGTTGGTTAATTTTTTGTGTATTGTTCAGTGTGGCCGACTTTTGTGTATTTTTATCGTGACATATAAAAAATTTCTAATTATAAAAACAAGCTTTTATTTGAATGCGCTAAAAAGAAATAAAAAATTGTTTTGGTTCAAAACTTTTACCATCAACTTATAAGTACACAATTTATATGATATAAAAGCTTGCCGCGAGGTTTAAGTTGAGGCAAAGCGATCTTCTATGCGCATTTCACTGGTTGCTTAGGCCAGCTCATCAGGAAACCTTTTCCAAAGATTTTAGAAAAGCCAAAAATATTATACAAATAAAACCCTAAAGCGAATAAGAATTATAAACACTCAAAGTTTTACTTGTAACAATATCAAAGCCAAAACAAAACACCAACAATACATTCTTACATTTTCTTACATTCCCCTACAATTGGTTGGGTTCTTTCCGACTCGAAAACAAAAACAAAATTAAAAAAACAAACTGCTTCATTCTACTGTCTTCGTAAGAAAACAAAAAAAAAAACCAATTTGCCAATTCAGTAATTATAATTTATTACAATCCTGGGACATGTTCCGTGTTAAGAATAATAAATTCTGGAATCAAATATTACACAAGATATGTATGACATTCTCGATTCCTATTGATTACATTTTCCCGCTGGGTATTTGTGGCGTGGCGCAAAGAAGATTTCTTTATATCTGGAAAGTAAAATTGCCAAAATTTAATACAAAAAGATTGTTTATTACTACATACACAACATATAGCTGGCTCAATATTGCAAGGTTGTACGTATGTAACATTTTATTTTGTTTTAGGGTTGTATCGGACAATTTTCAACTTAAATCCAGAGTCGGTAGCACGACCTTGGCCGGCTTGAACAACAGCGTTTCATAGTCTGTAATATGTTACATGTAATAAAACGTTCAGCAACCAAGTTGAAGTTCCAGATAAATATATATATATGTGTTCCTCTAACTCCCATTGGAGCATAGGGCGCCAGATAAAACATAGGTAATAACGTTTAAGTGTACTTTTTAAAATTCTGTTAGAATCTTTTTTCCGCTACTTAATATAAGTTGACTGGGTAGTATGCAGTTGTGGTGCTGTGTGTTACACATAAAAGTAGTGGTTGTTTTTTTTTGTATACCGTTTAACTAAGAATTTCTAAATAGATCTAACGTCCGTCCAGCTGAATTGCTGGATGTCCATGGAGACCTTGTGTGCAATGTGCAAGTCGGAAATTTTTAATGAAATTCGTACGTTTTAATACTTACTGCCTATTTCACATGTAAAACAAAAAAAACTCTCAAAATTTGTTTGTTTAAGTTCAAGCCTATTGAAAATGGTGAGAATCGGTCATAATTTCACAACATGCTTCTCTCCAGATTAGAGTATTTGTGCCCTTTAAATCATCCTATTTTGTTGATATTTTGATTAAATTTGCTCTAAGCTTATTTTAGTGCAAACTCAATTATCCCACCTTATTTAAATTTGTTGAATAAATCTTTTATAAACCTGTTTTATTTTTTATGAATAAGGGGCAACAGTCTAACTAAGTTTTGTTGCGAAACTTTATTTGGAAATAAAATAAGAATAAAAATAAGAAATTGAAAACTTGATTTTATCCATATCTTTGCTTTTGCACTAACAACATTGTAATATTGAGCCAGTAACTGGAAAAGTAAATAAATCTGTTAAGAACTAATTCATTATTAATGCACATCATAAATCATAAAATGAGCGGTCGTTATGCCTTCGTAACAACACTCTAATGGCCGTTTTCTCATTACACAATTAACTTTTTCCCCAACGAAAAACTGCACATTAAAGAAATTTGGTTTTCTCAATGTCTCATTTGCTTCTATTCTGTCGCAAAGCAGAATAGCACTCATCTGCCGATTATTTATTTTCCTTTAATTTGCCGTACAGATAAAATCAATCAGCTGACTTCCAATTTTTACATGTATTTTAAGAGATGTTGCCAACTTAAACCCATGTTTTTTGTCGGTATATTGAGAAACACAAAATTGTTAACAGACAGTTTATCGGTCTAATAAATTTATGTTGACATTAAGTAACAGGCAGTTTGACGGTTCATTGAGAAAATGGCCATAAGAATAAATCTGCATATTGGCCGCTGGGTAGCAAAGCGCACCGAGTACGTTCGTTATTAAAATAAACCCTAGTTTTAATACAACCCTAAACTAACACAGCTGGTTTCTATTTTTTATATTTAAGAGGAAATAGAAATATTTTAAGGAAAGCATCCTTCGATATAATTTTGTATTAGCTTGGTGTGTAGTTTATTAAGAGATTTAGTAAATGTCAAAGTAATTTTTGGAAAAACATAATTTGCAATTGCTTATTTCGATTTTCTTGCGAAAACAACAGAGCAATTTGTTTTTTAATTTTGTTTTTTCTTAACCCGCTGACAACTGCAATTAATGTTGGGAGAATTCCAACCAATTGTAGTGGGAATTTAAGAAAAGACAAACTCAGTGTTTACTGGTCGTATTTTGTTAGGCTTTGATATTGTTGCAAATAAAATTTGAGTGTTTGTTATTCACTCTACAGTTTTATTTGCATATTTAATATCTTTAACTTTTCTAAAGTTTTTGGGAAAAGGTTTCCTGATGATCTAGCCTTAGCAACCGATGCGCATGGGAGCTCCAACCTAAAATTTCAGTGTATTTATCAAGAATGAAAATTGGGAATTAAGCACAACGAACAAAACCTTATTAATGAGGATTTCTTAATATTTATTAATATTTTAGTTGTAGCAAAAACGTTATTATATATTTTATAATGCTGCTACTGTAACAGGTGTCCAAAAATGTATTAACGTAAATGTTCTTCAACAACTTCACTAATTTACCACTTAACAGTGACTATAGTCACTATATTTTATATATAAAATATTACTTAAAGAGGATTCGTTAGCCGCTGACAATTCTTCAGAGAATTTATATTCTCTTTTTTGAAAACCTTACCACATTCTTTTTTGTTTGACTATCCTTAAAAAGTGAAACTTTAATAATGTCTGCTTGCCAATACTGTCAGCTCTTGATTATAAAGCGCCAACATTTCATCAAAATGTTTAAAATAACGACATATACGAAAAGAGCAGTGAATTAAAGTACGAAAAATGGCTTAAATTGTTTTGTTATAATATAAACATATACAAATATGTACACACAAATGCTCATTGAATTTTTATATGTTCTATCAGCTAACAGCCGGCTTCCAGCTGCCGCCAAGTATTTTTTGCGTCAGCCGCCGCCGCCGATAAAATCCCACGGGACAGGGGTCTGACTTCGATCGATTTTCTAGAAGAAATTATATTCAACAAATTCAATGTTATATATGTATATATATACTCTTTTAAAATTTAAGTGCCCGAAAATTAAGCAACAATTTGGAGCTACATTGACAAGTTTTATTAAAAAAATAATGTTTATTTACTCAAGTACTAATTTTTTCTAAAATTTTCGAAAAAAAATCTCGTCATTTATAAAATTTCTGCATTTAGAATTATTCGATTAATCGATGCATTTTAAAATTTTATTCGTTTATCAAATAAGTTAAAAATGCCAAATATCGATTAATAGTTCAATCGAACAAAAATAAAACCCGATTAATTAAACACCCTAGTAGTAAATCAACGAAGTTTAAGGATTGCAAATTTTTATATCACCAAAAACCTTTAAAATCATTAAAAATTAGTATAAAAATTTAAAAAAATATTGCTTTGGTTTTTTTTTGTAATCAAAAAAAATGTTCCCGTTTCCGTGAAAAGAACTTAAACTGCAACCAATATGTATGTAGCACTAAGATAATAAAAATCAAAATTCTGCACTTGTGTAAATGGTCAATACATATTTCCATTTCATATTACATTTTTTCGCATTTTTGTAGATTTATATAAAAAAAAATGGAAAACCTCCAAATACAGAAAGCAACTCTATAACTTAACAATCAGATCGATTTCATTTAAATGAATTCAAGCAGAAAAACTGCAATGTTAGCATTAAATTTGAACGGTTGATGTTAACAAAAAACTAAAAAAAAAATTTCAATGATTTATGAATTTATCAAGTTTTTCCATGTAGTTTTCAATAATGACAAAATTTCATATTTTAATTTTCAATAACAATTTCTCATTCCTCCCACCCCCTTTATCACTCACTCTGCTCAACTTCAATTATTTAGATATTTTAATTTTTTAAGTGGCTTTTTTAAAAAATTGAAATTCAACCTAATTGTGGTAAATTTATAACCATCCCATACTTAGATTTCGCACAGCCTGTTTTGTCAGGCTATCATTGTTTGTAGTACTTTACTTTTTCAATCTTCTTTTGTTAAACTTAACTTACAGTAATTGCCCAATGTTTTAAGGACGTTAAAAAAAGATATGTTGCTTGTTTTGAAAGAAGCTCATGATATAATTAATATCGTCAAAATTTAGTTAATTTCAAATTCGGTATAAATAAGTAAGAAAGTATAGTACATATTCTGTTAAGCTCTAACGTCAGTAGCATATGCTTGGAAACTCTTAGGCCCGTTTCCACAACTGACCGATAGCTAAAGGTAGGATTTTATAGGCCGTATAAAAAGTGTCCCATTATTACAACTGTTCTGGGAAAGGATTATCGGTCATGTTCTGAACATCGAAAACGAATAAAATTGAAATCGTATTTTGCACACAAGCTCATATGGTAACTTAGGCAGTTAGTTAGCCAACGAGACGGACAGAAATCTTTAAATCGATTAAAAAAGTAATTCTGACTCGATCGCTATTTATATGTATGCATTTTACCTATATACCCAGGGTTCTCAGTTTTGGGGATTTGTCCTCAAATAGTGTTTTTCTTGTAATTGGGGATACAAATTTCTAGAAAATTCCCAAGGTATTGTTTGGGAAAACCCCTTTTTACGTTTGTTCGGGGTTCATGTATTACTATTAGGGATGCCAAATGGGACCAGGTTTTTTGAAACCCGGGATTCGGGATTTTTTATTCAAAAAAACGGGATCCCGGGACGGATCGGGATTTTTCGGGATTTCATATATAAAGGCCAATTTTTGGAATTCATATACATATTTATAATAAAATGTTTATGTTAAAGTATTAAAACAAATAAATTCATGAAGAATATTAAACTCATTACAAAATAAAACAGTTTAATGTATTCTTTTAAAGGAATATGAAAAAATCATGTATTAAAACTTATATTTTAAAAAGCTTCTAAAACAAATTACTGGCGTCTGATAATCGATACCTTATTTTATTGAAAACATGTTCTGCCGACGAAAACAATGTTCGCATTCAACACTTCTGGGTGGTATCGTAAATAAATAGCTAGACATATGCTATATGACAATATTAAATTTATTTTTTTATCAAATATATGCTTATGCAAGTATTAGTCTAATAAAATAAACTTAAGCAAATGTGTCAAAAGACCTTTTGTAGGATCCGCTAAAGTTTTTAACACCTTTTTGCACAACTTGCTTTGTGCGTGCGCAGTTCTATTATCGTTCATTTGGAAACAACTTTATCTTCTGATTTTATTTTCTGTGGTACAAAATGCATTGCATGTAACATTTATTCACTTGCGACTTCTTTTTGTAACCAGTTAAAAAATAGATTCATTGCCAGTATGATTTAATATTGAATTTTTGAAGTTATTTTTAATTTAATTTAATTTAAATATAGTTGTATTTAATAAAAAAAATACCTCATATTTACTAAGTCTAAAATCTCGGGATTTTTACATAAAAAATCCCGGGATTCGAGACTTAAATTTTTAGAATAATCCCGGGATTTCGGTATTCGGGATTTCGGGATTGGCATCCCTAATTACTATAAATCTTGTTATTCAGTTTTTCTTTTTTATATTTAAATTTATGTATTAGCAAATCATATTTTTCTTTTCGCTGGTGGCAACATTGAAAAAATGATGTGTGTGAATACTGTGTTATATGCCAATAATCGAATATAACGACTAGTGACAATGGCAAGGTCTATAATTCATATAAAATAAATGCACAATTTTGAATATGAAATACCGATGTTTGTTATACAATCGAGAAAATCTTTGCACCCGGCTATGCAGATAAGCTTTAGATAGCGATTCGGGATTTTCGAATTCAGAATATAGAGTTCGCGATTTAGAGATTTCGATTTCTGAAATTCTAGATTTAAAGATAATCCTGATTTTGACATTTCTGAATTCTGAAATTAGAGATTTTGATACTTTCCCCTTTTTATGTATAGTAAACATATGCAGTAAATAATAAACAGGAAATAATCTGCATTGTGTACAATATTTATAAAAATTTAAAACTTTTATAATATTTACAAACTTTTAGGAGTTATTTCATATGAAATAAGTTAGTCCACAAAAAATGTTGTTGTTGGTTTCTGTAAATTTGTTGTTGACTTATTTTATGACGCCCTTGTGATTATCCCTTTTCTAAATTATTTCTAATAATATCCAAATTTCGTCGGGCACTTACTGTAAATACTTTAAAATCTAGGGTTGCAAAAAGTGAGTAGCTAGATTTATTAGTGGATTGGTAAGTTATTGTTTGGGTTTTAAGATGATTTAAAAAATACACAAATACAAAATTTTTTTGTCATTCATAAATCTTTGAAAACTCTCATAATTCACCCGGTCTTGTAAAGTTTTGTTACATTTTTAATTCTCGTCGTCTCGCTTTTCATACTCAAATTGTTGTTATTACATTCTTATATCATTCATCCCTTTCTTCGTGGTCCCAGAGGATTATGAAAAATCTTAAGTATGCTTAACAATGCATATGTATGAATGTGTAGACACAGCTAAAATATTGTTTATCAATAAGTAGCTTACTCAAACTTCTTTTAAAGGATTTAAACTGTTGTAGGATAAAAAGTTTTTATCGTTTTCTGATTTTTAATGATGAAAAAGGCTTTTAGAATAATTGCTTTTAAATTGTAGACATAGAAGGTAGTTAGGGGTGTTTATTCAAAGCTCATTTAAATGTAAACTAATATTTGAATATTAAATTCAGTTAAAATATTTTATACAGAATAATTTTTTGCGGGTGGGGAAAATGTAAACAAAAACTACATAACAGCAGCTTATTATTGGTTTGGCGCATATGCCAAAAAGTCGGGGTGGAGAAAAACAACAAACGAAATTTTCATTAATATTTCTCAAAATGTTCACGATAGAATTAGTTTCTTACTACTTCCGGCATATGTTTTGAAGTTGAATTTACATATTATTTTCAACTTTCATGAATGAAGTTAGAAGTTAATAGTATTTTATTAAAAGTGAATTAAACATACTATTTTGTGCCGAATACGCCTCTTTTCAAAAAATATTTTAAAAAAGTAGCTTGAGTAACCTGCTGAAATTAAAGTTTCTATTAACAATCTAACAAAAATTGAACATTGATGATTTTGTTTTTCCTTTATTTGGTTTTATTTTACAAAAACAGTTCCATTTTTATATTTATTACCACGTGTTTATTAGTGTGTCCCAAAAAAACGTTTTTTTTTCGATTTTTATAGGTACCTACCCCAGCATTTTTTGAAAGCTTATAGGGCAAAGTATTTTTGTGATTTTTTTCAGAATTTTCGGAATAGGTTTTCAGAATTTTCGGAATAGGTTTAGAGGTCGCTAAAATTGAATTTAACCCAAAAACCGGGTTTGCTCGACTTTTTTTGCATCATAAGCACGGTTTTCTTTGCTGCTAAGTCAATTGTTTTAAAGAAAACTTCTCAAACTTCACTTCTCTATGCAGATATTATAAGTTTCGGTTATTTTTTGCTCATTTGGTTCCCCTTAATGACATTTTTTTGTAGTTTTGGCATAAACTTTAAAAATAATGCTTTGTAACTTTAAAAATTTTTATTGAAGTTAAAAAACTAATGATTCAGTTTAAAAGGTGGATAAATTCAATGACTGTGTTATCTTACGTCGGACGATGTTAATTGGCCGCCACGATCGTGTTATTTTACACAGACCTCTTTCTTTGGGGATATTTGAAAAGATAAAGTGTGCGTTAATAAGTCAAGAACAATTCAGGAGCTAAGGGATTGGATAATTCGGCACATTAACGACATTGAATCTCAATTATGTCTCAGAGTCATTGAAAATATGGACCATCGGATAGGGGTGGCCGTGGCGGGCATATGACCGATATTTTGTCATGAATCCTTCTATCGTAATAAAAAATATTAAGACAATTCTCTGAAAACTTTTTGTTTACAATTAACATCGTGCGTTTTGGCTTGACCAAACTTATAATTAAAAAGTTTATAAAAACAAATAAAAAAAATGGGGATTTTAATTTTGAGATAGGGATTTTTAAGGAATTCATAATCTTAATTAGGTATATGAGCCAAAAAATGACAAAATTCGTTTCATAAACTTCTAATAAACCTGTGTTATTTTTCCAAAAACATAAACAATAAATAATTTTTCCAACATTTTGCTTCATAAGCACCACAGAAATTTTCTAAATCAATGTTTTAAAACATGTTAATTGTTGCACAGGTCACTTAATCGACGAGTTATAGGCAAAACACCATATAAACAATACGCTTAAAATCGGCATTTGACTGCAAAGGTTAAAGGTCGATTAAAAAAAAAATTCGAACTAACATAAACAAACGCCGCGATACAGGTCTTCTAATTTAGCCTCTATTTTCACCCCTCACTCTCAGAATTGACCTAACTTTTGCTAACCTGAATTTGTTCCACAGTGTTATCATTCAATTTGTTCATTTAGTGTTTTCGCCACAGAAGCTACAGCAGATTTCCAGTCATATATGTATATGAACATCGCTACAAAAACATTTTTCAATATAAGATTTTTAAAACACAAATGCATTACTTTTCGCTTACAGTCGGAAAATAAAAAAATTGATATAAATTAAACCGACATCAGGCTCATAGTTTTGCAACAGAGTTGCATACTGTATAAAAAAATAGTTGAAATAATAACAAGATATTTCATAACTGATACCAAAGGCTAAAACTAATTTTTTACGAGTAGAGAGTTGATGACAAAAATTAAACGATTTAATTCTTTCTATCCTTGGATTATGGATTCGAAAACGAAAACAGAACTTAGTAAATAGGGCAAATGTGACTATAAAGCTATTAATTTGCTTTACTTTTGATGACTGTAAATAGATGACATTCATGGCCATTGTGCGTATATCGCTAAATGGACTATAACGTTAATACTTTTTATTAATTTAACTTATAGCGGCAAAATAAACAGATAAAATGGACAATATCGCTAAGGAGACTTTAAGCTGTAGTGACTATAAACGAAAAGTACTGTATATCCAAGCTAACTTGTTTACAAAATTGCATTTTTAAATTCCCTAATTCGACTTTATTTCATCAACAATAAGATTTGTCAAAATAAATTGATATCTCAATTTTTGAAACTAACCTCTCATAACTTCAACATTTTTAAGGCCGAATCTCTTAAAATATTTTTTTTTTTATTAGAATTGTGTTTTTTTTTTTTTTTAATATTAAAAAAGTTTTTATGCCGAAAAATTTTGGAGTCGGAGTCGCAAGTTTTTGTGGGTACTACGACTCCGACTCCACAGCCCTGGAGAAAACATTCAGTTGCTTCTCTAAAGCCCGATAATGATTTTTGTAGTGTGGCGAAATTATTTTTGTTGATTGTATGATCAGAAACCTAATCTTCGCTCTACGCATCACATACAAATTTACAAATAGAAAATAATTGCAATTGATACTTCGGAATAAGTATAAAAGACAAAAGTGCCTAAATTATAACGAGCATTACTGAGTGATTGGTAATTGCGTTTGATGCGAAAACTTTTTTGTGATTTAAAAAAAATATCCTCTATTCGACCTTGCCATGTAATTTTTCCTATTTGCAAAAATTGTAAAAAGTTATATGCCTTAAATGTATGTATTTTTCTTGATAAACATAAAGAATTGATACTTTACTTGAATTGATTATGTAAGTTTTTAAGTGGTTTTGGGATCTAAAAAAGTGCTAAAAATGCTAAATAATTATACAAATGTGAAAAACTAGCACCAAGCACTTTTTCAAAATTCTTAGTGCTAATTCAGGAAAATATGTCCTAAATCTAGCACTAAAAGTGCTAAACTGGCAAACCTGGTAGTGTGGCAGTTTTTATACCACAATAGTGGAGAGGGTTTTATGCATTTGTGCTGATGTGTGTAACACCTTAAAATATGGGTCCTGGACCCACCTAGAAGTATACCGAGAAAGTGATTCTGAGTCGATCTAACGATGTCCGTCCGGCTGTTCATGTAACCTTGTGCACAAAGTACAGATCGCAATTTTGGAGATAATTTGATAAAATTTGGCGTATAGGTTCTTATTGGCACAACGACCAAACCTTTTGAAAATGGGCGGAAGCGTAGGACCACGAGGGAAGATAGGGGCAATATCGCCTCTCAGAAACTATCAAACCGATTTTAATGAAATTTAAAACATATGTAGATAGATCCATATTTAAATGCATACCTGTTTTTCAAAAATAGGACCACAAGGGGAGTTAGGGGGCAATTTCACAAAATTTCTAACCGATTTAAATGAAATTTAAATCAGATAGATCCATATTTACATGGGTACATAAGCTATGCAGTTTTTAAGAAAATAGGACAAGGGGAGGTAGGGGGCAATTTCTGCCTCACAAACTTTCAAAACGATTTTAATGAAATTTAAAACATAGATAGATCTATATTTATATGGACACATAAGCATGATTCTCCATGGGTCCCGAATAGGGTGCACTCTCGTTAATGTGTTTTAAAATAATGTGGTGTAGGGTATCATATAGTCGGGCTTGACCGACTGTACTTTCTTACTTGTTGAAATATTGTGTGGCTCTAAATCTCAAATTGGATATTTGTATTCGGTGAATATTGGCGCAAACATTCGTATTCGCATTCGTATCGCGAATAATTAAAGTTGTTATTCGTAACATCACTACTACACAACAATCATAAAAAAATAATATGGTTTCTTGTACAGACTGACAAATTTGAGATTTTTAACGTTGCACATCACTAAAGTGGGCTATACACTATTGAGCTTGAGTGATATGTACATAGTAAAAAATTGTATCAGTCAACAAACGACGATAATTAGCGCCCACACTATCAAACAAGCGAAAAATTTAACAAAACTGTCATATATTTTCGATAGTAAATACCCCGCTTAACCCTTTCGGGACGGCCTCGAATTGCAACGTTATAAGGATATTTGGTTATTAAATATATTAACGACCTACTGGGAAAACATTCTGGCAAGGAAATGTGGCGCTCCAATAGTATAGCAAGTATAGCAATAGCCATGGCAAGACTATGGAGGGACCTGTACACCATTATACAATCCGTCTCTTGAGGTGGTACAAATACGTACAAACCGTCCCAAAACCATAAATAAGGTACATTCAAAATAAAAAGAGTTCAACAAAAAACAAAATAAAGCCATTAATTTATTAAATTTTTATGAGATAAATATTGAAAGAAAAAATCATTAAAAATAGTGGAATTCTGCGCTGCTGCGTACATATCGTACAAATAACTTGTGAGTTTTTATTTTTTGCTACATACAACGAGCGCAACGCATATGGTTATACCCTGAATGGAAAGATGTAGACATTGTACAGATTTAGTTTGAGGTACTATTGTTTCTGATCGCCGAATGGCTGTAGTTCTATACATTCCTTTATCAATATATCGAGCCCTACCCGCGAAAATAACGTAAGCGACATAATTTTCAATTTTCGTGTTTTTGAATAAATAATTATATTGGCAACACTTGCATCATCTCCTTAAATGTTTACGTTTTTTTCGCGGTTTCTGGAAATCGAAAACGCAAAACGCTGAAATTTTAAACATCGTTTTTTAAAAAGATTTCTGTAATAAAAGAACTTTATGACAAATTTTAGATAAACATTTCTCTTTTAAGCAGAATTTTATAAAAAAAAATTAAAAAAAAATCAACTTCCAAATTCTTGCGTTTTCTTACCACCATTTAGGTAGCACCAATAGTAAAAAACAAATTTTATATGTTCACAATGTTTGATCTTTATAACAGAGCTACAACTTTGTCTCAGAGGGTTAATCAAAATTTTTAACGGTTTGCAAGATATGAGCCTGAGAAAATTATACCTTTTTTGCAAAAATGACACCGTGGCCCCAAATCTTTATGGGCCCATAAATTAAAAAGTACATGACTTTGGGCAAAACTGGGAGACATGGGTCTTTTTTTTTTTTGTCCTTTATGGTTATTTATTGTCCGTATATGGTTATTTTTTTCGTGTTGCACTGTGTTAGTGGTCAAGCGAACTGTTATACACAGAAAAATTATTTCCGAATTATTTTCAAACAACCGCTTGTTTGAAATTTTTTTAACTTCTACAAATTTTTTTACTGATTCAATTAATATTTTTGTTTGATTTTTATTTAACCAACAAAAATGTTGACAACTATTCAATAATATAATATAGGCGCTATTGGTTTCAAGTGTTCAAAATTTTGTATGAAATATTTAACGCTATTAAATGTTGTCGTTTTTTGCATTTTTTTATTTGATCGTAAGCAACACTTCTTTATGTGAAATATAAGTGCCGGTTCACACAAGTCAAGTCAAGTCTTGAGTTTTTAGGAGAGAAGGGAAAAGAGAATGCCATTTCTTTTCCCCTCTCTCCTAAAAACTCAAGACTTGACGAGTCAAACTTGACTTGTGTGAACCGGCACTAAGAACACCAATACAAAACACATAAAGTCTATTTTTGGACGCTTTAAAAAAGTACAACAATAAGAAAGATGATAAAATAGCGTGACGAGGTTTGTAGTAAAAAAAACAATAGCAGGTAAAAAAACGCTTAACTCTTAACTCTTTTCAAACAACAGAAACAACAACAACATTATAAGACACAAAATAAAATTTTGGTTGGTTCAAAAACAAAATCCCGTATTCAATTTTTTTAAATTGTTTAGTTCCCAACAAACACGGAGGTTTGATTTCAAATTGAAAGTGATTTGAAATCAAACGTTTTCTCAAACGACAAACGTTTGATAATGATTTGAAAATCATTTGTAAATCATAGCGTTCTCTACAAAAAGGGGAAATTATTTTCAAATTGAAAAATGCCTTTATTTTCAACTTGCTTTCAAACGTGTTTTTCAAATGTGGATTATAATAGAATGTGGAATATAAATGTGTAAAACTATTTAATTTTTTTAATTTAAATTTATTATTTATTTAAATAAACTTTGAGATAAACATTCGGTACCATAGCAAAAAGATGAAATAGTGTTCTTTCCGTTTTCTAATTCTTGGAAAGACAAAATACTTGGCTCCCTTTTATTTTGAGGATTGTAGCACCGCGTTCGTTCAACAATCTTTCTTCACTTTCCTGTTTTATTATTTTTCTTTTTTTTCGTATTTTTAATCATTGTAATTTCTTACAAATAATTTTTATTTTTCACTAGAAATAAACTGTTCACTTTATATTAAAATTTATTTTTAATAGTAACCACAAGGAAAAATAATTTAACTTTAATCGCCATTTTTAATGCTTACATTTATTTTTCGCTTTAGTACTGCCAAGTTTATTTTTGATTTGATTTTAACTTTGACAAACATTTGACATCAAATTGAAAAAACATTTGATATCAAATGTTTATTTTCAAATCATTATCAATTTGAATTTAAATGTTAAATCAAACAATTGAAAAACGTTTGAGAATTGCGTTTAATGTCAAATGATAAAGTCATTTCATATCAAAGGTTTGACTTCGTGTTTGTTGGGTTAAATACATCAAATACAAAAATATAACGATGTCGAAAACATATCGAGTCGGTCTGCTGCCGTTTTTGATTACATTTCTTCTTCGTAAGCGAAAGAAAGGATACAGCAACAGTGAGTGATGAAAAAAACATTGTGTGTATAAACAAGACTTCGTTCAAAAATTATTCCAACAAAAAATGTGTCTCAAAGCCAGCCGCCGCTCTGCTTCTGCCTTCATCTTCACCTTTAGTGATAGCTTGGGTGCGCGTCATTCATTGCTTGAGCAAAAATTTTTGTTTGATTCAGCAAAATTTTTTGTTTGAAATTTATATGAATTTCAGTAAACTCTTTGTTTGATTCTGTAAATTATTTGTTTGAAAAAATTAGTGTTTTTTCAGTAAACAAAAGAACCCAACCAATTGTAGGGGAATGTAAGAAAAGATAAACTCACTGTTTATTGTTGGTGTTTTGTTTTGGCTTTGATATTGCTACAAGTAAGACTTTTGTGTTTATAATTCTTATTCGCTTTAGGGTTTTATTTGTATAATATTTTTGGCCTTTCTAAAATCTTTGGAAAAGGTTTCCTGATGAGCTGGCCTAAGCAACCAGTGAAAAGCGCATAGAAGCTAGCTTTCCCTCAACAATAAATTTCAGTGTATTTATCAAATATGAAAAACTGGGAATTTAGCACGTCATACGGAAATCGTATTAATAATAAATTTTGTATTCCCGAAAATAACTTTGATAAAATGCAAATAAATTGTTTGAATATGCGAATTTGTTTGTAGGACAGATGTCAGACAAAAAATGTTTTGATTCTTCAAATTTTTTGTGTGAATTCGAAAAATAATTTTTTCTGTGT
This sequence comes from Pollenia labialis, assembly GCA_949318255.1. Lineage (NCBI taxonomy): Eukaryota > Metazoa > Arthropoda > Insecta > Diptera > Polleniidae > Pollenia > Pollenia labialis. The sequence continues at coordinate 56,604,121 of OX439142.1, forward strand.
ACTACTCTCAATTTTCGACATTAATAATCAGTATGAATAGATTTATGAAGAACGCTACCAAGTAATCCAAATTGATTTAAAAAATCAGTCATCGATTTGCGAAACTTATAGGCAACGGGTTTGTTAATGAACAAAATTGCCGCATATCTAGTGAGACCAATCTACAGGATGGCCCAAAATTAACGAAGGGTTTTAAACTCGTAATAACTTTTTATTTAAGAAATAATTATTATTATTTGTTTTTCAATACAGCATATAAATGGGGAATATTTTTATTTATGTTATGAAAAATAATGGCCCTAATTTTGTAAAACACAACGCAACGACAAAGAATAACATTGAAAGCAAAAACAAATTCATAAATAGTTTGTAATTTTGTTGTTGCCTCTAACAGAAATTCACATTGGTTTTTAAGATTACGAAATATTTATGAATTTGTTTTTACTTTCAATATAATACTTTGGCGTGCGTTGTGTTTTACAAAATTAGGGCCAATATCTCGCAAGTGGTGGCCATTTTTTGCTTCGCAAATTCGTGCTTTTTCCAACACATTTTCCATAACCTTTCGCAAAACTTCAGGTGTTATATTGTTTGTTTCGTTGCGTATATTGCTTTTTAATTGCTGGATGGTTCTAGGCTTATTTATGTAGACTTTTCCATTCAAATAACCGCAAAGAAAACAGTCTGGGGCGGTTAAATCCGGTGAACGCGGAGGTCAATTAAAATCACTTGTACGCGAAATAATAAGCCATTGTGTCCCATGCAGTGTGCACTGTGGCTCTATCTTGTTGGAACCAGTCTTGCGGATGGTTTTCCACGGCTGGCCTTAAAAATTTGTCCAACATTGTCCTATATCTGACACCATTGACGGAAACGGCGATACTGTGTTCATTTTCAAAAAAATAAGGACCACTTATCCTTTCCGATGAAACACCGCACCAAACTCGAAAATATTTTTGGTGGGTGTAATTCTCGCTGTTGAACTATCTCGGATTTTCCGTAGCCCATATTCTGCAGTTTTGCTTATTACGAATCCACTTAATTGGAAATGGGCATCGTCGCTCATAATTAACTTACATATGAATAAAATTATGATTGATTTGAAAAATAAAGCTCAGCAATTTGGGCTCGTTGTTTAATTAAGTACTGCCCCATTTTAAATTCCCCAAGTCTTCTTTACAAAATACTGAAAAGAAAAGAAAAAAAAATTATAATAAAGAAGTTATAAGCAATTCAAACTCCTTCGGTAATTATGGGCCACCCTGTACAACAGTCAACAGAATATTCAGAAAAATGCTGTGAGGACTTGCACTTATACTTATTTCCATTAGTTAAAATTTTTGTTTTTTAAATCAAATTGTTCAAATTAACTTTGATTTAAATGTAAAAATTTCTCAATAAATTTTTCATTTTAAAACAAAAATTTGATTGAAAATTTACTAAAATATTTTTCTCATAAAAATTGTGATTTCCAAATGTTTTTCGCCTAAGATAAAATTTCGTTTGATAAGCATCAAGAGCGTGTTATAGAAGGTAATATATCTGAACTTATATTCACCAAATTAGATTTGTCTAAACTTAATTTTAATTAGTTTGCAGATTGCAAATTTGAATTTATTTCATCTAGATATAGCTCAATTGTTTTTTGAAGGAAGAAAAGAAAAAAAAACTCAACCAGACTTTTTGCAACTGAATTTATTTTATTTGAGTCTTGGGAGAAATATTGGTTTAATTGCTGACAACTTCGACGAGAATATATATATTTAGTCTGCTTATTTGGACGGCATCTTACAACTTGTTGTTTTGGCACTCGGATTTGCCAAAACGGAATATTCAGAGAAGAACATACGTAGAACGAGAATATAAATTTTCTCCTAAATTTTCGGTTAATTTGAAGGGGGGAAAATGGAAAACTATTTCAACAAAAACCGCGTACTGATTTTAACAGTTATTTAAAATAATGAATAACTTTGAATCCTTATCCTAAAATATACTCATATATAAACATACTTAAACTTACAGTTCATACCTTATTTTGCTCATGTCATTTTCACATATATAAACATACTTACCTTTGCAAAATACCTTAACACTTTTCTTATATAAATAATATATTTACTTAAAACCTCCATAAATTTCTAACGACAACCATTTAAAAAAAAAAACAAAAAATAACGAAATTGAATTCAAAAATTTGAAGAAGAATATGGGAAACCTTTCTCAGATTATTATGACAACAGGCCTGCGGTCATCGGAACGAGATTTTGGTGAGTTAATTTTTTTTTAAATTTGAATTCAATAAACAAAAAACAATCAGACATTGTTGAATAAATAAAATTGAAATTTTAAAAATTTTTTTTTTCCCCTTTCCTTAAATTACTAATATTTAATAGAGAAATATTAATTATACATACATAAATAATATTAATAACTAATATTTCTAAAAATTTATATTTATTTATAAAATAAATTATTATAATTAAATAATGGAGTTAAAATTTCAATATTATTTTTTTTGGTATTAGAAATTGTTATATGCTTACACACATATCGTCATCTAAAAGACCTAATAACCTATCTGCAAAAATTTCAAAATTGATTTTTTTATGGATTTTTATTTCTTATATCATAACGCATATGTGTGCAAAATTTTGAACATGTAATATTACAAATGACAAAGTTTTTCTACCTAGAGGACCGTTACGCACTAAAAAAAAGAAAAATAAATCTTCAAAAATCACGATAAAAGTTTTATTTTGTTGCATAGTGTAATTTAAACAAACATTAAGTACTTATTTTTGCTTAAACCAGTAAAAAAAACTACTTCTTTAATTATTTAATGTATATAATATTCATGTGTAAAGAAATTTTTATTTATGCATACTAATTAGTACTGCAGATAGGTTGGTTTCAGATTTTTACAATTCCAAAAAACCTAAGTGTCATAACATAAGCTGTGATTATAAAAACAAAATTTTCTCACCCGATATATATTACTGGTTTCATTTTAATCAAAATGTGTAATTTTCGTTTCAATATCGTTAATAGTTCCAATTTTATAACGTTTTTTCCCTCTCCTGTAAACTTTTGAAAACTGCAGATAGGTTATTTCGTCTTTTAGGTGACGATATACTCTTAATAATTGTTCTTTTAATATTTTTACATCCCTTATTTAATACTGTGTTATGAATTACGTTTGTTGGTCATTTTTTTTTTTATTTATTTCATGTTAAATACATTAAACAATAACTTCAACATTTCTATAAAATAAAAGATGTACGTTATTAATATGAAATTTTAAGTTGTTCTAAAATCATTTTACGAAACATTTAAGTACCAAAAGTTAGAGTTAATGTGGGCTATTCAGGAAAATGGAATGAGTAGCATAGGTCATGGGTGGGTAAAGAAAGGGAGATAAACAACATCATTGTTCTCTTTAAGCCAAACTTCCTTCCGAATTTTTTTTTATGTTTTATTTCCTAATTATTAGTTCGTTTATTTAGATTACAATTATTTTGTTTTATTTATTATACAAATGTATCTACTTTGAATTTATTGCTACCTAAGTTTTAATTATAAAGTAATGATTGTTCATGTTTGGAAGAATAAAGAATCACCCCATTTTCTGACGAGCTTAGCTGGTGTTATAGGTAGCATACATTCCGAAAAATATGGATTTCAGGAATCGTTACAATGCACCGTTTAATCGCTGCTAGCATTATCAGACCCAAAATTTTCGAAAATCAAGCCGAAATTAAACGTTAAGATTGCGTTTCGTCAAGGACAGTCAGTGTGTTTATATGCCTGAAATCAGTTTCAAATGATAATGTCATGTATTGATCTTTCAAATAAATTTGTTTTTGTTTTTTAAAACACCCTATATACTTCATTCAGTAAATAAAATTTCTGTAATGGTTTCAGATAACAGTCTCCTTTTTAAGTCATATTATAACAGTTAAGGGCGTGAAATATTCTCTTAACTTAAAACACTTAAAAATAGCAAAGTATACATTTTTTACATTGTGGAATATTAAAAACATATTTTCCCGAGGTTATTTTTTAAGTCTTTTTCCAACAAAATTCGGTTTCAAACTCACTAAGTCTGCTTTCACACGTTTCATCTTTTGATGTTCAACTCTTATGCTTTTAGGTGAGAGCAGAAAGAAGAAAGGGGGTTAGTACGGAGATGCCTTTACTCGGTCAGTACGCTTTGTGTTTTTATTTGTTGGTATATGCACAACGATGGATGCATGTAATTTTTTTTTTCTTTTTCTTTTTGATTCGCTATTAATAAAATTGTTGTTGTTTTGTACCGAAAAAAGTTGAAACCGATTGCTGCGTGTGAATATATTGGCATCTTTAAAAGGGAATTGAAAAGAAGTTGGGCATCAAAAGATGAAACGTGTAAAGGCAGACTAAGAAGCTTATATTAATCGAAATCTTATATTTCATCTCGCGACATTCATTATCATATTAAACAATGGAAATCTTTTCTAAAAAAAATGTGGTTTTGGTTGAAAAGACTGCTATTTTGGGTCAACAATATTTAATATAATATACATTTTTTCAGTAAAATCAAATCTTTTTATTGTTTGTTTTTAAGAAAAAGAATTTCAAATTACACCTGATCTACACCTATAAGAAATTGCCCACGATTTACCCACGACAGTAAGTGCCGGTTCACACACGTCAAGTTTGTCTCGTCAAGTCTTGAGTTTTTAGGAGAGAGGGGAAAATCTTATCTAATATTTTCCTTATTTCATTAAATTTAGTAGAGTTCGGTCTTAAATTAAAACTTGTACAATTTAGATGACCGATGTTAAGATTATGCTTAAAATGAATCAATTGGGATTTTAAATAACTGTTATCACTTACAACATTTCCTAGATTTTGCCTTAAATTCATAGCAATACAAAATTAAAAATACAGTTATTAAGAAAATTAAAAATAAAATAATTAACAAAAGCAATAGAAGAATCTACATATAAATAGAAAACAAATTTATGAAATTAGCAGTTAAACAATATTTATTATGCCAACTCAAACAACATTCTACTAATACACACATCTCTATATTTTTATAAAAATCCCTGCAAACAAATGGAAGATATCCCCTAAAGCAATAGTTTAGCAATATCCCCAAATTGTCATCTAGAAGGAAATAATCAAAGCAATTTTTTATTTTCTAGAGAAAAAAAATTTATAAAATATTTGTACGTCATAAATAAAAAAATAAGAAATATTAAATCTAAAATATTCTGCAGAAGGTAAATATAAAAATTAAATAAATCTGTAATATATTAATCTGTTTCCTTTTCAACTTAATCCAGATATTACTCAACCCTCATAATGGATGCAATTTTAAAGGATTTTGTTGGAAATTACAAAATTATTTTATTTTACTTTATTTTATTTGTAAGTATAATTTACTTATATGTATGTATGTATTTTTGTGATAAAAAAAAAATTTATGTTAAATAAAATGAATGTTTTTTAAAATGCAAAATCTTCTTTTTATCATCCCAATGATATTTTGGCGATATCTTCTTATTTTCTTATATGTGGTTATCTGGCGATATTGCCAGTTTATCATCTAGAAGAATCGCTTTCGTATTGCTACGGAGTATTGCTATCGAGACACGTTTCTTCCCGAAGGAAGTATCTTCCGCAATACGAAATCGATTATTGCCGCAATAATATTTTTCATCCAGGCAATACGTTTGGCAATACATAGGGTGTATTTCTGTGTTTGCTGGGATATTGAGTACTTTATACAAAGAGCATTTCAAATATAACATTAAAACAAATTTAAATTAACATTAAGTACAATAAGAGAAGGCCATTTCTTTTCCCTTCTCTCCTAAATGCTCAAGACTTGACGAGTCAAACTGACGTGAGTGAACCAGCACCAATAATTATACCCAATTCGAATAATTACCCACAATGTGGCAACACTGGTTAAATAATGGTGGCTATTCTTGAAAACTCGTCGAAAAAGTGAAAATTTTCATTAAAACAAAAACAAAGTTTAAGAAATTTTTTCAATATCGGATTTTCATCACCGGCATCAGACGTCTGCACTGTGTCATTTCAAACGAAATAAAATTAAAACTGAGATTGATCCTCAGTAGAAAATAAAACTCATGAAAGATTTGCAAATTCATAAGCTAAGAGCTAATGCGTTTTACGATATAATGAAAGAGAGGCCAGAAAACACACTGACACTATTTTTTGATATGCAAAAAGTTCAAGTGTTGCCAAAATGCCCAATTCAAGAAGCTTATTACACTCGTCAGCTAGGTTTTTACAATATGTGTATTGTAGGCGTTGATAGCAAAAAATCCATCATTTTATTGCTGGACTTAAAACCAGACTGGTCAGGAAGCCACCCTCCCAATTACAAAATATCACCATAACATTTCCAGGAAGAGGGCATAGCTTTTTACCACCTAAAAACATGCTGTTATAACGACAGCATAAGAGTATTCTTAGATTTATTCAAATCAAGGTCAAGTTTGAAAATATTGTAACACTTAAACGAATAACATTTTATAAAAATGTTTTAAAAAATGGGACAATTACGTGTTTAATTAAAACTTACGAGTCCTTTAAATTTGAATCAGCAGAGGAACGGAACACCATTTTAAATTTACTGAAACGAGGTAAAACACCTTTTTCAGTTCTTTCAATAAAACAATTTGTTGAAGACTGGGTTCAAAACCAGATATTGAGTTTACTTGCCTAAAAGAAGACGTTGGGAGTTTAAATATTTAAAAAGTGTTATACATACTTAAAAACTTTAAAATCTTTATTAAATTATAAAAAAGAAGATACAATATAATAGTCTGGTAGTGTATAAAGTCATTCCTAAAAATTAAAGGAATACGACTATTACAATAAAGCTTTATAAAATACATAACTTAAATTTAGCTCATAGAATAAATTCGAAAAAATAAAAAATGTTGAATATAATAAAAAGTAACCTATTGAAAAAAAATTTTTTTTTTGAAAAATGTAATTGAGTTTATTTCTTTAATATCTCGAAAACTACTTAACATACGAAGATGATTTTTATGTTATTTTAAAGAAATTATTTGGGACTACAAACAATACATGGAAACAAAATTTTTTTTTAAAAATGTAATTGTATCTGCAAAATATTAAATTTTCAAAATGGAATAAGTCAAAATACTATTTTTTTATTTGACGGATTTTTTTATATAATACCTTAAACTGTTCTTTAAAAATACTGATACTTTGAATATATACGAATATATGCTGTGCATCCTCCTACATTTTCGAAATAACGGCATATCTTGAAAGAAACAGCTAACCTAAAGACGATTAGCACCACTGGATTCAGCGTGCCCGAATTTGGTCAAAACGCTTAGTGCCCGGCTTGTCTGTTTTATTGCAACTAGCACAGTGTACTTATTGCTCAAAATTACAATATTAAAATTCTTTTTTAAGATTATTTTTTAAAGGTTGCGAAAGAAAGAAAATCATATCTCAAAAAAGAAAAAAAAACACCTCCTTCAAAGTTTTAGGATTTTTAAAGAACATTTTGAGGTATAATATAAAATAAAATCAGGCAAATAAAAAATAGGTTTTTGACTTAGTCCGTTTTTAAAATTTAATATTTTGCAGATATTACATTTTTCCAAAAAAAAATTTTTTTAATATATGGTTTGTAGCTTTAAAATGACATTAAAATCATCTTCATATGTAAATTAGTTTTCGAGATATTGAAGAAATAAACAATACATTTGGCTAATTCGGCGAAATTATGACATTTTGAATATGACATAACTTTTGATAAAAAATTAAAAAAAAGTTTTTTACATACATATGTTCCTAATAGCTTAAACCTTCTCACAAAATTTCATTAAAATCGAAAGGGGTCGTGTCCCACTCTTGGTCGATTTGACATGGAATTACCCATGTTTGAAAGGATTTGAAATTTAATTGTATTATAATTTCATTCTATATATTTTATTTTTAAACAAAACTTAAAAGTTATGACCGACAGATTAAAAATAACATCTATTTTTAATGAAATAATAGAAACATTTTATTTTTGATAACAATGTTTTTTTATTCAATAAATATAACTAAATTATTAAAAATATTTACTGCGAATCTGCAATTTCACAAAGTCTAGCTAGTAAACTTGTTAATTGCAGTAAGGAATTTAAACCATCAACGACTTTCATATGCGTCACTCCAATTTCACGAATAAAGTTTAACTTTATATGCTCATCCACATTTAAACGTTTACAAACACGAAATATATTGCCAATGATATCCTCAGCAGCATAGCCAAAACGCCACAATTTCGCCAATATCTTGTAGGCTTTGTGTATGTCATTTTGTGCGCAATGTTGCAACATATCCTGTATAAGCATAGGATGCGGTTCATCACAAACTTTGAATACATTTGGTCCAGTTATTTTACCAAAACCTTGAGCTGTAGATTGTAAATTATTTAAACCCTGTCTCATATCACCCTGTGCCGTAAATACTATAGCTTCAAGGCCTTCTTCATCATATTCGAGATTTTCACGTTGACAAACCTCTATTAGTTTGGCCAAAATCTGAGCATCTGACAATTTTGTAAAGCGCAACATGGCACATCGAGATTGTATGGGTTCTATAATTTTTTCACTCGTATTACAGGCCAAAGCAAAACGTGTAGTATTACTATATATTTCCATGGTACGTCTTAGAGCCTGCTGAGCACCCTCAGTCATACTGTCAGCCTCATCAAGTATAACAATCTTATGGCGTCCACGGGGTAATGTGACCTTTTGCTGGGCAAACATTTTTATCTTATTACGTACAACATCAATTCCACGTTCATTTGAGGCATTCAATTCTAAAACAGCTTCTTTATAACTGTCACCAAGTAATATTCTAGCCAAACACTGAATGGTTGTAGTTTTGCCCACACCAGGTGGACCCTATACCGAAGCAACGCACATATGTATGTAGGCTTGTGTTTATCGAGTAAAATTTGTTTAAGTTATTTACTTACCGCTATAATTATGTTTGGAGCATTGCCCTGGGTAGCAAATACGGATAAACGGGCTACAGTGTCTTCATTGCCGACTATTTCATCAAATTTAACCGGTCGATATTTTTCAATCCTACGTAATTGTAAATATGTATGTATTGGATATTAAATTTTGTTTTTTATTTTAATTTAAGAAATTAACTTTTTTTCTTACCAAGGCAAGTTACGCCTTTTATTTTCTTCTGCAGTTAATTCTATTTCTGGCATGTTTTATATTATTTATTTCATTAATCCAATTACAAAAAAATATGTATTAAAATAAATTTTGTTGTTGTGTAGTATTTGCGCCAAAACAAAACAGAGCTGCCACATCCATTGAAAATTTAGGTGTTTTTCAAAAACTTTAATAAAATACAATAATCACAGCCAGGGCTGCCAGAAATAATCAGCAAAAAATCTTAATTTCAAAAAAAAAATCTTATTATTGAAGAAAAAATCTTATTTTTGGAATTATTGGAATATTATAAATAATAAAAACAATTCATATTTTTTTTAATACTTAAAATAAACAAAAAATAAACATAACAAAAAATTTAATTTCTTATAAATAAGTTTAAAAAATTGTAAATGAGAACAGAGAATGTTTTTTTAATTGCTTTAGGTTATGTTAACCTTTTTATTAAATTAAAGTTGAGCAATATTTAAATTGAAACCATTGTGCGACTTATTTCATAGTGCCGGTTTACACAAGTTTTGAGTTTTTAGGAGAGAGGGAAGAAGAAATGACATTATATTTTCCTTTCTCCGGCACTAGCCACACAAATGGATTCACAAAACTGTCAAAATTAGTTACGAACCGTTTGTTTTGGCATGGTTTCCAACGTGGTAATTGGGCTGACCGACCTTTTCATCGTCTATGTATTCGAACATAGAAATTAGAACAGAAAACTACCCTACAAGAAATGCATAACCAAAACTAAAAAAATTACTAACACACTTGCAACAATTTTACATTAGTTGTTCCACTCTAACATGCATGTTAGAATGGTACAACTAACATTTTCAAAATAATTCCAATATTTTAATATATTTTTGCCATACGCGTGTAAAAATTTGTGAATTTCTTAAATTTAATATTTGCGATTGGTATTAAAGAAAAAAATCAATTAAATTAAATTTATAATTTTTAACTAAAGTAGTGCGATAAAAAATTACTATAAAAAAGTGACACCGCCAAAAAGATAAACAGAATGCTAGTGGTTGAGGGCGTACTGATGGCGGCTTCAGAGTACGTGGTTCTTGATTATCAGGAAACACCAGAGGTATGTGCGAAAAGGTCTTTTTGAAAGGAGTGCTCGTTGAACAGGTAGCGGCCATTCGGGTGGTGGCTTTGGCCAGGATAATCGTTTAAGATTTGGTGCAGATATTTAAGGAACAAAATGAATTATTAAAAATCCTGATGGCTTTTCAAGTATGTATTTAATTTTTTCCACACAAATTGGTAACAAAATAAAATGTCTTTTTAAGATATGTATACGATTAATTGATTGGGCAAACGTATGTTTACCTATATTTCCAGACCCATGCAAGAAGTGGATCGTTAAAGAGCAGCCTCAGAATTAATGGTACGTGGTATTTACTTTACCGAAATCTTATTTCCTGACTGTAATTAATGAACTTATATTATATATTTTAAATAATAAATTTAATTTAAAATGAAAATTAAAAAAAGTATTTTTTTATAAAGGTTAGTACTACCCAATTTTTACGTTATAAATAACTAGTTAGTGCTAACCAATATTTACGTAATGACTAACTAGTTAGCATTAACCACTATTTTGGTTATCATTGACTAATAAAAAGCAGGAGAGTAAGCAGTACAGAAATATGTTCCTAAGTCTAGTGGAATTCATTAGTTAGAAAGAGAGGCAAAATCACATGTACACAAGAGTTTCGGTTAGTTTTTTTATTTTGCTCTTAATAAACTAATAGAAACCTTAACCAATATATTGGTCAACACTACCGGTCATATAACTAGTAAAATGACCGGTAGTCTTCTTGTAGGGTACATTACAAATCTGTCAGTAAACACAGCACTACCACACGTAGAATTATGGCAATTTCAACCATGTCATAGCCCCAATTTACATTGTGGAAATTTCTTGCCAGACGGACGAAGTTTGTTGATAAGATAAGTGATAAGGGGGTGACGATGTATGCGTGACACACTTAAAACATAAAATGTTTAGGGAAGAACACTTCAAGCTTTTATAAACCAAATTTTTAGTAACTTTATCATATAAAATTTTAAATTTATTAAGCTTTAAAAAATTTAATTATATATTGGAAAATTACTCAATTATAAGCAATAGTTTTGACATAATTTTAAGATAAAGTTTAATTTGACTACATCGACAAAATAAGCACAGACAACAACCTGACATATTGAAGTCGATAGCCTGCTGCCTCGAATGTGTTTATAACATAACACAGCAAAATGCACACTCGTATCAAGGCAATAAAGTCAGTTTATAGCTTTTTACACTGATCAACATCTACCATCAATTTGCCACAATTTTCGAAGATGTAAACATACATAAGGCTAAAAACCTTTCTCATTTTATTCCATTCTACATCTTTCGATTATTTTACTGTCATCACTAGTGGCAGTAAGTTCCACTATTATTCGTACTCCGATAAATCACAATTCCCGATAATTCGTAACAAACTGTCGGTCCCTTGAAGAAATCTCGTTAATTCGTAAAATTTCCATACATTTTGGTCCCCTCGCTAATTCGTAATTTTTTTTTTCAAATAAAATCTTCTTTGCCTCTTATAAATCGTAATTGTTAGCTAACTTCCACTTGTAATTCTTAATAAAAACAATAGAAACATGGAAAGAATGATTTTACGTTCACCGCTATTTTTTACGTGGGGTTTTCTTGTGTGTGTGTTCATTTTCTTAAGATCAGTTTGTTACATGAATAATTTTTATATACAATTTTTATATACATATTTTATATTTAGCAATTGTTTTTTATGTTTTTTATCGTAGTAGATAAATGGAAAAACCTCGTTAATTCGTATTTATTTAACTTTAACCCCGTTAAATCGAAACCCCGCTTAATCGAAAACCCCTATAATTCGTAAGAAATAGCCAGTCCCTTGCGATTACGAACTATCGGGATTCTGCTGTATTTTTTATATTTTTAAACAAATTGAACTTCAAATACATGTTTGTGTTTTCTTTTTAAACTATGCACTTTTGTAGAAAAAAAAACATTTTTTCACATATTTTCAAAAATGGTGACGTTTATGTTTGATGGTAGATGTTAGATTACATTAATTTGCGAAGAAATACATAGGGCTTAAATCAAAATTTTTTAACATCTTTACAAAATGTTCCTATCTCATTGTAAAGAGTGATTTTTTATGAATTAAGTTTTTCGGGCTGGCAGCACTGGTTTGAAATTGTGTCCAAACTACATCTGTGAAAGTAAAAAGTGTTCAGTACCCTGCAAATTTAGGACCAGTCCAAACACGCGTGTAAAGAGTAGCCCACAAGGGACTAGGACTAGTCCAAAAGTAGACCAAACGTATGGAAAAAACGTGGTATATTTAACATTACGATGTCCTAGGGCAGGTCCATATAACCCAGCTTTGAACTACAAAGGAGTTATTTTAAAACTACTCCATGGTAACTCAAGAGCATTAGTTTTAAAGTCGTTTTAAAGGTGGTCCAATATATTTGCAGGGTATACTCACAAACGAGCAACGACTGCAAATCGTTGAAATTTACTATCAAAATTCGTGCTCGATGGAAATCCACTGTTTTATCGAAAATTGTGTTCAGCGAAGAGGCTCATTTCTGGCTAAATGGATACGTAAACAAGCAAAACTGCCGCATCTGGGGTGAAGAACAGCCACATGTCGTACGAGAGTTACCGATGCATCTCGAAAAACGACAGTTTGGTGTGGTTTATGGGCTGGTGGCGTTACCGGCCATTTTTCTTCGAAGACGTCCGTGGAAGAAACGTTACCGTCAATGGCTAACGATATCAAGCCATGATACGCGACTTTTTTTTTCTCCCAATTGGCTGAGTAGGACTTGGTTGATATGTGGTTTCACATGCCACACAGCTCGTGAAACAATGGACATATTGAAGAATGAATTTGGTGAGCAGTTTATCTCTCAAAATGGCCCTGTGAGTTGGCCGCCAAGATCATGTGATTTGACGCCTCTTGACTATTTCTTGTGGGGTTATGTGAAGTCGTTGATCTATGTGGACAAGCCAAACACGAGTGAAGCCTTAGAGTATGACATAACACGTGATATTCATGGAATACAGGCCGAAATGTTCGAAAAAGTTGTGCAAAATTAGACCTTACGAATAGACCATTTGAACCAGAGCCGCGGGCAACTTGTACATGAACTTATTTTTAAAAATTCAGTGGTAAATACCAATTTTTCGATTCCAATAAAAATTTTGAATATATGATGCAAATTTGAGTGTTTTATTAGATTTTTAAAAAAACTACGCTTAATAGCCTTTTTACACTGATCAAGATCTAACATCTTCAATCAATTTTCCACAATTTGCGAAGATGTTAAGATTTTTCCATAAGAAATGCATAGTAGGCTTTTTACACTTGCTCACATCTTACATCTTTCATCTTATCGCAAAGATGATAACATCTTCCCATAAGAATTATACAGGGCTAAAAATCAACATCTTTCTTCATCTTTAAAAGATGTTCCTATCTCATGTTGTTTCCTTCAACATCTTTCGATTATTTTAGTGTCATCACTAGAAAAAACAAATAATTTTTTACCATCACTAGAAAAAAATACAAAAGAGCAGGACCGCAATATCATTAATTTAGTTTTTATTCGCTCTTACGCGTGAAAATAAATATTTTTATGATGAAAGATGAAAGATGTTACAAATAGAGCTGCAAAACAATCGATAGTACTATCGATAGTATCGATAGTTTTATGTTTGGCGGACTATCGATAGTTTTTATCACTATCGATACTATCGGACAATTTTAAAAGTAACCGCAATGCTGATTAAATGTTGTCAACGAAACATTTTTAACAACTCATTCGATGCAAGTTTTAAGCAGTGCATAAACTTTTCTTGTTCTTTGGGAAAAAGGAAAATGTAACCTAAATTTGAGTTATTTTTAACTTCATGTTCAAAAGTACATGCAACAACAACTAGAAATAATTGCACCCTTGAGATCTTCACAATCAAAATAACACACAGGTGTACATATCTTTTTTCAATGTGTAATAATATTTGGATTAAAAACTTAGGTTTACTTCCTATCAGTGACATAAGGAATGTTTAGAAACAAAATCTATAAAAAAAACATTTAACCGCAGATAAGATATAGATGACACTGAAATTTAAAATGAATACGCTGGTCTTTATACCTGAAAAACGTTTTCAGTAAATGAAGTTTTAAACCTTTTTCATTTTTTACTAACTTCGTTGACTACCGTGTCCACAGAAGGTGCACATAGAAACTTTTCGATACTATCGATAGTATCGATAGTTTTAAAGATAACTATCGAAACTATCGATGGGCTGACTATCGATAGTTTAGCAGCTCTAGTTACAAATGTAAACAAGTTTTTTTCATTTTCAACATCTTCCACGCATTCCTCTAAGATGTGCTCAAGTGTAAATAGGCTATAGGGCTAAAAACCAACATCTTTAAAAGATGTTTATATCTCATTTTATTCCGTTCTACATCTATCGATTATTTTAGTGTCATCACTAAAAAGTGGCAACAAGTTCTATTATTATTGTGGCATCACTGAGAAAAAAAATTGGTTTTGAAAGCAGCGTTACCATTTGTCAAGTTTTCTCTTTTATTGCAATGTTTTTTTGTTAGGTATTTTTTATATTTTTCAACATACTGAACTTCAAATACATTTTTGTGTTTTCTTATTAAATGTTGGCACTTTTGTAGAAAAAAACAGTTTATTATTTTAAAAACATTTTTATTCAAAAATGGTGACTTTTTTGTTTGATGGTAGACGTTAGATGTGACCAATGTAAACGAGTGTTTCACATTCTCTACATCTTTGATAGTAGATGTTGATCAGTGTAAAAGCCTTTTCACACTTGTCAACATTTACCATTTAACATCAATTTGCGAAGATATTGGAATTTTCCCAAAGGAAATACATAGGGCTAATAAACAAAATTTTTAAACATCTTTACCCTAGGTCTACACTAAAGATAATTATCTCAGCAAGTTGGCAATAACGTCGGCAGAATAACAGAGTAATATTTCTTATTGCTCAGCTTATGTTAAAGGCATGGGAAACGTATTTATGTTAACTCATAATTTGAAAAAAATCAAGGAAGAAGGTGCAGTGTAAAAAATGGCGGTATCTTACAAGAATTATTATTATTAATATAAATTCTTTCTTATTCGACTTTATTACTTAAATTTATATTAATTTGTTTAAGCTTGAGGGCATTTTTAATACAAATATATTAATTTTTTTATTTTTGTTAATGTAAAATTATTATTTTTATATAAAAAAGAACTCGAACTTAAACAAATTAATATTAATTTTAATAATAAAGATTGAATAAGGAAAAAATTATAATATTTGCAATTTTATTTTAGTGTTTATTTAATTATTTTACTACAATTATAATTTGCTACAATCTCAAAAAACTTAATTTCTTTCCCACACAATATGCTTCTACTTTTTTTTCTTTTTTGCTTCTTTTTTTCAACTGACAACCAAATTGACGTTTTTTGTAAGCAATAATTGTCAACGAAAATGGACTAGCAATTATTGCAACATAAATTGTTAGCAATAAATATTTACAAAAAATTGCTGTCTACATTAAAGATAACATAATTTTGACAATTACTGCAATATATGTCGCAATAATTATCTCTGGTACAGACGGGCAGTTAGAAAATGTTCCTATCTCATTGTATTTCATTCTACATCTTCCGATTATTTTAGTGTAATCACTATCAATAAATTCTATTATTATTGTGGCATCACTGACGAAATAGCATTTGGTTTAAAAGCAGCGCTACAATTTCTCAAGTTTTTTCTCTTTAGCAAGCTTTATGTTATTTGTTTTTTTTTATATTTTTAAACAAAATTAATTCTAAATACATTTTGGTGTTATAATTTAAAATTTTGGCGTTTTTGTAGAAAAAAAGTATTTAAAAAAATAAAAGTTTTTTTCAGAAATGGTGACATTTTTTATTGATAGTAGGTGCTGGTTCACACACGTCAAGTTTGACTCGTCAAGTCTTGAGCATTTAGGAGAGAAGGGAAAAGAGAAGGCTATTTCTTTTCCCCTCTCTCCTAAATACTCAAGACTTGACGAGACAAACTTGACGTGTGTGAACCGGCACTAG
Source organism: Pollenia labialis (assembly GCA_949318255.1). NCBI lineage: Eukaryota > Metazoa > Arthropoda > Insecta > Diptera > Polleniidae > Pollenia > Pollenia labialis. The sequence goes on from OX439142.1 coordinate 56,620,544, forward strand.
ATGCTAGATGTTTCAAGTGTGAACGCGTATATCACATTTTCAACATCTTCCATGCGTTCCTCCGTTCATGCTTGGCGTACTGGCATCACTAATCAAATATTGGTCCAAAATGCATTACAGTGCAGCCACACGATCAAGATTTTCTTGATAGTCTTTTACATATACTGATTTTCAAAATATGCAAAAGTTGACAGCTGTGACGTAGCCTGCACGCAAGTTGGAAGCAATTTACTTTTTCAAGATGTCGTCGCCGAGAAAACAACTCAAAATGTTTGTCTCACTTAAAGTTTTGGAAGAAATGAATATCATAATTTTGCTTATTAATTTTATTAATAAACATATTTCACTATTTTTTTAGGTTTTTAGTTAAAATTTTAAATTCCCGCAACAATTTGTAAAAAAAAGAACTTCAGCTTTTGCCGGCAAAATATTTGTGAAAAAAAAACAAAAACAACTTCAAAAGAATTGTAATCAGCTGTTTTCTTGAACGAAAATTGATACACTCACTGGCAAGAGAATTTTAGAGGCAAGTTCGTATCAATTTTTAAAAGTATGAGTGTATTGGTAAAAAAGTGTGAGTGTATTAAAACTTGATAGGCAAAACTTGATCGTGTAACCCTCAAGTTAGTCCCAATTTACACTAGGGAAATTTCTTGCCGGACATTTCTTGAATTCTCTTTTAATCTAACCTGAAGCGTTTACATATGAAACATTAGAAGTCAGACAGAAATTAATACTTATATGTAACCTACGAAAAGTAAGAAAGAGAAATTAAAAAATGTCCAGTACAGATAGTCATGTACTACACACTCTACCTTTTCGACCCCTCGCACAGTGCGAAATTCAGGAAGTTTAGCGGAACTTTATTAAATTTTTTAAATACATAAAATGCATAAGATTACTCATTATTGCGGTTGCTTAATATCCCACCTCAAAAACCTCATACTCGGTTTGGGGATTTACCCTGCGAAACAACTCCAAAATACACCTGAAAGTTGCATTTTTTATTCAATTATACTTTTTGCATACAGAAAGATTTTCGATTTGTTTCAGTTAATAGAGTGGTACATACAAACGGCAGTGCAGTAGGCCATGATTTTTACATAACTTATTTTATGAGAAAATTGTCAATTATTGGCATTTAAATAATTGCAAAATCGTTTCGTACTCGTGTGTGATTTGTTCGTTAAAAAGGTGATTTTTAAGAAGTAAGTAAATTTAGTTTTTTAACTTGTTGGAGACTTTAAAAGGTGATACCGCATAATACCATCTTAAAACACACAACATTTTAAAAGTATGTTTTCCTCTATTGGGAACACAAAATATCTTATGCGATATTTTGCGATCTTCTTTTAAATTAAACTTTTTCCAGAATGACTTTGCAAATTTCATATAACTGTATTTTCTAAAAGTGGAAGGAAGAACCGACATCGGAAGCCATCATTGGTTTTGTTTTGGAAAAAATAGGCTTACCAGTGCTAACATCTGACGCTCTGTACAGTTTAAAGGCACCTGTTCGTGCGCTAGTTTGTAAAATACAAAAAAGGTGGTGGGAATCCAGTCGAAATTTAGCATAATTTCTATAAAAAAAAAATTCAACTCAAAGACTTAAAAAAAACACATTAATTTTTATTAAAAATTTAAAAAAATCACAAATAGAACTGGTTTACATGTTTTAAATAAATTAGTTCCGCTAAACTCAAGAAATTTTGCACTGTGCCTCGCCGTAAACTTCTTCTGTCCGGCAAGAAATGTCCCAAGTGTAAATTGGGACTTAATAATACGATAAAATCATAGTTCTGGCAACGCTGTCCACATGATTTATTTATACAGCGTTGATATTTTGGTTAGGATAATCCCATATAGTAACAAACAAAGCAATCGTGCATTTAGTATTTTTTAATCAAGTGGTAAAACAGAATCCGGACGTGTGTGTTGCGGTAAAATTTATAATTTGTAAAAAATATAAAAAAAATTGCATAAACCCGAAAAAAAAATACAAAAGTTATGGCAGCGAGATTAATTCAAAAGATTGTAAGCTAAAAATACCATTACTTATTAATGTTTTATACAGAAATAAAACGTGGTTAATAATTCTTTTGAATGAAAAACAACTAACTCTGAGTTTAAAAAATCCCCTAACCAACCCACCACTATCCAAGAAGTTTTTCCAATTTTTTTTTGCTCTTTTTTGCTTTAATTTTAGTTAAAGAGTATTGGAATTAAGAGCGGCCCGGAAACTCTAGAAGTGGCCAGACATGCCAAGGTACTATTAGAGGTGTCAGTTTTCTTAAAATCGGTTTTATAATGTAGTTTATAAACTAAACGCAAAACTAAATGGTGCTTCTAAGTTTTTTCCATATAACAGATTACTTGCGGTTGTTGTCAAAATATTTTACATAACCATTCGCAGGCTAAAGCGAAAAAATTCTGTAAACTAGCAAACATTTTTTTTACCGCAATTTTGTATTTTATAAACAGAAAAGATTTAAATTTCTTTTTTGAATTTGATTCTTTTTTTAAATTTTTTTTGTTTATATGTATGTAATAATTATGGATTTTTAAGAATTTTCTTAACCTCAACTTTGACTAAATTTTTGTGTAAAATTTGTACCTATCCAGTATGGCAAAGATTTGTTAGCAATTATTCTAAATGCAATCGTTATATTTTATTTTTTTTTTTTTTTAATTAAATAATATTGTATTGTAATTGTTGGCATTTTGCAGCCTATATTTCTTATGTAATTTCATTGCTTTTTGTTTTAGTTTTTTACACTATTAAAAGTGTTTCAATTAGCATAGACAGATGGGAAAATGGGCATATGTGTAACTACATAGAATACGATAGATGACTTCAATTGTTTGTATTTTAATTTATCCAATTCATTTGTTTATTGGTATCGTGTGACTTGAACTTATTGCCATATTATTTTAATATGTAGGTATACATACATATGTACATTTTTACACATGTTTTGTAACCAATACTACTAGGAACATAGGTACATATACTTTGGCAGTATTATAGTTTTATCCCCGGTCTTTTCCATTTCCCGGGAAAGCGGGCTTATTTTTCAATTTCCTGGGATCCCTGGAATTCTCGATGCAAAATACCTATTTAATTTAATTTATTTGAACAAATAACATTTCCTGAAATCAAATATTTATTTATTTAATATAAGTAATATACAAAAACCTATCAAGGCCAATAAAAATATATTACAAAAGCAAAATCCTGAGTATTATTAATGGATACAATAAATAATCAAAACTTCATTTATTCAAGTACATATATACACCTAATAATAAAAATACAAATACAAATGGCTCCCCAGCTAAAGATTGACGAAATTTTTAAAAAATACTAATTTATCAATTAACAGGTCCCAAAGTAGTAGCCCAGATGAAAAAATAGATAAGTCAAGTAGATATGGGCATTTCCAGCGAAAAGTCTACTTTTTATAACGTAACGCCAGAAATATTTTAAATTGTTTCTCAAAAAATTTTATATGTATGTATAGTTTACTTTTTTATATTTTGGTGTAAAGCGCAACGAGCTTTACATTTAGTAACAAAAGGGATAACGATTGAACAACATGGTCCGAAAATAAAACCTTATTTGTAATGCCCATATTTACCTTAAAAGGAGCAAAGATTGATAGATTTTATAGCTTGAAAAATAAATCTGTATAAGTCCAAAGTTTACTAAAAAAGGTTTTATACAAAACATCTTGCTCAATTCGCAGCCTTATTCAGTTTGTTATGCAAGTCAAAATCCACTTCCGTTTTTTTAACGTCACGCCAGCGCATATTTTTGCTTATACATATCTGCAAATCCTTAGCTTCGATTACTGTGATTTTTTTTCTGAATATAGTGCTACTTCATTACTTTGTATGTATGTATATATAAAAACCCTTTTTACAAATTTGGCTTCTTCATTTAATTTTTTTAAATTTTGTGGTACAAATATCACGACATGCCAAAATGGAAATGCCCATATACCATTACAGAACATTCTGTCTGAAATAAAGCCATACTAAACTCATTAAACATAAGATGAGGCAAAAAAGGGAAAAACAATCAAAAGAGTTCTTAATAATATGTTTATAAATGCAATAAATTTTTTATATCTGTGTCAAAAAGGTAAAAGTTCTTAATGGCACATTTAGATCATCATGTTCAAAAGTACACTTTATCAAAATTTCCATTAATTTGTAGGATTTTTGAGCAAGTTATAGTAAAATGACTTTTTGGTTATCTTCAATGTGCGATATCATTTGGAATTATAAAAAAAATTCCGATCTGTGACATTAGGAGTGTTTGGAATAACAAAACTTAACAAATAGCCTTAAGCACATACTGCCACATAATAAATTCAAAGCAGTAAAACTAGCAATAATTAAAACCAAAAAAGTTAAATTATTCAAACAATTTATTATAAAATACTTCTAAATTTTCAAAAGATTTTGTTATTCGTGCTTAATTCCCAGTTTTTATTATTGATAAAACACTTGAAATTTATTGTTGATGGGATAAGCTATTCCTATGCGCATTTCACTGGTTGCTTAGGCCAGATCATCAGGAAACTTAATCCATAAAGATTTTAGAAAAACTAAAGATATTAAACCAAATAAAACTGTAAAACGTATAAGAATTATAGCAACAGTTCTACTTTAATAATATCAAAGTTTAAACAAAACAACATCAACAATAAACAGTGGCTTCATCTCATCTTACATTCCCCACTACAATTAGTTGAAATTCTCTCAACATTAATTGTAGTTGTAAGTAGGTTAAGAAAAACAAAATAAAAATAACAACAACTTACAAAAGATGTTGTCAATTAAGTGTTTTTAGGCCGTGCACCTGCCTGTTTATTATCAAAAAGTAATTTCAATTTTTGGGAATACAAAATTTAAATTTTCAAAAGATTTTGTTATTCGTGCTTAATTCCCAGTTTTTATTATTGATAAAACACTTGAAATTTATTGTTGATGGGATAAGCTATTCCTATGCGCATTTCACTGGTTGCTTAGGCCAGATCATCAGGAAACTTCATCCATAAAGATTTTAGAAAAACTAAAGATATTAAACCAAATAAAACTGTAAAACGTATAAGAATTATAGCAACAGTTCTACTTGTAATAATATCAAAGTTTAAACAAAACAACATCAACAATAAACAGTGGCTTCATCTCATCTTACATTCCCCACTACAATTAGTTGAAATTCTCTCAACATTAATTGTAGTTGTAAGTAGGTTAAGAAAAACAAAATAAAAATAACAACAACTTACAAAAGATGTTGTCAATTAAGTGTTTTTTAGGCCGTGCACCTGCCTGTTTATTATCAAAAAGTAATTTCAATTTTTGGGAATACAAAATTTAAATTTTCAAAAGATTTTGTTATTCGTGCTTAATTCCCAGTTTTTATTATTGATAAAACACTTGAAATTTATTGTTGATGGGATAAGCTGCTGTCAGAGTTTAGTTTTTTTTAAGCCGGTGCACTTGCCAAAGTAATTTTTGGGAATACACAATTTACAAGATTTTGTCAAGCTACGGTCACACTTATTAAATATTTGAGCAAATAAGCGTAACCCCTTCTTTTGTTAATAGTTATTGAGATTTAAAATGGTCTTACTATCACAAATCAAGCTAATTATACTACTAGACTTAGCAAAAAATTGTTTTTTGTAAGATGTGGTATTATAATCTAAAAAAATATTTGAATTAAAGGAAATAATTATTTAGTTTGCTTGTTGGTCGTGTTTTTTTCGTCAAATATTTGATAAGTGTGACCGTAGCTTTAGTCGTGCTTAATTCCCAATTTTTATTATTGATAAAAACACTGAAATTTATTGATGAATATTGGAAGAATTCCAACCAATTGTAGTGGGGAATGTAAGAAAAGATAAACTCACTGTTTATTGTTGTTGTTTTTGTTAAAGCTTTGATATGGTTACAAGCAGGGCTGTGGAGTCGTCCGAAAAAAGTACTAACTCCGACTCCAAACGTTGAAATTTTTAGTGCGACTCCGACTCACGACTCCGACTCCTACTATAATCTTGATACTAAATGTATATGAGCAGATTTACCGCTTTTTAACTGTCGAAAAGGCGCATATTTTTCCCTATCGCTTTTATAGATACCAACATTTTTGTACTTTTATTCGAATACATTAAAATCAAGACACATTAATCTAAAATTTGTTTCCGTTTTTCAAATACTGTTGATATATAGTACTCTGAAATGCATACTATTGCACGGAAAGAAGTATACTTTCTAAAGAAATCCATTTATTTTCTTAAAACAAGATAATCCAAAAAAATATTTCCTGATTTTAACTTGTTTTGTTTGTATTAAGTGAAACTTTCTTAAATAAAAAATATTTTCTCATGATCAAAAAATTCATGTTTTTGGTATACATATGTATGATCAAAAATTTCATAAAACAAGAATACAAAAGTAGCTTATTTTTATTAAAAACTTGGTTGGACTTAATTAATTAATATTTGGAAAGACATGTTAGGCAAATCAATCAAAAGTTTCTTATTTTTATATCATTATAGATTTAAGTAAGCTAAGTAAATTTAATGTCGCTTTGAGACACTACTTTTTTCTTAAACCAAGCCACACATATGTTTACAGTAAGAAATTTTTGGCTTTGACGGGAATAGTGCATCATTTTCTTGGTTTAAGACATATTTTCTGGTGATTTAGTAAACAATTCTTTCCGTGTATATTTGAAATTATATTACTTTACTTTTCCTGAAGTATCAGTAAAGCCTTTTTAAAACTTTTAATGTTTTATTAGCACAGTTGGGCAAAAGACAAAAAAGTCAGTGTAGAGAGAGGAGAACTTGATTATGTGATTTTAATTGACTTTAGCATGTTGAATACAAATAGTTTATTCAATCACGTCTAGTTAACATCTTTATGATTTCATGTCTTATTTTATTCATAATATACCTGGATTTCTGATAAATGATAAAAATGTGTAAATATTCATTTGCATGAAAAAATCGTCGCCACTAATTAAGAAATAATTTTGAAAATAATCATTAGCAAAAGATCAAAAACGCACAAATAGTTCTCAAATTATGATAAAATGTATGTACTATAACCGCCTTATTTCGGTCTAGTTCATAAAAAAAACTAGACATGATAGAAAAAACTGAAAACGGATTTGAATTTAGGGCTGTAAAATCTTTGTATTTCATATATTTTTATTTAAAACGATCTCTTTTTGGCGACCAGTATAATTAATAAAATATGGTTCTTAAACATTTCATTAATATTTTATTTAAATTTTATTTAGCGCTTTTTAGCGCTGTTTGATTGGGGTCACGGCGCTTTTTGATTAGAAATAGTTCACAACCCTGTTGTGAGACTCAGTGATGTTAACTTTTATTTTTTCATTACCGTACGGCCTTCTAAAAATTATAGTTTTTGAAAAGAAAATACCGTACGCAAACATTAATGTGCTGTTTCCAAATGACAGGCAATTGATTATGTAGTAAAATTTATATGAAAAGCATTCACTCTATCGCCTGTCATTTGGAAACAGCATATAAGAGCAGTATTCATAAGCCATTTATTTAAATTTTAAATGTGTTTTAAAAAGAAATTTCAATTTTTGGGAATACAAAATTTAAATTTCAAAAGATTTTGTTATTCGTGCTAAATTCCCAGTTTTTATTATTGATAAAAACACTTGAAATTTATTGTTGATGGGATAAGCTATTCCTATGCGCATTTCACTGGTTGCTTAGGCCAGATCATCAGGAAACTTCATCCATAAAGATTTTAGAAAAACTAAAGATATTAAACCAAGTAAAAATGTTAAACGTATAAGACTTATAGCAACAGTTCTACTTGTAATAATGTCAAAGCTTAAACAAAACAACATCAACAATAAACAGTGCGTTCATCTCGTCTTATATTCCCCGCTACAATTAGTTGAAATTCTCTCAACATTAATTGTAGTTGTAAGTAGGTTAAGAAAAACTAAATAAAAAACAACAACAACTTTCAAAAGATGTTGTCAATTAAGTGTTTTTTAGGCCGTGCACCCGCCTGTTTATTATCAAAAAGTAATTTCAATTTTTGGGAATACAAAATTTAAATTTCAAAAGATTTTGTTATTCGTGCTAAATTCCCAGTTTTTATTATTGATAAAAACACTTGAAATTTATTGTTGATGGGATAAGCTATTCCTATGCGCATTTCACTGGTTGCTTAGGCCAGATCATCAGGAAACTTCATCCATAAAGATTTTAGAAAAACTAATGATATTAAACCAAGTAAAAATGTTAAACGTATAAGACTTATAGCAACAGTTCTACTTGTAATAATATCAAAGCTTAAACAAAACAACATCAACAATAAACAGTGCGTTCATCTCGTCTTACATTCCCCGCTACAATTAGTAGAAATTCTCTCAACATTAATTGTAGTTGTAAGTAGGTTAAGAAAAAGAAAATAAAAAACAACAACAACTTACAAAAGATGTTGTCAATTAAGTGGTTTTTAGGCCGTGCACCCGCCTGTTTATTATCAAAAAGTAATTTCAATTTTTGGGAATACAAAATTTAAATTTCAAAAGATTTTGTTATTCGTGCTAAATTCCCAGTTTTTATTATTGATAAAAACACTTGAAATTTATTGTTGATGGGATAAGCTATTCCTATGCGCATTTCACTGGTTGCTTAGGCCAGATCATCAGGAAACTTCATCCATAAAGATTTTAGAAAAACTAAAGATATTAAACCAAGTAAAAATGTTAAACGTATAAGACTTATAGCAACAGTTCTACTTGTAATAATATCAAAGCTTAAACAAAACAACATCAACAATAAACAGTGCGTTCATCTCGTCTTACATTCCCCGCTACAATTAGTTGAAATTCTCTCAACATTAATTGTAGTTGTAAGTACGTTAAGAAAAAGAAAATAAAAAACAACAACAACTTACAAAAGATGTTGTCAATTAAGTGTTTTTTAGGCCGTGCACCAGCCTGTTTATTATCAAAAAGTAATTTCAATTTTTGGGAATACAAAATTTAAATTTCAAAAGATTTTGTTATTCGTGCTGAATTCCCAGTTTTTATTATTGATAAAAACACTTGAAATTTATTGTTGATGGGATAAGCTATTCCTATGCGCATTTCACTGGTTGCTTAGGCCAGATCATCAGGAAACTTCATCCATAAAGATTTTAGAAAAACTAAAGATATTAAACCAAGTAAAAATGTTAAACAAAACAACATCAACAATTAACAGTGCGTTCATCTCGTCTTACATTCCCCGCTACAATTAGTTGAAATTCTCTCAACATTAATTGTAGTTGTAAGTACGTTAAGAAAAAGAAAATAAAAAACAACAACAACTTACAAAAGATGTTGTCAATTAAGTGTTTTTTAGGCCGTGCACCCGCCTGTTTATTATCAAAAAGTAATTTCAATTTTTGGGAATACAAAATTTAAATTTCAAAAGATTTTGTTATTCGTGCTGAATTCCCAGTTTTTATTATTGATAAAAACACTTGAAATTTATTGTTGATGGGATAAGCTATTCCTATGCGCATTTCACTGGTTGCTTAGGCCAGATCATCAGGAAACTTCATCCATAAAGATTTTAGAAAAACTAAAGATATTAAACCAAGTAAAAATGTTAAACGTATAAGACTTATAGCAACAGTTCTACTTGTAATAATATCAAAGCTTAAACAAAACAACATCAACAATAAACAGTGCGTTCATCTCGTCTTACATTCCCCGCTACAATTAGTTGAAATTCTCTCAACATTAATTGTAGTTGTAAGTACGTTAAGAAAAAGAAAATAAAAAACAACAACAACTTACAAAAGATGTTGTCAATTAAGTGTTTTTTAGGCCGTGCACCCGCCTGTTTATTATCAAAAAGTAATTTCAATTTTTGGGAATACAAAATTTAAATTTCAAAAGATTTTGTTATTCGTGCTGAATTCCCAGTTTTTATTATTGATAAAAACACTTGAAATTTATTGTTGATGGGATAAGCTATTCCTATGCGCATTTCACTGGTTGCTTAGGCCAGATCATCAGGAAACTTCATCCATAAAGATTTTAGAAAAACTAAAGATATTAAACCAAGTAAAAATGTTAAACGTATAAGACTTATAGCAACAGTTCTACTTGTAATAATATCAAAGCTTAAACAAAACAACATCAACAATAAACAGTGCGTTCATCTCGTCTTACATTCCCCGCTACAATTAGTTGAAATTCTCTCAACATTAATTGTAGTTGTAAGTACGTTAAGAAAAAGAAAATAAAAAACAACAACAACTTACAAAAGATGTTGTCAATTAAGTGTTTTTTAGGCCGTGCACCCGCCTGTTTATTATCAAAAAGTAATTTCAATTTTTGGGAATACAAAATTTAAATTTCAAAAGATTTTGTTATTCGTGCTGAATTCCCAGTTTTTATTATTGATAAAAACACTTGAAATTTATTGTTGATGGGATAAGCTATTCCTATGCGCATTTCACTGGTTGCTTAGGCCAGATCATCAGGAAACTTCATCCATAAAGATTTTAGAAAAACTAAAGATATTAAACCAAGTAAAAATGTTAAACGTATAAGACTTATAGCAACAGTTCTACTTGTAATAATATCAAAGCTTAAACAAAACAACATCAGCAATAAACAGTGCGTTCATCTCGTCTTAGTCCCAATTCACATTATACGATTTTTGTCGTTGCGATTATTGTCGTTTCCTCTTTGAAGTCGTTCTGATGTTTACATTGTACGATTTTTGTCGTTACGACTTTTTCTGTGCAACCGAACTTCAATACATTTTTCGTCAAATGAGAGAACAATGAGAGAACGAATGAGCGAACAAAACGAATCGAAGAGTACACTCGCTTGTGTACCCCTTTTAATTCCTCTCACCCCTCTTTCCTATTAAGTAAGAATCGCAACGACAAAAATCGTATAATGTGAATGGGCACTTACATTCCCCGCTACAATTAGTTGAAATTCTCTCAACATTAATTGTAGTTGTAAGTAGGTTAAGAAAAAGAAAATAAAAAACAACAACAACTTACAAAAGATGTTGTCAATTAAGTGTTTTTTAGGCCGTGCAACCGCCTGTTTATTATCAAAAAGTAATTTCAATTTTTGGGAATACAAAATTTAAATTTCAAAAGATTTTGTTATTCGTGCTAAATTCCCAGTTTTTATTATTGTTTTTTATTTTCTTTTTCTTAACCTACTTACAACTACAATTAATGTTGAGAGAATTTCAACTAATTGTAGCGGGGAATGTAAGACGAGATGAACGCACTGTTTATTGTTGATGTTGTTTTGTTTAAGCTTTGATATTATTACAAGTAGAACTGTTGCTATAAGTCTTATACGTTTAACATTTTTACTTGGTTTAATATCTTTAGTTTTTCTAAAATCTTTATGGATGAAGTTTCCTGATGATCTGGCCTAAGCAACCAGTGAAATGCGCATAGGAATAGCTTATCCCATCAACAATAAATTTCAAGTGTTTTTATCAATAATAAAAACTGGGAATTTAGCACGAATAACAAAATCTTTTGAAGTTTTAAAAAGATAATTTTTATTTTGGAAAATTTTTTATGCCGAAAACTTTGGAGCGGGAGTCGCGAGTTTTTGTGGGTACTACGACTACGACTCCGACTCCGGCACAAAAACCTCAACTCCGACTCCACAGACCTGGTTACAAGTAAGACTTTTACTTATATACATACGTATAATTCTTATTCGCTTAAAAGTTTTACTTGTTTAATATCTTTAGCTTTTCTAAAATTTTGGATGAAGTTTCCTGACGATCTGGCCTAAGCAACCAGTGTTTTTATCAATAATAAAAATTTAGTAAATAAAAAGAAATTGTTAAAAATAAAGCTTAAGTTTGATCAATTTACTGTCCACGCTTTTTTTTTTGATTTTATCGTCAATTATTTATGGCTGATTTTTATATTTTTTGATGTATTCAAATTAAAATTGGTTAACCGGTTATTTTAAAATGCTGAACCGTAAACCGGGTTTTCTAAAATAGCAGCTATTCGGAATATTCGAAAACCGGGTCGAATAATCGATCTCCATAGTATACATTAACGAATCACCATGTAAAGACTTACACCAGAGCAATGATTACAAATTGCGCTATCCGCCAAACTTATAAAGCCTTCGTCAAGTTTACGGTGGGCATAATCTTCCATATGAGCAGTTAGCACGTAATACTATGGATCGAATTAGGACCACATTTATTCTTTTAGATAAAATTCATCCAAATCAAACCCGTACCGTGCCTCTGTAGATGCGAGTGTGACAGAGGACTCGAATTTATCAATTCGACGCCGTTATCGGCAACTCGGTGTCTGCCCGTCCACTATTGGGAAAATTGTGAGGAAAGAAATCGGCCTACATCCATATATGACAATATACATAACTGCGTCGTGTGATATCTGAATGGACTGAGAATCAACCAGATTTTTACCGTCAAATCATTTTCGCCGATATGGCTCATTTCTGGCTTAACGGGTATTAAAACAACAAAAATTGTGTATGGAGAGAGCACAACCCTTATGAGGCCCCAAAAAAAATACTATTTTGTACGTTTTACATGCTGAAGGCGTCATAAGCCCGTTTGTCTTTAAATCCGAAACCGGTGATAACATTACCGTGAATGGCGAACGGCACTGATAAATGATCCGTGCTTTTTTTATTCCTCGTGTCATTGCAAATCATTAGGAGAAGAAATGGTTATAAAAAGATGGCGTAACATGCCAAACCTCGCGTGAAACCATAAATTTGTTGAGCCAAACGTTTGGTGACCGAATTATCTCAAGAAATAGAATTTTTCTTTAACTGCGAATGTTTACAGTTAATGAATCAGAAGTCAGAAGAAGAATGGTATCAACAACATTTTAATAGTTTAAACGTATTTTACTGATTAATATTTGACAAAATTATTAAAATTGTAAATAGTTATTGGCATATGTTTAAAGAACAAAGAACTTTGAAGTAATGTTCGATATTAAAAACACGTTAATTTTTGTATAATAAAAAAAGTTTTACGTTTTTTAACCTTATATTTACATTCCGTTAATAAAAGACTGTTCATACTAATTACATTTTACTTGGTAATAAATTTGTTTTTTTTATCTTATACATTTTTGTAATATTATAATTTATCCAATTTTTAATTATTTTAGGTTAACACAACCCCTGTTGCTGGACGTGCTTACTCTTCAGGTTCACGCAAAGTTACTCTTATTCCTGGTGATGGTATTGGTCCTGAAATTTCCGCTGCTGTGCAGAAAATCTTTACAGCTGCCAATGTACCCATTGATTGGGAAGCTGTTGACGTAACACCTGTTAGAGTAAGTTAAGGCTTTTCCTTCTCTGCGCATTGTTTTGATTTTCTTTAATCTAAAATCGATATATATTTTAGGGTCCTGACGGAAAGTTCGGTATTCCTCAAGCTGCCATTGATTCGGTCAACACAAACAAAATTGGGTTGAAAGGTCCCCTAATGACACCCGTCGGTAAGGGTCATCGGTCTTTGAACTTGGCCCTCCGCAAGGAGTTTAATTTGTATGCCAACGTCAGACCCTGCAGAAGTTTGGAAGGTTACAAGACATTGTACGATGATGTTGATGTTGTGACCATTCGTGAGAACACTGAAGGTGAATACTCTGGTATTGAACACGAAATTGTCGATGGTGTTGTCCAAAGTATTAAATTGATTACTGAGGAAGCCTCAAAACGTGTTGCTGAATATGCCTTTACTTATGCCAAAAACAATAACAGAAAGAAGGTCACTGTTGTACATAAGGCCAATATTATGCGTATGTCTGACGGTTTGTTCTTGCGTTGTGTACGTGAAATGGCCGAAAACTTCCCTGAAATTCAATTTGAGGAACGTTATTTGGATACCGTCTGCTTGAATATGGTACAAGATCCGAAGAAGTATGATGTGTTGGTAAGTTTTTTCTTAAATGAATTAGAAAAGTTAAACATCATCGCAATATAATTTTTTTTTCTTTTTAAGGTCATGCCTAATTTGTATGGTGATATATTATCTGATATGTGTGCCGGTTTAGTTGGTGGTTTGGGATTGACCCCTTCCGGTAACATGGGTCTTAATGGTGCCCTGTTTGAATCTGTAAGTTTTTTATTTATACATAAACGTTTTAGTTTTATTTGTGTATCAATGTGTTTCTTTTAGGTGCACGGTACTGCCCCTGATATTGCTGGCAAAGATTTGGCCAACCCCACTGCCTTATTGTTGTCTGCCGTTATGATGTTAAAACATATGGAACTCAATTCTCATGCCGAAAAGATTCAAAGTGCCTGTTTCGCAGTCATCAAAGAAGGCAAATATTTGACTGGTGATTTGGGTGGTAAAGCCAAGTGTTCTGAATTCACAAATGAAATCTGTGCTAAACTGTAAATATAAAAAAAATATATTGCTGTTTGCCTCCACCAAAACTTCAACTAAGAATTAGCCTCTCACAAACCAAAAGATTATATGCATCCAAACCTACATTTACGAACCTTCAACTAAGGGCTTTATGAATGTGTTGTGATCTTGTCATATACATATTTACACTCTATAAGGAAAAAAGTTAAAAACAAACAAACGCAATGGATAGTATTTTATGTTCGAATACTTATTTTATTATAACGTTAAAAAAAAATTCAAAATTTATTTATACATGCATAGTGTTTGTATTTATATTTTCTAAAATTTTATTAATTTATTTTACATTATCCCTCCTTTGCCGTATTATTTTTATTTGTAATGATTATTCTTAAAATAGTTTAATTTTAAAATGTTTAAAATAGAGAACTTTGCTTCTTTTGTTTAACATTTACTATGTTTAACTATTTATTTGTAAATGGTTCCTTATTTTGATTTAATTTTTTTCTTGTTTGCTTTTTTCCTCTGCCAATTATCTCAGAGATTGTTTTATTTATAGATAAGAAAAAAGTTTCTGGAACTCAATCTAACGTAACAATAATTATCGCGCATATTTAATTAGATAAAAATAATAAACCAAAATAAAGTTGTCATAAACAAAACCAATTGTTGAGAAAAAAACACAAATATAAACTAAATATTTAAACAACCAAAAAATTAAAAAAAAAAGTATTTTTAATAACATTTACACAGGGAATGCTACAGACTTGTGCTGGGATACTATCGATATTTATCGATAGTTCAGCAGCCGTATTCTCTAATTCGCTTAGCTAAAGCTTAATCTCGATCGCTAAAATGCCTTAGAGAATACAAAATTGAAAAATTTTAGCAATGAAATTAAAAGCTAAAATTGCGGCGAATTAAATTTTTATGACAATGCCAAATTTAGCAATGCACGTTACAGTATTGCATTCGTAGCCAAAAATCGCTAAATCAACTTTTTAGATTTTTAGCGATAGAGATTTAGCTTTAGCGAATTACAGAATACGGCCACAGATTTCACTATCGATATTACTATCGACTGCATTTTTGTACTTGAGTAGGAAAACTTTAACGAATTTTTTATCCGTTGTTTTATCACTATTGAAAGTATATAATCTTGTATTTTCTTTAATAAGAAGTATGTACATAGTATGTACTACATACATATGTATGTACGCACGTTATTTTATATTAAAATTTTTTAACAATTGTGCTGATGTCAGTTAAAAAATATCTTTTTTGCAGTATAACATTTTTATAACAACTAAAACATATTTCAGTAACTGAATTAAACAACGAAATTAAGAACTTGATTCTATTTGCATAATACATATCGTTAACATTTTGAAAATTTTACAGAAGAAAATCGCTCCTTCTCTTCACTAGGAAGACGAAGTGGTTGGACTTTGCAGTGACGCCATTTGAGTAACTGCTCTAAGGGATGGGCATTATCGCAGGGTATCACAAAGGGACCAATAAAGGACCCAAGTGAGCTGTGTTTTGATGGCTGCCAATGGAACCTAACCTACCAGTTATTTTGACAGTTGAAAATGTTTCTTATAAAAACTGTTAGTTAAGTATTTTAGCGCTTAATATATAATCTTTTGATGATAGGGCCGTTTGTTTTTTGTTAAAAAATCTTGTTATCGACATTTCTATTGATGCAATACATTGCTGATTTTTATTTTTAGTAATTTTAGGCCTTTTGCGTAGGTAACGATATGTAGCACTTAAGTTCATAAAATATACGCAAAGATTTATTTGAAAACGGGGTTTAGAAACTGCAGTCTAAACCCAAAATTATCAAACAAAAAACGAAAATTTGTGTACAAGTTTTTTCGTTTTGAGTTGGTTTGGTTGAGGCATAACGATTTGATAATAAATTAATTTTTTTGTAAAAACACGAGCCTGTTGACCTTATTTGGTTTAAAGCAGTTTCTCCTGTTATTTAATATTTCACCGGTACCTGGAGGGTTATTATGTAATTTGATTCGAAACGAAAATACTTTCGAAAGAAATTTTCGTATCGAAAATGAAATGGTATTTTCTAATCTGTTCAAAAGACCCACAGATTTGTATTTGTTAAAAAAAGGGAAAAACAAAGTGCTGTCAAATTTATAATGATAAAATTGCCAGTACCTGTCAATATTGACAGCACTTTTTTGAAAAATAGCGTTTATAAAAAAACGTTAAATTTTCCGCAAAAAGGAAATATTCGTGAAAACTGTCAAACAAAATATAAAAATTACAAATAATAATTAATAATATTTAACGGGTTAAAACAGGGACCGTAACAGTTATTCCTTTTTTCATAAAAGTCAGATGAAAACATTTATTTTTTTTACTTATATATTTTCGATCAAAAATAACAGTTATTTTTTGACTTTTCTATTTTCGATCAAAAATAACAGTTTTTCTGCAGAAATTAAAGTCTTCAATGGACAGTGAACAAAACAGTCTTAAACTTATCGTACCGAACCAAACACTGAAAGTCAACTTCGTGAAAATCAACATATTATAGACACACAACAATTGAATTAAGCCATGTCATTCCTGTGGAAATACGCTAATATTCAAACAGACCAGTGTGTGAGCGAAATTTAAATCTAGTTATAAGAAGAGTGAACAAACAAAAAGTATGTAATTTATTCTATCAAATACGAAATTACAAGGAAATATCTCTGAATCTTTCTGACATCAATGACATGCAAATGTTTGTTTTTAAAAACTAACTTAATAGAAAGTTAGCAAAGAAAAAGTCGCCACCGATCAGGAAATATTATCATAATCCTTTGAAATACTATCCATGCATTTATGCTTGTCACAGAAATCAATTTCGATCAAAAAAGATTTCGTTTTATGTGAACCAACATACGAAATCACTTTCGATAGGAATTGATTTATGTGACATGCCTGACAGACTACTCAAGAACACAATGTTAATATGTGAAATGTACATACATACATATCTCACTTGTTCCACTAAATACCATCTCAACATTTACACATTTTCACTTTTTGCAGAAAAATTATAAACAGTAGTCATATCTACCTACTGTAAAAATCTTAGTTCAATTTCTCTAGTAGTTTGCCAAAAAATATGATGGTGTATCCCCCTTTGTGATATAAGTGTTGGAAAATAATAGTTGGTAACCCTAAACAATGTAAACGCCGTTAATAATTCTTCTTTTATTTTTTGTATCTTGATCAATTCATTCCTTCTTTGTACTTAATTCTGTAAAGACATATTTTCCTTAATAAAATACTTTTTTAAGTTTAATAATATTACAACAATAAGAAATAAGTATCCAAATAAATCATAAACGATTTTGAGGTTCGATTAATCGATCGAAAAATCGAAAATTGATTTGGTAATCCATTTACCATTCCCTACCTCTGTCATGCACATTTATCTGGAAAGATCTTTTTAGAATTTAACAGTAATTTAAATAACTTTCTATTTCAGCTAGGTGTTTGAGTTTCCACCCTCTACAAATATTGTTAGCTATCGTTTTATGACAAAAAAAAAACATTAAAATGTTGTAACCTGTTTCAAAATCTACTTGTTATTTCTAGAATAAATAAATCAAGTAGACAATGTTCGTATTTCATAATTTTAAAATTAATTCTTTTCAAGGCCCATCCAATGCCCATTGAAAAGGTCTGCGCAAGAAGCCTGATGGTCATTGTTTATGTTCTTTTTAGTTGTCAAAAGTTATTTACTTTTTGCTTACATGTGCATGTATACGTTTGTTTTCTTTTATGGTATGCCACACAAGTTACATATACAAATAATAAAGTCGACGAACTTGCAAATGATGATACAATTATAGACAAGTTCGACGACTTCCTAAATAAAATAGGTCAGAATAAATAAACAGAATTGCGAAATCAATTCTGTTAACTAAACATTTTTTAATATTAATGATGACTACTAATAATTTTGAAATAAACATAAAATAGGTCAAAATAAATTGTGAAATCAATTCTGTAAACTAAACATTTGTAATATTAATGATGACTATTAATAATTTTGAAATAAAAAAACAGAATTGCGAAATCAATATTAATGATGACACTTAATAATTTCAAAATAAACTTATTGATTTCGCAATACCACAATAGAATAATTAAGTTAAATATTAAGAATTGTAAAGAAAAAGAGTTAGTCTTGCTCTCCCTTCTGGTCGTGATAAAACAAAATTAAATAAAGCATTTTAAAACTAAACAAACACTGTGTTTTTTTTTGCACACAGCTCGGACAAAAAAGTTAATTGGCGCAGTCGGTAGGATCCTTTTTCTATAAAGGATCCTGTGAAACGAAACCTCGTTTTTAGTATTAGTGCAGTGAACAATTATTCGTAAGAAAATTGAAAGCCACTAAAAGAAAAAAAAAATAAGTATTAGTGCAGTGAACAATTATTCGTAAGAAAATTGAAAGCCACTAAAAAGAAAAAAAAATAAGTATTAGTGCAGTGAACAATTATTCGTAAGAAAATTGAAAGCCACTAAAAGAAAAAAATAAGTATTAGTGCAGTGAACAATTATTCATAAGAAAATTGAAAGCCACTAAAAATAAGTATTAGTGCAGTGAACAATTATTCAGAAAATTGAACGCCACTAAAAGAAAAAAAAAAAAGACCTTAGTGCAGTGAACACTTGAAAATACAAAAGTGACTTCAGAAAGGCAAAGATTGTTTGATCAACGACGAAGGATGGAAGAGCAACCTCATCTGTAAATGTGGCCGAAGAGCTGGCCAGAAAAGACCAACAGTTGGAACGGTTAAGGCAAGCATACCTAGACCTGCAGGAGCAAGCACAGCAACTCCAACAGCAGCAGCAAAACCGAGTACCAGACGATGCACAGTTAAATGCCACTAGAGACCGCATATTTAAAATGATTAATCACATGCCCACATTCACCGGCACAGGAGAAGTAACAGTAAACAGCTTCTTCAGCGGCACGGAATATTTATTGTCAACTATACTAGACGAGAATATCAAAAAGGACGCTGTAAGGACCATTTTCTACAAGGTGATCCAAGGCCAAGCCAAAGACGTTGTAATAAACATACCCACACCGGACGATTGGCAACTTATCAAGGAAACCCTAAAACTAAGATACAGGCCCAACGTGGAACCTCATCAATTATATCGAATGATAGCCAACCTAAAAGTGAATACGGTGAGTGAGTTAATAGTTGAAATTCAAAACATTAAATATAAGGCTGATGAGTTAACAGTTTACTATCATAATGACCACTATATTGATTTGTCTAACATATATAGCCTTCTTGTAAACACAGTTAAGGAAATGACACAAGGGACTTTATTGGACAAAATTTACGAAGAAAGATATATTAATGACATACTTAGAATACTGACAATACGACGATTTGAGGATACATGTATTAGGCCAGAATACAGAAGGTTTCGAAACAAAGACGACAAAACTTATGGACAGAATCAACCACAAAATAAGAAAAATTTCTCTCAGCAAATGTATAACAATAAACAGGGTTATAATCAGCAAGGATACCCAGGGCAGACTTTTAGACAAAACTACAATAGTAATAATAATTTCAATGTAAATAAAAATTTTAATAATTCAGGACAATATAGAATGTATAATAACAGAATTAATAACCCATCGGGTAATTTCCAAAGGTTCGGACAGACATGACCCTATAGGACGAACGTCAATCAAGAAAGAGGGAATCAAACTAGGCAAAATACCTACGAACCTATGGAAGTTGATAATTTAGAAGCAAGTGACGTATATAATAATACATTACAACAAAATGATTTATACTATAATAATCAAAGTTTCTCACCGGTAGGACACCCTAGACCATATGTTAGCCAACATTGCTTAACACATCCTAGGCAAAACCGAACAGAAACAATAGAATTAAGCGAAATTGATAGATATAATAACAATACTCAAGGATCCGCCCAGTTAGGAAACCCTAGACCATACGGCAGCCAATATCGCTTGACGTCACCTAGGCAAGAACGAAACGGATCTCTTGAACACGGTAGTGAAGAATTAAACTATGGTCAAAGGGCAGGAAACTTGGAGCCAGATTTATACCAACTCCAACCAAGCCAGGATCAGTTTTTTTCAAGACGACATCGGACTACCTACCCATCATAAAAATAACTATTAAAAATAAAATATACAATGCACTAATAGATACAGGTGCAAATATAAGTTTAATTGATCAAAGTGTAGAAGGATTTGAGAGAACGCTATTAAAAAAACCCTTAGAATTTAGTACAATAAATAGAAAAGACATTATTAAAGTTGAAGTATTGACAGACGCACCCTTGGAGTTCAACGTAGAAAAAAATGCGAAAATTAAATGGAAAATGACTCACTTGAAAGGGAGAAAATATAGTTTTATTATTGGAATCGACTTGATGAATTGTTTCAACACAATGATAGATTTGGTGGAGGGACACATATCCTTTAATAAAAAAAAAAAAACTAGTTTTATAATCAACCCCTACCAAAAGGTACAGGTTTGCGCATTAGAAACATCAGATTTCGATTGCAACAGAATACAATTGGACCACCTAAGTAAAGAGGAATACAATGAATTAGTAAAAGTTTTGATTAAATTTAAAGAATTGTTCTTTAAAGAAGGCGATCAGTTAACCAGTACAATGGAAATTCAGCATGAAATTAGAACGGTGACAAATGAACAAATAAACTCCAAATTATACCGATATCCCCCGCAACATGAAATGGAAGTAAGAAAACAAATAAGAGAAATGGAGGAGCAGGGAATAATAAGAAAAAGTTGTTCTAGATACTCAAGCCCTCTGATAGTAGTACCGAAAAAAATTGACAACGAGGCGGACGCGAATAATTTTAGGGATAATGAATCCCATTTACAATTAATACACAATATTGAAGAAGACAATGCTTCAATGGTAACAATCCATTCTGCGGAGGAAAACCTTTTAGATAATTTTTACATAAAAGAAGAAACAGTTAACAAATATAAAACGCAAATAATACTAACTAATAATAAGACAGAGGAATTGAAAATATTACACGGAAAAAGAATAATCTTTATAGCGGAGTGCGACTTTGATGTAATGGGTAATATATTTAGAAAATATATCTCAAAAGGAAAGATAGGAATATATTCAGAACTTTCGGAGCACAGTTACAACATCGTACAGCAAAAACTCATAAATATGTACTCAAAAGATAACCAAATTGAATTCATCAAATGCACGATGAGAGCACAGGATATCGAAACGAAAGTAGAAGCAGTTAAGCAAATCTCAATATATCACGTAAAGGAAAGCATACATTCAGGAATCAATGAAACCTACAATAATATTAAAAATAAAATATATTTCCCAAAACTTATGGAATTAATTCAAATAGTAATAAATCAATGTGACCTTTGCCAACAGGTTAAGTACGATAGGCACCCAATTAAAAATAAATTTCAGCTTACCGAGGCTCCTTCAGACAAAAACCAAATTATACATATCGACACATACGTAATTAAACGTCAACATTTCCTAACAACAATAGATAAGTTCTCAAAGTTCGGAGCTGCTTATCCATTAAGCGACAGAAACCACGTAACCATAATAGAAAAATTGGAGGAACATATAACCAAAATCGGAAAACCAAATAAAATAATAGCGGATAATGAGTTTAAAGCATTAAGAATAAAAGAATTTCTAATGGAACAAGGAACAGAATTGCACTTAACAAAACCAAACAGCCATACAGGAAATTCAGATATAGAAAGATTCCATAACACCATAGCAGAAAAATTTAGAATTTTATATCAAACAAACAAAGATTTATCAGTACAACAACTAATTCAAAGAACGATAAGAAATTACAATGAAAGGTGCCACTCTAGTATAAAATATACCCCGAAAGAGGTTCAGGAAGGACGTATAGATAAAAACAAAATCAAACAAAATTTAGAAGACAGTAAGAAAAAGACAATTGACAAACTTAACGTAAAAAGAGAAGATTATAGGGAAACAAGAGAAGAAGGGTTTATTAAAAATTATAAAGCATCTAGACATAAAGAACAACCGAGATATAGAAAAGAAAAATTAGAAAGAATACATCCTTCTAATATCAAACGACCTTTAAAATTTTCAGATATGGACGACACTAATGTTGATACTAACGGGGACACCGATAATTAGAGGAATGATGACTACAAAACTTTTGACAGAACAAACAGGATTTATAGACATCTACATGAAAAACCAGGAAATAGTTAATGAATCAGACATAATATTACATATTGTTAACTTGAACGAAATAGAACACATTTTAGACAAAATAACGGAAAATATTATTTTAATGGAGTTGGAAAATAAAAATTTACTTCAGTTAGAACTAATGGACACCAGAAATAAATTAATGACTTTAATACCGAAACAGAACAGACAAAGACGTGGACTCATAAATGGAATAGGAAGTATGTCTAAATGGTTATTCGGAACAATGGACGAAGAGGACAGACAAAACATACAAAATCATCTATTGCAGGTTAAGGGAATAATGGAAAATAATAATCAACAAATACTAATTAATGACTATTTTAATGACACATTAAACCATTTAAAATTAGTTATAAGTAGTGATAGACAGACAATCGAAAAGGAAATAAATTCTATAAGTAAACTTCTGGAGACGGAAAATAAGAATAATATATACTTAGAACAGATGACTAACATACAATTATTGAAAAATAAAATAGAACAATTACAAGACAATGTAATTTCTGCACAACATAATATCGTACATCCAAATATATTAACCAGTTATGAAATTCAAAAATATGAAATTGATTACAATAAACTTAAATACATACAACTAGGAACAGCAGTCTTAAACAATTCGAATTTAATTTTTTGCATTAAAATACCCAAAACTTTTGAAATAGTAAAATTAAGATCAATTGTACCTATACCAAATAAAGACAAAAATGAAATAGATTATAATATTGAACAAATTTTTGAATGGGATGATAAAATTTATAAATTTGAAGAAAACAAACATATGAAAGATTTGAAAATAAGCACACACTGCATAATTAAAAACGATTGCCAATTGATGAAACATAAAGATTTTGAAATATTAGAATTAAGTGTAGACACAATTTTAATTAAAAATGCAGAAAATATTAATATTAATCAAACTTGTAATTCTGAGAAAATTGTTTTAAATGGAAATTATCTAATTAGTTATAGTAATTGTTCAATTAGAATAAAAGACTATTATCTCTCGAATATTGTGGAAAATGTAAAACAGAAACAAATAATTAATAGCATTGAAATAATAAAGAATTTTACTAATAAAATAACGTTGGAACAAATTGAGCAAGAACATCAATATAGTGTAAGAAATATCAAAGAATTAAATTACCACAAAAGAATAACATATAGCTGTAATATTTTAATTATAATTATAATAATTGTTATCATTAATATAATCTTTATAAAACATAAATATATAACTGTAAAACTAAATAAAAGAATTCAGGAGAATTCTTATCTAAAGGGGGGAGTAGTTACATATACAAATAATAAAGTCGACGAACTTGCAAATGATGATACAATTATAGACAAGTTCGACGACTTCCTAAATAAAATAGGTCAGAATAAATAAACAGAATTGCGAAATCAATTCTGTTAACTAAACATTTTTTAATATTAATGATGACTACTAATAATTTTGAAATAAACATAAAATAGGTCAAAATAAATTGTGAAATCAATTCTGTAAACTAAACATTTGTAATATTAATGATGACTATTAATAATTTTGAAATAAAAAAACAGAATTGCGAAATCAATATTAATGATGACACTTAATAATTTCAAAATAAACTTATTGATTTCGCAATACCACAATAGAATAATTAAGTTAAATATTAAGAATTGTAAAGAAAAAGAGTTAGTCTTGCTCTCCCTTCTGGTCGTGATAAAACAAAATTAAATAAAGCATTTTAAAACTAAACAAACACTGTGTTTTTTTTTGCACACAGCTCGGACAAAAAAGTTAATTCACATACACGTTTTTTCCTTTTGCTTTGTATATGTGGTAGTAAATTGTTGACAACTAAAAAGAATCGTTTTTTGTTTTTGTACAAGTAAGCAGACCTGATAGATGGACCTTGTATGTAACTTTATTTTTATAACGGGATCTGAATTCTTTCGCTTTTGCCTTGGCGAAAAAACAGAACAAAAAATTTTACTCTTTCTCTTTTTAACATCAACTAAACAGATTTACGTTATTGTTTTCATTTGGAAATTATTTTATTATGTACATATGTTACTTTGTTTTTGTAAAGGAATCTGAACTCTTTTGCTTTTGCGTGTGCAAAAAAACAAAACAAAAAATGTTACTCCTTCTTTTATCGCTTCTCATAGAAGCGAGTGTGGAAGGTGTATCTTATCTTTTATACCAAAGAGCCGCGGCCTTCTGTGAGGCATTCTTTAGCAGTTACATAAGAATAGTAATTAAATCAAAAAATTTTTTAATAAGGCCTTCAAAAAGGCCTGAAGTAAGAAGGTCTTCTAAGTTTTACCGCTGGGCCCAGCGGGAAAAAGAAGGAGTACGAAGGCCTTCTAGAAGGCCTCTGTACCCCTTCTTTTGGATGTACAAGGCCTTCTTGCTCCATTCCATACTCATATCTTTTTTACACGCGTTGTCATTGCGGAGAAGGCCTTCCGCTTTCCTTTCTTTCGCCAGAGCTTCTTAAAGGCATTCAAATATATGGCTCTTAGAAGGCTTTCCAGAGAAGGACTGTTAAAAGGCTTTGGAATAAAGGTTATCTTAAAGGGTTATTAAGAAAGGTATGTTAAAAGGCCTTTTAATTAATGGCTCTTAAAAGGCCTTTCGGACCATCCTTGTAAAAAGTGCATCGGTTCTAATGGAAATTGGCTGACCATTTTCATTCGCATCGCATCGAAAAAAACATCGATGTTTTTTTACAGTGTCCATCCCTACACAGAAACTTCTTCTTCAATGAACAAAACACAACTAAAAAGATTTACATTATTGCAATAGCATGTTTTCACTTGGTATTTTAATATGTATGTAACCAAGGCCCATTGAAAAGGTCTGTGCAAGAAGCCTGATGAGCATTGTTTATGTTCTTTTTAGTTGTCAAAAGTTTTTTACATTTTGCTTACATGTGCATGTACATACGTTTGTTTACGTTTATGGTATGCCACACATACACGTTTTTTCCTTTTGCTTTGTATATGTGGTAGTAAATTTTTGACAACTAAAAAGAATCGTTTTTTGTTTTTGTACAAGTAAGCAGACCTGATAGATGGGCCTTGGTTACACCATAGATATCTATACACAGCTAGATATATATTTTCAGAAATTACGGGCATTAGCAGGAAGGTTGTAACTTACGACGAAGGTTACGACCACAGAATATACAGAACTGACACGAGACGGAAGATTATGCCTTTTTTTTGTCTCTTTCTAAGAAAGCTGCCCTTTTGCATTTTTTGTTTTGATTACGCAATTCGTGTTGATAGTAGCCGCCTGTTTTTACACATTGCCACTTTACTACCAAAAAACATTTTCTTTCTCTTTCTTCGAAAGCTGCCCTCGCAACTGATTTGGGCCTTTTTCACACGTCACTTTTTACAGTTCTGTGTATTCTGTGGTTACGACCGATCTGCACTCCCTGCACTTACTAAATTAGAAACTCTTCTAACCACAGCGATATCATAACAGCTATCAAAGGTCGAATTCATATGTAATATAGCATAAAGTTCGATTACAGTTACGCTTTCGATTGCTGCTCTCTTGCAGCAATGAACTAAGTACAACAACAATTTAAAGAACACAAAAACTTGGCAGATAGCGAAAGCTTGAAGAGAGGCAAGAAATAGAAACAAATAAGGGTGATTAAAAGTAAAGTTAACAAGTGATTAATGCAATATAAATGCAAGCGTGGACTTATTCTCTTTTACCACTGAAAATAAAAATTTTGTGTTTCGTAAAAAAAAATGTTTTGTCTTTAAAAGGTGGTTTCCGTTGAAATTTGAAAACAAAATTTTTACCATACATCGTTAGTCATAAAATGAAGTGTATCCACGCTAAATCTCAAAAATGCCAAAAATGGACTCATTCCCTTTATCCACTGAACGATTCATATGATGATCACTTTGTTTTCAAAAAAATTTAAACACTCGTTTTTTTATTTAAAAATAACTTCTAATGCTAGAAACACAACTGGGACGAACGACGAATAATTCGCAACGAATATTCGTCGTCAGAAATAGAACACATTGGTATGTTTGAGAATCGTTGCGTAGACCGAAATTCGTCATGCGTAACGAACACTGCGATAGGTTTATTTCTATTTCTAACGCAGACGAACGACGAAAAAATTGGGACGGAGACAGCTAAATCATGAAACCTGCAAAAAATCACAGGGAAAACTCGATTCAAATGCAGACTTGGCTAAAATTTGCAAAAATCGCGAAAATTTTTAATATTTCAAACAATTGATTAAAAGTCTCTAAAACTATAAGGAATGGCAAAAATTCGATAAAAATTGCTATATTAGCGGAAATTGCAATATTTAAACAAACGCAAAAATTTATTTGAAATCGCTAAATCAGTTTAAAATATAAAAATATCCGATAATAACATAAAAAAGTTTGCAAAAATAGCGACCATTTTTCATTTTTCAAAGAACCCATAGAATTGATTAAAAGTCCCATAGACTATTAGGAATAGCAAAAATTCGTAAAAAATTGCTAAATTAGCGGAAGTTCGCTAAAATTTGCTAACAGCGGCATGATAGCAAAGTCTACTATTAATTATAAATCGTTAAAGCTGTAAAGAATCAGACAACTTACAGACACAAATCGCGAAAATGGCTGAAATTCGCGAAAAATTGCAAAATTTGAAACAAACCCAAAAACCAATTTGAGCTTGCCAAATCGAAATGAAGAACACCAAAAATGCTTAAGTAATCCACTTTTAAGTGGATTCGGATTCTAGAACACACCCAATTAATAGTTTTTTATGTTTTTTTTTGTTGAAATATGGTCAACCTATGATTTGATAAATGTTAACAAACAAAGAAATTTTAATAAAATTATTGCTAGTTAAAGAAGATGAAAATTGATGCAAATGTTTATATAATCAAGCGTCCAAGGTATTTATTTTTATAAATTAAAAAAAAATCAAGTCTTATTAATACTTGGAATTTACGCAACGAATTCTTGCCGACGAATTTGTCGTACTATGCGAAGTTCGTTGTTCGTCCCAGTTGTGTTTATACCATTAATCTTATATTTAGAGTACAGGAAGGCATTATGGATAAGTTAAATTAGGACGGCAAATGTAAATTAACATGTGTATTTACAAAAAATTATCTATAATTGTTATTATAATCTCCGATTGAAAAACTATTTAAATAAATAATTCTTAAAGCTAGTTGCGTTGCTATTGAGTTGTTGTGCTTGAGGAAGGATATTCCAAAAAAATTTGTTATTCGGAGAACTTGTAATGGAATTATTTTTTCCCCCTAACTGATCCGGCAAACAGGATTTTATATGTTAAGACACGTATGTGATGACAACAAAATTACGTCAGAACCACATACGAATGTGGCTTTTTACATTCCGTGTACAATAGGCTTAACTCTATTACTTTAGTTGTAAGCAAAAATGTTTGAAACCTTTTGCCACTTTCATCAAAATTTAGTCTTATTAAAATTGTAGACTTTATTCGGTTATATGAATGGATTCTTGTGAACAAAGATTATCAGATACCTAAAGTCCTTGCATAAAAAGTATTGCTAGTTGGCATGACTAACAACCGAGATCAATTTATATAATTTTTGTACGTTATTTTTATCGCACCTCACTCATTAATTTTAATGTCTGTCGGAAAATTAGAAATTTTTTCCTTACAATTTTTTCTTAGAATGTACATATATGATTTTGTTCTAAACAATAATACATACAGTAGTTTTCCTGTTTAACGAACCTTCGATTCTGCGAACATCGCATTTAACTACACACAAGTTTGCTTCATTGAGTACATTATATAGCGAACAAAAAATATTTTTTTGTGCTCAATTTAGCGAACAAATAAGATTCATTTATAGCAACAAATACAACATAAAGGTGCTATCAAAAGCTTCGCATTTGTATTCAAAGGGCTCTACAAAATAAAGTTAATTTGTCAACTTAATTGCTTTAAGAGAAATTCAGAAAGATGCCAAAAAACAAAATTTTTTTGTTAAAAAAAAAAAAAAACAAAAAAAAAACAAAAATAACTCGACAAATTTTTTATGTAAAATATTCAAGGAAATTGAAAATGCATTTGAAACTTTTTTTCAATAAAATTATTTTATGTTTCCAGTGTAATGAATTGTAGCTTTTTTAGTTTTTTTTTAATATATTATGCACATCTCCAAATCATATTTCAAAACAAACGACAAATAATACAGTTCTAGTTATTTTTTTATTCATTACATGGGCACTAGACATAAGTATGGCATATAACGAACTTTTCAGTTTAACGAACAGGCATTTTAGCTGGAACCGGAACAAAAAAAAAAAAAAATCTGGACAATCCAGGCCATTCCAGGCCGTCTGGCAACCCTATGATACAATCACAAAAATGTGAGTTTGATGAGCCAGTTCGATGTATGGCCATGCTGCTTTACACAAAGTAATACACTGAATATAAAAAATAGACTTATGTTATTAGAATTGATGTACATATATTTATTAAACGTTAACATTATCAGAAACATAATAAAAGTCAAGAAAATATTTATCAAATTGTGAAGGAAAATAAATGTGTGTCTGAATTTTCTAAAGCCTTAATTTTTTGTCTCTAAACTCGATTTGGAAAATAAATTTTAATTAATAAAATGTTTAATTGTAAAAAAATATATTTATGTATGTTGTAGAATATGTTTATATTTTAAACTAAGCTCTCGGCCAAAGGTAACCGTGCAGGCTTTATTTTATAAAAGAAAATGTATTAATAAAATAAAATTACCACTTTAAAATAATAATATATTTTACACATACAATAATATTTTGTTTGCTTTTTTATTACAGAAGATATAGACTTGACGTTAAATATTAAATTTATTATATTATATTATGTATGTTTAATTCTATTTTTATAGATTTTTTAAGGCTTTACTACAAACTTTTTATTTTTCTCTTTTTTTTCTTTTGATTATTAATTTACAAATGTTGTATGTTTTTTTCTGGTTTTCTAATATTAAATACAAAAAAATAGTGTTATAATTATTATATACATATGTATATATATATATGTATATACATATGTACATATATTTTTTTTTTAAAGAATCATACATTTTAAATGTAAAATATTTTTTTTTTTTTTTTTCTATAAACTATAGTCTTATTTGTAACTAAAATTTATTTAAAATTATTTTTTGAATTAAAAAATATTCATATATGAGGGTGTTTTTAGATATAATAAAATTAATATAAAAGAAAAGACAATGATGCTATATGATAACACTTTATGCAAAATATAATTTACAACTTACAGTTAATTCTTTTTATTTTTGAATGGGGTTCATTTAGTTTTATTGCAACTTTTGTTTTTTCAAAAATGTCTATAATTAACAAATTTCAGTGTTTCCAGGTCTGATTTAAAAATTTTTTAAATCACTATAACAGAGTGGGCATTAAACGATTTTTACTGGAAATGAAAATATTTTAAATATTTGCATTTCCTAAGTAGGTACAGGTATCCCTTGATTTACACGGTACTTCATTTACGCGATTTAGATATAACACGGATCAATAATGAATTTAATGAAAATGATGGCAAGTTGTTAAGTTACCGATAAATTTACAGTATTCAGCAAACTTTGGCAAGTTACTGAAATAATGCAGTACATACTCAGCTAATTTCCCTTTTCAGAAACATATGCAAGCAAATATATTTTACCTGATAAAGTTTAAAAATTAACATAATACTTACAATATAAC
Organism: Pollenia labialis; assembly: GCA_949318255.1. NCBI lineage: Eukaryota > Metazoa > Arthropoda > Insecta > Diptera > Polleniidae > Pollenia > Pollenia labialis. The sequence continues at coordinate 56,651,059 of OX439142.1, forward strand.
TTTAATTTTATTTATATTGTCTTAAAAAGTGAATACTGATTTTTTAAGTAATCAGTAAAAATTTACTGAATATTGCCATTATTTCAGTAACCAGTAAATTTAACTGGTTCTTGAGTCAATTTTTCTTGGTTTAGTTTATTTTCGACTATTTTACAATTTACATCATTTATGATTTTAAATATTCAGCTACATATGTATGTTTCAATTATTTTTTTTATTCTTTTTTAATTCAATATTATAAAAATAAAAAAACAAAGCTTTATGCATATCGTTATAAAGAAATATTCTTAAGTAAAATATATATCGTTTTATGTTCTTGATTTAACACGGTTTCAGGGAACCAAAATGAAATTTTGTATGTATCTCATGTTTTGATTTACGCGATATGTTAAATTTCTGGTCAAATAAACGGAATTTGTACCAGTCCTAAACCTTGTTTTACGCGAATTTGATTTACACGTGCTTTCTTCGGTCCCAACAGACCGCGTAAATCGAGGGTTACCTGTATTTATTAAAAAAAAATTATGATTTGATTTCGAATTCACAATTTAAATTTATACCGCCTTATTAAAAAAAAAAAAAACAGTTGATGAAAATATGTATACAGTGAAAACTCTGTATAGTGGACACTCTCTTTAGCGGACACTCCTTTTTAGTGGACAAAAACTCTGAAACGTAGCCCCAAAAAAAAATCGCTGAAAATGTTTGAAATGTTTTTGTATAATTTTTTTTATCTGGCATCGCTTTTGCATATTTTCGGTTTGTTTTCAAATATTATTCAATTTCTAACTCTGAAGCAACTAAATATGTGTGTTTCAAGGCCCATTGAAAAGGTCTGCGCAAGAAGCCTGATGATCATTGTTTATGTTCTTTTTAGTTGTCAAAAGTTGTTTACAATTTGCTTACATGTGCATGTATACGTTTGTTTACGTTTATGGTATGCCACACATACACGTTTTTTCCTTTTGCTTTGTATATGTGGTAGTAAATTTTTGACAACTAAAAAGAATCGTTTTTTGTTTTTGTACAAGTAAGCAGACCTGATAGATGGGCCTTGGTGTGTTTGTTTTGTTGTCAAATTAACTTATTGGTTTTGTGTCAAAAATGGCTTCACAGCGAAAGTGTGAAAAAAAGTTACTGAAATAGAAAACTGGGTAGATGTAGCTAACAAAATCACAAATATTATTGAAGCTCTGAAATATCTTCATATTGTAAAACAATTCTTATTGGCTGATTTTAAGGCATATAACTATTTAAAACAATTACAAAGCTGTTTCCAATATCGTATTATTGCCGAAAAAGAAGCCAATTTAAAACAGAAAATTATAAACAACTTTTTTAAATCGATTTAAAATTATAAATTACAAAACATTGTAATCTAGTGAATATGTACTATGTCCATATTAATAAAATTAGAATGATCTCTTTTTGTTTTTGGTATTAAATAAACTACAAAAAATTATTATATATTATATTATGCACTTTTTATTAGACCTCCCCTTAGGTGGATACCTCTCAATAATGGACAAATTTCAGGCGACCACAGCTGTCCACAATAGAGAGTTTTCACTGTATGTACTATATATACATATCTGTGGAATTTCGACAACACGTCTTAAGTCGAAATAAGATAATAAAAAAGTTTTTAAAAAAATCTCGGTGAAACTCATTTTTATTAAATAATAAAATAAACCAAAATTAAAGAAAAATTTCGTTTATAATACAAATCGCTCCACTAAGACGGGATTTTTCGAAATTCGAATGTTTAGGGGATAAAAAAGGTAAAAAACGGAAAAATTCGGTTACCTTTTATCTCCAAAACTAAATAGATGCAAAATAAATGTAAGTCTTATCGGACAGATGTCTGGTACTTTTTTGAAATTCAGCCCCATTAGGGAGTAAACGGGTAAAATCTTAATTTTAGTACTTTTTTGACATCCCATCTATCTTTTGAACCAACAAACATAGAAACAAAGTTAATACCACATTCGAAACTTATCAAAAAAATACGTATACGAATTTGGTACTTTTTCGATCATTTCAGGGTGAATATCGTAACAATTTTTTGTAATTTTTTTTTTACAAAACATTTTCCTCCATTCATTGACATATTCGTACTAATTTATGGGCTGCCACTTCAATACTGAATTTTTTGATACTTTAATGGGGGGAAAAATATAGTACCCAAAAAAAAGAAATACGGGAAATTTTATATTTTTCTTTAGCTTTTTGGTTCTACGAAAGTGGCGGGTTAAATGCTGGAATTTTAACAAGTTTAAACATAGAAAAATAAGCTTTGGCATAAAAATATGTCCACGAAGAAAAAGGAGACGCTAACGAAGTAGCGGGTATATGCTAATATATATACAGTGCCAGCTCGCTAATCCGAAGGTGTGTAATCCGAATTATCCAGTAATCCGAACTAAATTTATGACGTATTACATACTCTATAGTTCGCATTCATTGAAAGTTCGCTTAACGGAATTTTTATTTATTTTATTTTTCTGCTTTTTTATTATTTTAAGAACCGATTTTCTGTGCAAACTTTAAAAATTTGCAACTAATTTTACCGCAATAATGACGTGTGAATTTCTGAAGAGGAAATTCATAGCTGGATTATTAAATCTGACGATACTTCGTGGGAGCATGTGCACTGCAAGAGAAGCAACCCTGCATCACAAATTTTGTATTTTAAAAAAACATAACATTTAAAAAAAAAGCTTAACAGCCGTATTCATTAAAAACTAAATTGGTCTTTAAATATATTTCCAGAAAAATTTGTATAGATATTTGGTTTGAAAATGCGTTTGATACAAGGCAAATTCAAACAAGGTGGTCTTATTTTGAAAACGTTTACAACACTGTAAAATATTTTAACGTTGTGTCAAATATTCAAACAAATATTTCGTTTTGGTTTTAATTTTAAATTGTGTGTTTTGAAATATAATAACTTAAAAAATTTTAAATTTCATAATTTTAATCGATAATTATAGAATTTTGTAAAGATTCCCGAGAACCACCAGAACGGTATACCATTTTGACACAAGGTTTGTTATCAGCTGTTGCTTACGTAGCAAGATAAGGTCACCTGGTCTAAATTCGCCTTGGTTTGATATCTAAATTATATTTTTAGAATACGAATATAAAATAAATTTATTTTAAAATCCTAGTCTGTGTTTTATTTTCGGATATAGTGAATTATAATACATAATAACAGCACATCCAGTAATCCGAATATCTCGTTAATCCGAATCGGGGTCTGCAATCATTAATTCGAATTAGCGAGCTGGCACTGTATATATATATATATTCATATAAATTTAGAAACGGTCATGATCTGGAAAAAGAAATCAAATGAAGTTGAAATCGTTGTATTTCCAATTAATTTTTTATAAATGAGAGTAGTTTTTCTGATTTCAAGAGTAGTACAGCTAAGATAAGTAAAAGTGAACTTATAAAACACGATCTTTTTAATATTATGTACTTGGAATTGATTTACCAACATAGCTAAAAAATACACAAACGTATTTTTAGTGTTTCTAAATTGATCGATTAAGGATGGCAACAACTGAAGTTAAGGCTCAGTTAGCCGGGAGTAACAATAATGTTGAAAATCAGCTGCTTCATTTTATTGTATGTGAAGCAATTAGAACGAATATAGTTAGCAGTAATATCCCAGGCAGAAATTACGACTCTTCTAAATATTATGTACCGCCACAACTCTACCAAAAATATGGTACCATCACAACACTGTAGATACAACCTTAGGCCTCCATTACTGAGTTAAGTTGTAATTAAGACAACAACCCAGGCAGAAAAAGACAACCACCACGACGCTGTGCCGGGGGTACTATCAACATCAATACAACGTACTGTTTACCAAATTTACAGTGTTGTCACAATATTAAAATGATAACGCCAAATGTGCGTCTTCCGACTCTTCTTTTTAGTGTTGTCTCAGTACTGTAAATTTAAATTTGCAATGTTGGATTCACGAATTTACAACGTAGTCACAACCGTCTTCCGACTCATATTTTCAATATTGTTACAAAGCCGTAAATAAAAATTTACAACATTGAAGCAATATACACAAACCTTTAATATTAATCTTGATCTGATGTTGATAAACTGCCCTACAAGAAATGCATAACCAAAACTAAAAAAATTACTATTACTTTAACACTATATTGGTCAACACTACCGGTCATATAACTAGTAAAATGACCGGTAGTCTTCTTGTAGGGTGAAAATAACGTTCCCATACAATGTTGCAAATTTGCAATTTTTGTACCCATGCAATACCTCTTAAATAAGAAAACGTTTTAAAAATTAAGTTTGATTGAAAATTTTATTATAAAAATTCATTGTTCTATTTAAAAAAAAGCATTTGTAAAAGAAAACCAAAAGAAGGAAATGGAATTCAGGTTAATATACATAATATGTATATATTTAGCAAACTTATTCCTACTTCTTCCATTACGAAATTACGAGCTTGTTTTTCTTTTGTAAATATTTGTGGGCTTAAAATTACAACAGCCCATCCTGATAATATATGTTTACTACAAAATGGACATATACTAATAGTCACACAAATTGTGGGTAAACAATTTTCCACAAAAAAAAACCCAATGAAATTTTTTTAATAAGTAAAATTTTTCTTGAAATCAATAAATTTTTCGAATATCCGCTTTCATCAAATGAAATTGGATTGTATAACGACACTAATAAATTAAGACTGAAATTTTGTATATACAGCGTTGTAGCGGTATAGAATTGTTGTAAACACGGTATTAGGAAATAAAGGTTTAATTCTTGTATATACAGTGTCGTAGCGGTATAGTTTTATGGTAAATAAGACTTTAAAAAATAAAGTCGTATATTTGTATTTAGGGTGTTGTACCGGCGTTGAATCTTTTTAAAAACGTTATTAAAAAACTAAGGTTGTAATTTTGTATCTACAGTGTTGTGATGGTACCATATTTTTGGTCGAGTCACAATTTTGTATTTACAGTGTTGTGGCGGTACATAATATTTAGAAGAGTCGTAATTTCTGCCTGGGAAGTTGTGAACCGTTGTAATTTTTGTCTTTGTTCACCGCAATATAGCAAAGATGTAAACCATAATACACAAATTAAGAAATTACTACTCAACTGAGTTGAGTTGTAAACCGTAATAGGGGCCTTAGTTTTTAATACCGTTTTTATAAAGATTCAACACCGGTACAACACCCTAAATACAAATATACGAATTTAGTTTTTTAAAGTCGTATTTACCATAAAACTATACCGCTACAACACTGTATATACAAGAATTAAACCTTTATTTCCTAATACCGTGTTTACAATAATTCTATACCGCTACAACGCGGTATATAACAAATTTCAGTCTTAATTTAAAAGTGTCGTTATACAATCCAATTTCTTTTGATAAAAGCGGATATTCGAAAAATTCATTGATTTCAAGAAAAATGTTACCTTTTAAAAAAATTGCATTAGGTTTATTTTGGGAAAATTGTTTACCCACAATTTCTGTGACTATTAGTATATGTCCATTTTGTAGTAAACATAAATTATCAGGATGGGTTGTTGTAATTTTAAACCTACAAATATTTACAAAAGAAAAACAAGCTCTTGATTCCGGAATTTTGAAAGATAAAGAAGGAATTAGTTTGCTAAATATATACATACATATTATATTAACCTGAATTCCATTTTCTTCTTTTGGTTTTCTTTTATAAATGCTTTTTTTAATAGATCAATGAATTTTTATAAAAAAATTTTCAATATATAGTAAATCAAAGTTAATTTTTAAAACGTTTTCTTATTTAAGAGGTATTGCAAGAGTACAAAAATTGCAAATTTGCAACATTGTATGGGAACGTTATTTTCAGTTTATCACCATTAGATCAAGATTAATATTAAAGTTTGTGTTTATTGCTTCAATATTGTAAATTTAAATTTACGGCTTTGTAACAATATTGAAAATAAGAGTCGGAAGACGGTTGTGACTACGTTGCAAATTCGTGAATCCAACATTGCAAATTTAAATTTACAGTACTGTGACACTAAAAAGAAGAGTCGGAAGACGCACATTTGGCGTTATCATTTTAATATTGTGACAACATTGTAAATTTGGTAAACAGTACGTTGTATTGATGTTGATAGTACCCCTTGCAACGTCGGCACAGCGTTGTGGTGATTGTCTTTTTCTGCCTGGGATGTTACGTCTCAATCTGTAAGAAATAAGGGTCAGTTAGCCGGGAGTAACAGTAACGTTGCAAATCAGCTGATTCATTTTGTTGTATGTAAAGCAATTCGTACGATTATAGTTAGCAGTAAGATGTTACGTCTCAATCTGTAAGAAAATTATTGGTCTTACTTTTTTACGGTAAGGTTACTGCTACTGTTACTCCCGGCTAACTGAGCCTATAGATTGGTCTTACTTTTTTACGGTAAGGTTACTGTTACTTCCGGCTTACTGAGCCTTTAAGCGTAATCAGGTAACGCCGCTCATGTTAAAAAATACGAATTTTTTTTTATTTTATATTTAAACATGAGCGACCAAGGCGAATTCATTTTTCAGGTGGCGTTGAAAGCACAACTGTGCTACATTTTTTTCTAAATAACCCTAGGTCTACACTAAAGATAATTATCTCAGCAAGTTGGCAATAACGTCGGCAGAATAACAGAGCAATATTTCTTATTGCTCAGCTTATGTTAAAGCATGGGAAAACGTATTTATGTTAACTCATAGTTTGAAAAAAATCAAGAAAGAAGGTGCAGTGTAAAAAATGGCGGTATCTTACAAGAATTATTATTATTAATATAAATTCTTTCTTATTCGACTTTATTATTTAAATTAATATTAATTTGTTTAAGCTTGAGGTCATTTTTAATACAAAAATATTAATTTTATTAATTTTTTTATTTTTGTTAATGTAAAATTATTATTTTTATATAAAAAATAACTCGAACTTAAACAAATTAATATTAATTTTAACAATAAAGATCGAATAAGGAAAAAATTATAATTTTTGCAATTTTATTTTAGTGTTTATTTAATTTTTTAATTTAATTATTTTACTAAAATTATAATTTGCTACAATTTCAAAAACTTAATTTCTTTCCCACACAATTTGCTTCTAATTTTCTTTTCTTTTTTGCTTCTTTTTTCAACTGATAACCAAATTGACGTTTTTTGTAAGCAATAATTGTCAACGAAAATGGACTAACAATTATTGCAACATAAATTGGTAGCAATAAATATGTACAAAAAATTGCTGTCTACATAACCCTAGGTCTACACTAAAGATAATTATCTCAGCAAGTTGGCAATAACGTCGGCAGAATAACAGAGCAATATTTCTTATTGCTCAGCTTATGTTAAAGGCATGGGAAAACGTATTTATGTTAACTCATAGTTTGAAAAAAATCAAGAAAGAAGGTGCAGTGTAAAAAATGGCGGTATCTTACAAGAATTATTATTATTATTATTAATATATATTCTTTCTTATTCGACTTTATTATTTTAATTTATATTAATTTGTTTAAGATTGATGTCATTTTTAATACAAAAATATTAATTTTATTAATTTTTTTATTTTTGTTATTATTTTTTAATAAAAAAGAACTCGAAATTAATATTAATTTTAACAATAAAGATCGAATAAGGAAAAAATTATAATTTTTGCAATTTTATTTTAGTGTTTATTTAATATTTTAATTTAATTATTTTACTACAATTATAATTTGCTGCAATTTCAAAAACTTAATTTCTTTCTCACACAATTTGCTTCTATTTTTTTTTCTTTTTTGCTTCTTTCTTTCAACTGACAACCAAATTGACGTTTTTTGAAAGCAATAATTGTCAACGAAAATGGACTAACAATTATTGCAACATAAATTGTTAGCAATAAATATGTACAAAAAATTGCTGTCTACATTAAAGATAACATAATTTTGACAATTACTGCAATATATGTAGCAATAATTATCTCTGGTATAGACGGGCAGTAACCCTAGGTCTACACTAAAGATAATTATCTCAGCAAGTTGGCAATAACGTCGGCAGAATAACAGAGCAGTATTTCTTATTGCTCAGCTTATGTTAAAGGCATGGGAAAACGTATTTATGTTAACTCATAGTTTGAAAAAAATAAAGAAAGAAGGTGCAGTGTAAAAAATGGCGGTATCTTACAAGAATTATTATTATTAATATAAATTCTTTCTTATTCGACTTTATTATTTAAATTTATATTAATTTGTTTAAGCTTGATATCATTTTTAATAAAAAATATTATTTTATTAATTTTTTTATTTTTGTTAATGTAAAATTATTATTTTTTATAAACAAGAACTCGAACTTAAACCAATTAATATTAATTTTAACAATAAAGATCGAATAAGGAAAAAATTATAATTTTTGCAATTTTATTTTAGTGTTTATTTATTTTTTAATTTAATTATTTTACTACAATTATAATTTTTCGCAATTTCAAAACTTAATTTCTTTCTCACACAATTTGCTTCTATTTTTTTTTCTTTTTTGCTTCTTTCTTTCAACTGACAACCAAATTGACGTTTTTTGTAAGGAATAATTGTCAACGAAAATGGACTAACAATTATTGCAACATAAATTGTTAGCAATAAATATGTACAAAAAATTGCTGTCTACATTAAAGATAACATAATTTTGACAATTACTGCAATATATGTCGCAATAATTATCTCTGGTATAGACGGGCAGTAAGAGAGCGGCATATCGACCAATGAAAGCAACAAATAAAATACAAAGTTGTGTTTTTGGTGTAGTATCGCCACCACCGTATACATGAATTCGCCTTGTGAGCCACGTTGCCTGACTTCAAGTTGCCGTTTCTAAGAGGTTATTTTTGGGCTCAACAGTTCATCAGCTCATTATTGGTTTCAGGCAAATGACAAAAAGTCGAAGTGGAGAAAATTTCAATGAAGGTTTACATGAAGTTTTCTGAAAATATATGTACCTGCTAATGCTATGTACCATTATAGTTTGTATATTATTTAACTTAAACTACCATTTAAATTTTAACTTAAAAGGGCAAAACAGGGATACAATTCGTACTTTAGGTACTTTTTATAAACACGTCTTTTCAAACATTTTTGCAATCCTAAATTAAAAATTTTTGTTTGTTAGAATTTCTATAAGGAAAAAATTAGTATGTATGTACCTTTAAAATTTAAAGGGGAAGTTTTCTTTATTGCGCGTATTTCAATGATTCCAAAAAAAGCTACCAATTGCATTCAAAAGACTCTAATTTTCGATATTTTTCTTAAAGTGGTTTTCTAACTAACATCTTGAAAATAAATTGCTTTTAAACAAGCAGTGTATGTAAAAATCTTGACATCAAAACTCGGACATGTGACTGTTGCGTTAGATTTCTGAAACTTTTTTTTTAATTTTTTTTCAGAAAAAGCATTAAAAATTGTCAATGTAACAAACGTTATACTTTAAAATTTAGTTTTTCTAAATAAGCGTATTTTATTTTTTGTTTTTTTTAGGAACTTTATTACAAATTAACAAAGTTCAAACAGATCCACCTATAATTGCTAAAAAGAGAATATTACTCAATTATGATCAAAGAAAATGTAACATTTAGCTATGTCTGGCAGCATTCTTCTTTAATAATAGAAACCTCCTTAAATTATAATTTAAGCTTATACTAAAAATAAATTTTAAACTGATATTTATAATACAAAATACTACTTTATATGTATGTACATAATTTAAATTGATTGGCTTATTGTAAAACATCGTTAGCCACCCGATGTGAAAAACTGGTTTTTTGTTTTTTTTATTAAGTACATACGAGCCCAAGGTATATTTATAGCAGGTAGCCGCGAGATTACAACAATTGTACAATAAAACAAACAACAGGGCTTTTTATCGTTGTTTTGCGATACAAACTGTCAAAAAGCAAAGGGGCTGATAAGAGACAAAAAAGACAAAAGATAAAGACAAAAATTTATTACCATTTTATTAAGCTTGAGGTCTCTTTTTTTTTAAAAAATATTAAATAAAAAAAAAATGTAAAATATTAATTTATTATAATAATAAATTTTATAAAGGTCGAATATATAAAGACAAAAAACTTGTTAACTTGTTTGCTATACAACATTTGACAGTTCGTATCGCAAAACAAGCAAATAAAAAATAAACAGCTGGCTTTCCGAGACTACCTGCTATAAATATACCTTGTACGAGCCCTAATAGCAAAAATGATGGGACCAACAACATTGTAGATTTTTGTTTTTTGATGAAAATCGATCATTTTTGATCAGTTTCACATCTCTAAAAATCTCGTGTGTCTGGGAAATACCGTTACGAAATAAGAGCAAAAGCAATTTCAAACCCAACCTTAGACTTTAAGCAAAAATATTAAAAAAAAAACTTCTGTAAAATTCTATTTTTGTTGTTTACATAATTTTTGCTATACGGGCTCGATATGTACATAAGTACATATATACTACATACATATTATGTATGCATGTACATATATTCCTACCAACTAGTTTCTGATTGAAACGATAATTGACTTTTACCGATGCAATAATTTCGTTGATTTTTCTTTCGAAATAACATCATAAGCCAAACTTATTTTCTGCAGCTCAAAACTAAATTTTTAACTTTAAAGAAGCTGCATATGTACATATGTATGTATGTATGTATGTATGTGAGATTATGTGAGTGTACAAAGGCGATTTGTGAAGGAACGATAAATAAATCTCATGATGTTATTGCACAAAAAACATTATGTTAATTAATGGCGTATGATGTAGAAATCCTTTAAATTTGTTTTTATCATCATTAATAAAACTTAAAACTATTAATTATAACTTTATAGTCACAATTACTGCCTCTAATAACTAAAACTTGATTTTCGAAAAGGCAAAACTGATAAAAAAAAATATTAATTATTATAAATTTTCCTAATAATTTGAATGTGTATTCCAAGTCAAATTACAAATTTAAAATCTTTTATACTTTAATAGTCTTATTCGATTTCAATGATTGTTGCTGCTTATCTTATATACAAGTTACTCAATGTTAAATCCTTGCTTCCATATATTTATCCCGATTTATCATACCTCCCACAATTCAAGTAGCCATAATGCAATTTTCAAGAAATAAAAACGAAATTATAATCAATATATGTATGTATGTTTTTATATAACATACATTTTTTGAAACTGCTGCGTATCCGCTATATTGGTGTTATCCAACGTGGGTATGCGTAGTCGTCTTATTAAAGATGTTCTTAGATGTATAGTACAATTTCATGAAAAACCTATTTTTTTAAACTTTTTTTTAATTTTTTTTGTGGCATATGATGTTTTAGCAATAAGCCCTTCTATTAAACTTGACATTCAAGTTACATAAAGACAGACATTTTCGAAATTATAAATTGAAAATGAACCCTCATGAGAATATTGTATTTTTTAAACATCTTATTCATCTTCTTAAGAGCTACATACTTAATAAAATTTTTTTTTCGGTTTCTTCTATAAAATTTGTTGTTAAACAACAAAAATGTTATAATCAATTTAAAGCTGACACATTCATTGCAAATTTACCTAAAATGTTTCATAGTGTGTGTCAACGATTGCATCGTATAAATCCACCTCATCCGCGTTAAGTGAGACCTAATCAGTGAAAATACGTGATTCTCCTGCCAGTGCTGCAGCTGCTACGGCAGCAGCGGTAGCGGCCGCTGTGGCTGGGCGGTGAGATACAAATTGTAACATTTCATTAAGTGGACCAGCCGATGTTACTTTTGACGCAATATTTGGATTTGTTACGGTAATAGGTAGACCTAAGGATGAAGGTATACTCGATGATTGGGTGGTGACACCAATGGCTGCCAGTCTATCCTCTAAATTTGAACTACCTCCCAAGGTAGCATGGGATGATGTGGCTAAATGATGGGAGGGTACTGTTATGAGCTGAGTACCTTGCAGTTTATGTGACGTTGCTATGGAGGAGGGTACTTCCAGGGTAGACATAATGGGTGATTGATCTAGAACAGCGTTTGTGACTACTGCTGGCGGGGTTAAATGTTGCTGTGTTATAGCACCAGTTTGAGATGGAAATACTATGCTGGCATGACCATCTATTAATTGCATAGCCTGTGATGTATCTATTGTAAGCACTTCGTTGTCGTACAAGTCAGAACCAGCCAAAGCAACGGCAATTATATCATTTCCTCCTGCTTGCTCAATATGCTGTTGTTGTTGCTCAGCAGCAGCAGCGTTTACCAGTTCTATGGCCTGTTGTTGTTCCTGTTGCATTTGCAAAGCTGCCAGTACCTCATGTGTCAACACATACTCAGTACCATCATCTGATATCAACTGAGTATTAGCATCCGGATTGGCTAATAAATGGGCAAACGTGGCTGCATCTAACAATACCTGTTGTCCTTCGATATTTAATAGAATACCATTATTTGAAACCAATTCTGAATTTACATCTTGATTGCCGGCGAAGTTTGATATTTGATTACTGCTTTCATTTGCACCATTTCCATCCACCACACACTCTTCCATTATCTGATGTTGATGGATTTGATGCTCCGACTCAATACCAGATGAGATCTCATTTTCTACTAAATTGGGAACCAAATTTGCAATTTGTAGATTACCTTCATTGTCATGTGATTCATTGTTTTGGCCTGCTAACAATTGTTGTGGTGCATTCGTTGCTTCCAAAGGTACGGGAACAAGTTCATTTAGCTGATGATTTAAATAGAGGGGAACATTATTGACTGGCTTACATGTGTTACCATTAACTTTGCACAGCAAAAATGTTTCCGAATAACCGGGATAGGGTTGTGCGGGTAATGCAATAAGCTGCGTATTCGAGTCGATAACGTTGTCCTAAAATAATTAAATTAGAAATAAGATTCAAATTAGAGATCAATATTCGGGTATAAAACACACTCTTTATTGAAGTGTTAACATTTTTTTTTGTTATTTTTGGTTTAAAAGATAATTTTAACCGACAAAGCCTACGCGGTCTTTAAAAAAACTGTTTTTTCTCAGACGCAAAGAAAAATGTTCCCATATTACACTATGATACAAAAGTTAAGAAAAAAATTATTCAGTACCAATTTAGTTTCGTTGGAGTCCATAGAGACAGAAAATAGTTTTAGTTTTTTTAGGTCACTTCGTAAAGTGATTTTAATACGGTAACTGTAGTGAAAAACGTGTTATTCTATTTGAAGGACCTGAATTTATCTTTCAAACAAGTTATGATTTTGGAAAATCAGTTAATAAATGGCTAATTCTTAGTAGTTAACTAACTTGCTTATGGGTGGGATATCAAACAAAATTTTTTTTTAATTTCACTAAGTCCTAGTCCATATTATGAAAGGGAAAGGACGAGTGAAAACGTGTACTTTGTTTCACGTACAAGCAATTTTTGTGAATTTGTTATTGACAGAAAAGGAAAACCATACAAAATGATTTAATGCTGCAACACAAAAGTTTTATTGCATGGACACGAATGCAGTTCTTAAAGAGAATTGAAGAAAGTTTCTGTCTGTTTGTTTGTTGGCTTATAGACTCTTAAACTACTAAACAGATTTTCCTGATCTTTTTTACAGGAATATCACGTGAGCCCCAAAAATAAAATAGGCTACCTATTTTTAGATATGGGCTTCGAAAGTGGAAAAAGATAGCAGAAATGTTAAATATCGCATATCTTAAGAACTGTTATAGTGAGAATGTTCAATTTGGTAGGAATCACTCTTATGGTAAACTACACATTTTAAAATAAAAATATAGAGGGTAGGCGCAGAAGTAGCAATACCCCATTGGGATTTATATATGTATTAAATATCGCGTAACTGAAGAACTATTATAGCGATAGTCTTCAAACGTGGTTAAACCCACTGCTATGGTAAGTTATAAATTTCAAAATAAAAATGTGCTGGGTGGACGGAGGAGGAGCAGTACCCCTCATAGAACGAAAATATTAAATGCCGAAAACCTAAAGACAAAAGTCTTCAAGATTGGTAGGACCCACTCTTATGATAAACTTCACTTTTCAAAATAAAAATTAAGGGGGAATGTGCAGGGGAATATCTATATATGTGACAGTTTCAGTTAAAAGGGACCTATGGATGAAAAAATCAATTTTTCTTTTTTGGTGATTCTTAAAATAGACAATACGCTCTTTCTAATGCAGCAAGCCGCAGTTTTCTAACTTCATTAGTTTTGTCATAAGTAAGCTTTCAAAGAAAACTTGTTAACTTAAAACTCATTTTTCTCCAAAACTCATTTTTCGCCCATTGGTCACTTTTAACTGAAACTGTCATAAATATAAAAATATGTTGTCTTATGTTCACCATTTTATAACTCGAGAACCACTCAACCGATTTTTAAACGATTCAAAAACTCCAGATAGGTGGCGCTGTTGTCGTGGTATTTAAATATTTTTTTCCAGTATGTATTTAAACTTTTTATTTAGAAAATCCCGAGCAGCGCCGGGACCAAACAGCTAGTAATCTATAAATAAACAAGCGTATGTAATTTTGTTCCCTATAGACCCCTTAACTACTGAACCGATTTTGCTGAAATTTGTACGGTTATTATCTGATTACTCAGCGGTTAACATGGGCGATTAATATTTTTTAATTTTTAAGTGGGCGTGGCACCTCCCAGACATAACAATTAAGATTTCTACATATTTGGAGTACAGTGAAAGAATTCCAATTTTGTACAAATAGATTACATAATAACACACAACATCTTTTAAAAGAAGGTTCAATGGGAAAAGTAGGCATGGCACCTCCCATACGAATACACTGAAAATTTCTGTATACATACATATCTGTAGAACGGTCACTGTTAAGTTATTAAAATTTAGTGCAAGATGCTTTGTTATCAATACATGAGATCTGTTTTAAAATTTTTTTACCAATTTTATTTCGATGTGTGAATCAAATCGCACCGGGTTAAGCTAGTTAGATATAAATAAAAGATTTGAGGGTAAGGAAAATAATGAGACATATTGTTTATCTACAATTCTCGACCATCGAAAAAACGTCTTATTGAGCTACTTAACATGTCTCTGCTTTCCAAAGTTTTTATTATACACAACTACTGTTTGCATCAAAATTACTTAGATTACAGAAATTTAAATCTGCCGAAAAGTCAAAACACAAAACATAGCATAATTAATTAACAAGGTGAATTTACTATCCGGTGGCGTTAAAACACAGATGAGCTACCTTTTTTTATAGTTAGGGAGATTAATCGTCAGCTCATTATTGGTTTGGCGCATATCATGGTGAAATTGCCAATAATAAGCTGACGAAATGTTAAAAGTTTATATTGCTTGCATTTTTTTTGGATTGTCAACATTAGCCATTTGGAAAGATTTCTATCGAATTTAAGACAGATGAGCGATTAGCAAGGTGAACGATTTACCCAGGAAATATTAAGAATTGAACATAATCAGTATGCTTTCTAGCTGGTCTTTAAAGCACGATACTGACAGCGAAGTTTATAAAAAGCAGAGAAAAACAAAAAAAAATTAAAACATAGCATACGATTGTAGTTACCCATTTTGCAAAGCTTGCTGGGGCCCGTTTTCACAATTTACCGATAACTTAAGGCAGGATCAAAAGTGTTACATTACTTCCACTTAACTTTAAAGGAATGATCATCCTGGTATGTGGTATGTTCAAGTAAACTTGTAATAATGGAACACTTTTTATACGGCCGATAAAATCATACCTTTAGCTATTGGTATGTTGTGAAAACCGAGGTTAGTGTTCTTTTTACACAATAATAAATAAATATGTATATTAACGGTTTTCACCCTTTGTATTAAGTGTACAACTCTGCTTTTCTTAATACGATTTTATACTACAAAGCATGAGTATCTTTTCCGTTAGTAATGTAAATTAATGAAGCTGCTGAGTGAGGGAAAGAGACAAATATAGTTACTTCAACTGCTTTATTCTGGGTTATTTAACAAACGTGTTTACTACAGCTTTTTGTTGGATTTTTCAGCCACAGCGTAGTAAATTTTAGTCTAATACATTTTGTTGTTGCAGTTTTGTAAATCTTAGTACTTTAACTAAATTAATAAGATTCACAAGGACTACAAGGGACTTTACTATCAAGGGTGAAAACCGTTAGTGTTTGATATCCCATAAGCAAGTTAATGTCGCAGGAAAATAATTTTTTTTTTGTAAAATGTGTTTTTTTCACACTTTAACCACTATAAATTCGCCATTTATTAACCGATTTTCAAAAAGCCTTCTTTTAACGATTATGGGAATCCGCTGGAAAACAAAGAAGTTATGACTCTTTCAATTTGATACTCTAAAAACACGTTTTCACTACATTTACCGTTATAAAATCACTTTACGAAGTGACCTAAAAAAACTAAAACTATTTTCGGTTCTTATGGAATCCAACAAAATTAAATACATAAGAACTCCTGAAAAATTTTAGTGTAGCGCAGTGTTACTATTGTTAGTGCAAAACATTATTTTTGGACAAGATAACCAAATTATTAAATTACCAATTAATATGATAGCATTATTAATGACGGCTTTAGGCGTACCAAACTGTTTTCCGGAAGTAGGGATTATATGGGGCCTAGGGTAAATTATGCGCCGATTCATAGCTCTTACTTAACCTTTAGGGGTCTTTAGGGGGCTTTAAAATTAGATGAAATGTATAAAATCACCATTTATCCACTCCCCTTTTCCACTCAATTATCCGCCCCATGTTCAAAAATTTTAGATCTGACTACTTAAGGCTATGCTCCATTGTTAGGACTACATATTAGCTAGGAAATTTTCAGCTGCATATGCCATAATATCAGCTTAAACAAATTTCGCCCCTTTTTCCTCTTAATTCTCCGCCTACATGACAAAAATAAAAAAAAATCAGGCTTTTTTTTTTGTTTACAATTATGTTGTGAACATCGCCAACAGGGTTGCCGAACATGGTCTTTTCCGACCAAATTTGGTCGGATGATTGTGGTTTGGTCGGATGGTAGGCCAAACCTAATATTGGTCGGTTTTAGTAAATGTGCAACATATACTTATTTAAAAAAATTAAGAACATTGGACGGAAAGCAGACAAAGTCTTCGTTCAGAAATAGATGAACAGGGGTTTTCTGGTTAATATCATTACACTTGATTGACACTATCCTGAAAAAACTGTTTTTGTAATCTCAATAGTTTACTTTTTATTTAACTTCGTATCGCTACTGAAAATTATGATAGGGTCCTTTTGCATTTTTATGACGATATAATTGTTTTTAAACATTTCAAAAATTTGGACGGTTTCAAGGGATTTTGGTAGGTTTTGCAGACAATTTTGGTCGGATTAAAATTTTTCAAACGGCAACTCTGATCGCAATTATTCTAAAACTACGGCAACATCAGAAAGATAGCGAGAATCAAAACGTAAGAGAGAGAGAATGCCCGCAATGCAAATAAAATAGATTTTAATTTTATGCCGTTCCGCACTGCGGTTTTTTGCTTCAAAATCGTACCGCAATAAATTATCCTTACATTGTGTTCAGACTCTCAGTCGTCGATTATCAACCGACGAGTACACATGCGGCGGATGCTTACGTATTTTTTTATTTTTATTTTTTATTCACTAATACTAATATAAAGCAATACAACTACAACTGACACCACTGGTGTACAGGACTGTCAGATATGGCGATTTTGAAACGTGTTTGGCGGTGGGATTTTTCATTTGGCGACTGGAGATTTTTGAAGTAACTGGCGATTTACTTGGCTATTTTTACCATTTATATATTTTATTTCAGTGATTTTTTTTAACAGTTTGTCATTTTTTCGTTATCATTACTAATCTAGGAACTTTTTTTCACATGATTTTTGTTTTGTTATAATTTTAGGTGAATTTTATATTGAGTCACTATTAATTTTTCTAATAGTATGTATGCAGGTCAAAATACTAGTAATGAAATCGACGAGGCTGATGGTACGATCTTATAGACTTGTGTACCTTATTTTAGTTTTTTTTAATGAATATATGATCTCCATTTTATGTTATTTATAAAAAAATAACGGAAGCTAAACAAAATTTACTTTCGGCGACTTTTTTGTATTTTTGCTCAGTTTTTGGCGATTTTTTACTGAAATATTATACTAGCTGTTTTGTATGCATAATTTTATTAAAAAAAAATTTGATTTGAAAAAAATTTTACAAAAACTAAACAAAATTGACATTGGGCGATTTTTGACATCCGGTTTGGCGATGGAGCTCAAAAAAATCTGACAACCCTGCTGGTGTATCATAAAAAAGTTTCACACGAAATGACAAACTTAGAAATACTCTCATTCGAAACAAGTGGTGGTGGAGGGTATAAAAAACTTACATCTTCTGTGGCTGTTGTTGTTATTATAATTCCATCACTTTGTTGTAGTATATGTGGTTGTACTGGTACCGTCTGTGGTTGCATTTGTTGTAGGGGTGGCGGCTGTAATGTATTGTGTTGCTGGGATTGTTGCAGTTGCTGAGCTGCGATTTGTGTTATAAATTGTTGATGTTGAATTTGTTGTTGTTGCTGCTGCAACTGATTTTGTTGTTGTATTTGTTGTACTAGCTGTGATGACTTAGCAGCAGCAACTTGTTGATGTTGAATATGCTGCTGCTGCTGCTGTTGTTGTTGTTGCTGCTGTTGA
Source organism: Pollenia labialis (assembly GCA_949318255.1). NCBI lineage: Eukaryota > Metazoa > Arthropoda > Insecta > Diptera > Polleniidae > Pollenia > Pollenia labialis. The sequence goes on from OX439142.1 coordinate 56,669,777, forward strand.
TGAGGTATCTTACGTGCTTTACGGTGAATAACCGATTGCTGATGGGCATTCTTATTTAAAATAATTGGAGGTGGCAATGGAGATGCTGGTGCTTGTTGTTGCTGTTGCAACTGTATCAATTGTTGCTGGGCTATATTTGGTATATGAGTATCACCGAAAAATGTTGATAGATTGCTATTATTTGATATCTGCGTTTGTACATGTGTTGTTGATTTTCTTGATATTTTGGTTAATGGTGGTGCCTCTGAGGCAATACTCAAACGTCTACTTAAAGCTTCCATAGCTTGCTTATGTTTAGCACTATTTATATTGCTATTAGCCGTTGCTGCTGCTGTTACAGCTTTCGTTTGAATTGATTTACGTTTGTTTCGTACTTGAGTTTTTCCAGCCACTTCTAGTGATTTTGAAACCTCGAGCGGAGATTTTGCTGGTACTGTAATTGAAATTTGTTTCAATTGTTGCTGCTGTTGTTGTTTACGTGATGATGTCGTTGGCGATGAAGAAACATTTTTATTTTTTGTTGGAGTGTTTGTAACATTTAATTCGCCCGTAGAGCGTGGTATTGGTTGTATTGTAATTGTTGGACCAAGGTTATTGTTAGCAGTTACCGTGGCAGACGTAGATGATGTAAGTGTTGGCTGGACAACAATATCTGTTGGTGGTGTCTTGATTATGACATATTTGTTTCCCCTGGAGTCAACACCGATTTGTTTATTTTTAGAAATTTTTCCATCAGAAGATCGATTTTGAGAAATGGAGGAAACAGCAGGCGTGCTTAAAACTTGTTGATGTATAACTCGATCTTCTTCGGATTTTTGTGCTACGTCTGCACATGGTGTAGGCGATGAAGAGTCCTGTAAATCATTAATTAAATTTATGTTAATTTAATTTGTATATAAAATTCAATCGCTTTGTAAATATATAGTCATATAAAAAACAATTAAGAAAGTATAGTCGGTCAAGCCCGACCATGTGATACCTAACACCACAGTATTTAAAAACAAATTTTCGAGAGTGTATGGCTTTATGAATAGGATCTATCTATGTTTTAAATTTCATTTGAATCGGTTTGATAGTTTCTGAGAGGCAAATATTGCACCCCATCTCCCCTCGTGGTCCTATTTTTTTAAAAATGCATAGCTTATATGTCTGTACAAATATGGATCCATCTATATTTTAAATTTCATTAAAATCGGTTTGATAGTTTCTGAGGGGCAGAAATCGCCCCCTATCTCCCTTCGTGGTCCTACGATTCGGCCCATTTTCAATAGGCTTGGCCATTGTGCCAATAAGAACCTATGTACCAAATTTTATTAAATTATCTTCAAAATTGCGACCTGTACTTTGCGCACAAGGTTACATGGACAGCCCTGGCTAGCTGGCCGGATGGACATCGTTAGATCAACTCAGAAAGTGATTCTCAATCGGTATACTTTAAGGTTGGTCTAGGACCAATATTTTAAGGCGTTACACACATCAGCACTAATGCATAATGCCCTCTCCAATATTGTGGTGTGGTTATAATTAGAAGTGCGTTACGCGCGTATAGAAATTTGCTTAACTTTAAAGCTTATGGAAAGCCGATTCCCAAACTTTTATTATAATGAAAACAACCTAGTTAGAACAATTTAAATTTTAATTGTTTATTTCCGGTTTTGCAAATGAAAAAATTTTTTTAAAGATCAATCGATTTCCTATAAGAATTACTTGCCCCAATTTTTGTTTTATTTGTTTTTAGGACGAATCACTAATTTATAAAATAATTTTTCAGAACACCTTAGCACCCCATAATAGCCCATTCACGCTTGGCAACATCTAATATTTAACATCAATTTGCGAAGAAGTTGAAATTTTTCCATAAGAAATACGTAGAGCTTAAAATACTGACAAAATTGCATTTGCTTTGAAAGTTTTTCCTTTTTTGCAAGTCGTTTTTTGTTAAATAAATAAATAAAATAATTCCAAATACATGTTGGCCTTTTCTTTAACAATTTTGATACTTTTGTTCGGCCATTTGTGACATTTTTGATTGGTAGATGTTAAATGTTCCAAGTGTGAATGCATTGTTTCATATTTCTTCACTTATAATGCCTCAAATGTAAATGAGGTTAATTCTTAGTCGTATTTTAAAACTCCAAACAAAATAATCGTTGAATTGAAAATAAAAAAAGCAAATTAATATGGAGGGCTCAGAGCTGAACCGAACCAAGTCATAAAATATATCACGTATATGTATTTGAAATCTGGTGCGAAAATCTCCGCAAAATTTAACTCAATCCAGTTCTGTAATGGGGTAAATCAAAAACGGGTTCGTTCCTAAGATAACGGTAATAAACCCAAATCAGTGGCTCCAGTAATTAATGGCAATTTACTTACTCAAACTCAATATATTTTCGAATTTTCTTTTTTGACTTGATTCGCTTTAGTTCTGAGCCCTCCATATGTTCCAGGTTGACATCGGCGCATCGATTTCACTAGTGGGCCTTGTCAAGTATTAGAAGCTCGTACAACCCAAGTAGCAAGTTTAAGAAACGTTTTATAAGCATAAGGAGGTCCAGTAACTTAATAAAAAAAATGTTTCAAATGCAGAATGAGAGAAAATAAGCTGTTAACTCGTATACACCTTTTGGTGTTTTAAATGTTGTCTCAAAAGTTTAATAAAATCTGGGCCGCAAGTGATTTAAGGTCAAAGGTCACAAAAACCCGTTTTTCGCGATTATCTCGGTTACTATAGCTCCAAAAATGTGAATATACATATATATATATGTATATATAAATAAGTACATGCGTTGAAAAGGTCTAATTTTCACTAATGGTTTATAAAAAAAACTCCCGATAGGTGGCGCTGTTGCCGTGATATTTAAATTTTTTTTGATTGATGGTAGACAGTTACGGGGTCAAGTTATTAACAAAATTCTCTAGTATTTCATTTTTTATTTAGAAAATCCCGAGTAGCGCCGGGACCAAACAGCTAGTTTATTATATAAACTAATTGTTAATCCTGTCCCTGTCAGGCAGGAAGAAAAAATACTTTTAGTTAAGCCCCAACATCATTACCATATGCTTGACACTTCTTAGCTTAATTGGTCTTTAGGGGGCCTCCCCTTTTCCTCTCAATTATCCGTCCCAAGTCCAAAAATCTTAGATCTGACCACCTAATGATATGCTCCATTGCTAGGACCAGCTTCATATGTCATAAGGGGGCTTAAATATCAGCTCAAACGAATTTCGCCAATTTTTCCACTTAATTCTCCGTCTACATGACAAAAATAAAAAAAAATCCGGCTACGTGTTTTACTACATATGTATATTAGGGTGTCCCAAAAATTTGATTCGTCAGAGGCTCAAGCATAATTTGAAAGCTTATAGGGTCCAGTATTTTTGATTTTTTTTTTAAATTTTTAGGAAGAGGTTTAGAGGTCGCGCAATTCTAGTCTTTGTTAAAAATCTGGTTTTTCGGGCTTTTTTCAAACTTGACTCATACCTTTGTCAATAACCACGTTCATTTAATTTTTTGACCGAATATTTCTAAAGAAAATTTCCCAAACTTTATTTCCGCCCCCTAGGATTAAAAATTAGTTGAAAAGAATTCCAGAAAAAAATTTGTTTAATTTATTGCCACGCCTCTGGATACCGCCCTTTTAGTTTTTTGTATACTGCGTCGTTTAAAGTCCGATCATACATATTGCATATCGTTACTCATGGCTTGTCTATGGCTTCATTTTTGCTTTGGGTGACTCATGAACAGGGAAACCAGAAATATGCTCTAAAAACACGTTTAATGCGCATTAAATATGCAGTCAAAACATGAAAATATGCGCTAAAAATTGTTAAAAATGAGCCCCAAAAAATTAAAAATTGTTTAATTGCTTAAAAGCCCAAACTCAATAGTATTTACAGACGAATTTTCTAAATTTTATCCTATTTGGAAACAAAACAAAACCCAAAGATATGTTAAGTGGTTAAAATTCATATAAGAGTTATTTGTGCCGAATATTATTAAATGGATTTTAGGGACGACCGCAAAATTGTTTATTAATATTAGCATTTAAATGAAGACTAAAGCAATTTGTTTTAAATAATTCGAAAATAATTTAATTTGCAGTAAAATTGCAACATATTAAGATAATTAGATGGATTTCGGACACAATAACCCGTTTCTCACTATTTACAAAGAATTTGTCCTTAGTACAATTAAAATGAATTTACAAAATTTGATCAAATTATCTACACGATTGCAACTTGTGCTTTGCGCACAAGGTTAACATGGATATACAACCAGTCAGACGGACGAATAGACATCATTAGATCACTTTAAAAAGTTATTCTGAGTTTATCGAGCACGAATAAAAATATAATTTAAATTAAAATATGTATTCCCACGAAAATTATTTTGACAATTTTGATAAACTGGCAAGTGCACGGCCTAAAAAAACTGACTGGCAGACCGCTTTTTATTTTGTTTGGGAAAAAAATAAAGCGAGTTGTTTTTGTTTTTATTTGGGTTTTTCTTAACCTACTTACAACTAAAATTAATGTTGGAAGAATTCAATCAATTGTAGTGGGGAATGTAAGGAGAGATAAACTCACTGTTTATTGTTGATAATTTTGTTTAAACTTTGATATTGTTACAAATAGAACTGTTGCTGTAATTCTTATACGATTAACAGTTTTATTTGGTTTAATATCTTTAGTTTTTCTAAAATCTTTATGGATGAAGTTTCTTGATGATCTGGCCTAAGCAACCAGTGAAATGCGCATAGGAATAGCTTATCCCATCAACAATAAATTTCAGTGTTTTTATCAATTAATAAAAATTGGGAATTAAACACGAATAACAAAATCATTTAAATTAAATTTTTTATTTCCACGAAAAATTTTTTTTAAATTTTTTAAAAAAATATTAATCAATATATATCGCCGATATTTCAAATACCCATGTATCTATAAATCGATATTTATTTACGACTATCAAATTTTATATTTTCAATTATCCGTTGTTCAACTTCTTACAATACTGTTGTTTTTTTAAAGAATGGCATCATATTTTTTTTAGTATTGAATCTTTCTTTTCGAAAATTACAATAAGGGTCCTCATGATGTCGCTTAAAATTGCCATTTGTGCAAATGCGCAAACTTACGAGTCTTGTTTCATGAAGCCCCTTTTTTACTTTTGTGTAATTTTAAACAATTAATGTCAGTTTGTAAGAAACGTCAATACAAAAATAAATTAAAAATTAAAATTCAAAAATATAAAAATTTGTGTTTAAATTTGTGATTAATATGTATGAGAAATTTGCTTTTAAAAATGCTCAAAGAAAGCCAAAAGACCAATTTACTGAAATTATTGCTAGAATTTATTGTTTGTGATTTATAGACACTTGGATTTTTCATTGAAAACGACGTTAAAATCATTAAAAGATCTGTTTGTATAAATGCACAATTGAACAGCGCAAGTTTACGAGACAAAATTGTTGGGCAAATTTACCAAGTTTGTGTAAATGAATTCTCATACAATTTTTGACAGTTCATTTACGAGGGCGTAAAAATGCACAGTTTGCACAGATTACGAGACTTATAAACGATATCATGAGGACCCTTAATATCTATTCAAAGCTTTATCCTAACTGTTATTTTTAAGCCATTACCAATGTAATCGTAACAGCTAATTAACTGCATTCAAGTTTTAAAAAAAGCCTGCTAGGCTCAAAGTGTCGGTTGTTTTTAGCCTCTGGTTACTTTCGAATTGTATTAGATCCGAGCGAGGTAGTTGGGATGGAATATTAGTTTATTTCCAGTTGGCTAAGGAACGGGGTTATACAAATTATCACACTACTTTCTCAACCCTTGTATAGTGATGATTTGATAAATTAAATAACTCAATTTTGCTCACCCGTCTAGTCTGTTAAATTAGAGGGGGTGTCGATTGAGTTAACATTTTTGAATGCAAGAGAGTGTATGCTACTTGATAGCGTCTAATCTATCGAAAGCTTGAGTTCGTTTTGTCTACCAGACCAAGCTTACTCGAGGTCTAACTTAAGGACTTAAACAGTAGGCGCTACGGGCGTCAGCTGCCCCCAGCATAAGCTGGACTGCCGGTGGTTGAGGTCTCTTTTTAGTGGGCTTCTGTGAGAAATGCTTCCTGTCTTTCAGGTTGATTGCCTTGTGGGAGTCGATGCCCTCTGGAGGGACGCTAATTAGAGTACACGTAGTGGCTGTGGTTTAAACCCAAAGTCGCGGGAAGGATCTCGCTCCCCTTCGGGGAGAGTTCGGGCTGTGAAGAGGTTCCTGGGTGCTGTTGCTTATCGACAGATGCTGCTAGGATTCGAATAAAGCAGCGGTGGTTAGATAGCTCCAGTCCTCAAATAAGGGACGAATGTGTAGGCTTCGACGGGTCTTCTACATTCAAAGTTGCTACCTGTGTGTGCAAATGAATTCTAACTCACACAGGGGCATTTGGTAAGTGCTTAATATGAACTCACCAAGTCGGTTTGGATTGACTACTGTGGGTTAGGTCTAAGGACGATACCACCTTAATCAAAACGAATCTGTCCATTAAGGGTATAATTTTGGCTCTAGCACTTCGCGATAGCGAATATTGTGTTATTTACGAAAACAATTTGTTTGTGTCGTTTGAAAATAAAAACCTCACCCACAAAAGCGATTTTCTAAAATCCCTAAAGAAAAAAATTTTTGATATTTTATTAATAAATGATTAAATAATTTTATTAATAAATTAAAGGACATGAAGTTCAAATCTAATGTGCGTGTTGTTTTGCTAAAGTTTTTGGCTAAATGTGTAAGTACATACAAATAAAAATAAAAATTTTTTTTTTCAACTTTACCGCGTTTTGTGGGTCACTTTTTTTAAAAACCGCGAAAAATTAATATAATTTTTTTTTAATAGTTTTCAAAATGGGAATAAGTTATACCCCTAATGTCCATATTGGTTTTATGCAGTGTTGCCAATTTAGCCATTTAGTGGCTAGATTTAGCCATTTTTCACCCTGTTTAGCCATTAAAAAATGAGTTTAGCCATTAGCCATTTATCAACTTGTTTAGCCATAAAATTTTTTTGCCGTTTTTCTTTTAAAAGAATAATTTTTATTTTATTATAAAAATTTATAAAAGTAAATTAAACATTTTTAACAATTAAAACGCCTTTAAATTAAATCAGAACTTTTATAAATGTTGAAAATCGCTATAAACGATGTTGATGAAACATCTTTCAAAATAAAGGAACAGTATTCCAATATTAAATTTATAAAATGGTACAACACAAACATCGGTGTTGCTTTTTTTTAGAAATTTCAGAATTGACTAAAGTTGATCTTACTTCAATGGACTAATGCTGAAGTAGAGAGTCTATTTAGACAAGTAAAGATCGTTAAAACTTTAAAGTAATTTGAGAAATAGGTTACATTTAGCAACCATTAATTCGATTTTATCAATTAGGTAAATATTTTTACCATTACAATAAAATATTTATACCCCCACCACAATAGTGGAGAGGGTACTATACGTTAGTGCTGATGTTTGTAACACCTTCAAATATTGGTTTTAGACCCACCTTTAAGTATGCCGATTGACTAAGAATCACTTTCTGAGTCGAATTAACTATGTTTGTCCGGCTGTCTGACTGGCTGTACATGTAAACCTTGTGCGCAAAGTACAGGGGCCTGACTCTGGCAGTCGTGATCGAGTAATTTCTCGATTCGAAAGCAATTTATTATTTAATTATTTCAATAAATACTGAACGAATTGGAATAATTTTTTCAGTGTTATAAAGCATTAATTTTAGTTTCACAATACTGAAAAAATAATTTCGATTCGTTAAGTATCGACTGAAATAAAATTGCTTTTAAATCGAGGAAGTACTCGATCACGACTGCCAGAATTAGGCCCCAGGTCGCAGTTTTGGAGATTATTTGATAAAATTTGGTACGTAGGCACTAATGTGGTCAGGTTTTACCGACTATACTTTCTTACTTGTTTTTTATTGTAGATCTGGATTCAAAACGTTGGGTAAATATCGTCGTGATTATGATTTACCTCAAATTTTTTAGAACTAAAAGGCACGAGTGATTTTTAAGAGATGATCAATAACGACATCGAATTTATTGATGATTTAATTTTATAAATATCTATCAAAATATTAATTAACGTTTATTCTTATTTAACAAACTTAACTTACAATTTCATCGCAAACAAATTTAAATGAATTATTTCTGTTTGTTATTAAATTTTAATATGTTTTTATTTAAAAAAGCTTTTAGCCATTTTTTAGCCATTTTTCCCCGTAAATTTAGCTATTTTTGGTCAAAAAGTTTTTGCAACACTGGTTTTATGATAGACTTGTATAAGAGGACTTTGTTTGCTAAGGACAAATTTGAGTTTCGACTGAGGAGCCAATGTAGTTTAAGTTTCATAGCAAAAGTAGGAAAATGTGTGCTCAGGCTTGTTGGCATATCAGCTGTGCATATTATATACAGTAGCGGCCTTGAGGGACACCAGCAGATCATTTCTTGGGGGAGGGGGAAGTATTTATTTTTTGATCTTACCATGAATGCTCTGCCAGTTAAATAGCTCTTAAGGAGTTTATGAGTGTTTTGCGGAGCATTCGTGTTATTTTGATGAGTAGCCCATCATGCCAAGCTTTGTCAAGTGCATAGGAAATGTCTGTAAACAATGCTTTTTCTTTTTCTCAAACGCCGATCTAATTTGGATAACAATTATATGTATTTGTTCGATTGTACCATACCTTGCTCGGAATCCGAACTGATGATCCTAATGATGGCGTGTTCATTTAGATAGGCAGTTATACTTAAAAGGAATATTTTTCGAATAGCTTTAAATGAGTTGAGCTCTCCCAAGAGGATGGGAAGTAGCCAACTCGTAATATCGCATTAAAGATGTGCATCAAGATTCCTGAAGCAGTCGTTGGTAAGTTTCTTATCATTGAGTCTGTAATGCGGTCAGGTCCGGAAGATTTTCTAGTGTTAACATTTTCTATAGCTGATTTTACTTGTGTTTATTTAAATTTTTATGGATCTTTTACTTTATTAGGAATAATTGGACGACAGGGACAAGTATGCGCATCATGTGGCATGAAAACTTTCTCCACGCATTGGTTATAGGGCATTGCATATGTTTTACAGCTTTCCATAAACTGTAATTGGAGTTTTTTGTGGCATATAGGCTGTTTAAATAGCCTTATATTGCAGAGTCGTGTTTCTGTCTCAATTTGTTGCGTAGAGTAGCCTGGCATATCCGTAGTTGGGCCTTGATGGTAGGGGAACGATTATTTTGCCACCGATGTGTTGTGCAGAGCACGCTTAATTGGGGTTGCATTTCTTGCCGCAAAATTCAAGAATTCCGTAAATCGGTTGGTAGCTGTATGGATGTCAGATGAATTTTTTAGGGGAATGCTCTGAGATGCATCATAATATGATGATTTTTTTAAACTAATATTAAGAAAAAAACAGCGCTTTTCTATTATACATTTTCATAGATTACACAGTCAAGGCGAAGAATCCTAAAAAATTTCTTTAATGTAGTTTTGGTATAACAATAGTGGGTTTATGAAAATAATTGTGTCTTCCTAGTCGAAGTTTTTAAAAAAAAACAAATAACAAACTTGCTTCCTGCAATTATATAGAAAGACATACAAAACATTTAGAAAGAAAATCAGATCGTGCAACGTTTAAGCTGAATTGTCTACATTTTACACAAGTTCTTTCGAAAATTACTTTAACATATTTGATCTGCCAGGCATCCGCAGTATCGTTGTACATGTAGAATTAACAGTTCCGTATAAAAGAAGATTGACTGAAGAACACATTAAACATACGAGTCTGATGTCTATATCGGATGAGTACTGCTTTGACTAAAACAACCAAAATCATTGCTTGTTGATGTCGGTAATATTTGTTTTGCAATTACAATGTTAAGGTAAGTTGGTACTTCCGTAACTTATGCCGGCCATACACTACACAAGTTCAGTGCTTAACTCTGCACTGTACAGTACATTTGTGAAGTGTATGACGGTGTTTTTGCTTTTTACGCAGTGAACTGAGCATAAAGTAAAACGATGTACTGCGAACTTGTATAGTGTATGTTAAAAACGTTCAGTTTTGTCTCGGGTTTTTGAGAGACGACAACAAAATAACCATTTAAATTTTTTGTTATTATATTTTTTTTATTAGATTTCTTATTGTGAATAAATAAAATGTGGTATTTGGAAAAAACGAATTGGTTGTTTTTAATTCTTCCTTTTTTATGTTTTGATTGAACTTTCTGTTTTAATTGTAGAATTAACTCAATTTCGAACTTACATTAAAACAAGCTTTTAAAATACAGGCAGTAGAAATTGTAATATGTTTGTACATAAATATATATCGTTAGCTAAAATGCAAAAAGGCTTAACTAACAAAAAATTAAAAATCGGGTTTTTGATTGGTTATTAGGAATGCCATTGAACTACATGTTTTGACAAAATTTTACACTTCTGCGATCAGAACAAAATAAATTGAAATGGATTCCTTTTAAAATTTTTTGAAGAATTCCATGGACGACTTATCAATGCATGTTTTCTGATATGTTTATAGTTTACATTTTATAAAGTTTTTTGCTTCTCCTGTAAAATTATTTTTTTGTTAGTTACGCCTTTTTGCATTTTAGCTAACGATATGTGCATACATAGGGATATTAGGTTATTAAATTTGGTAATAATTTTAGCTTAATACTTTCGATATATCGATAAATATAATTAATAAATATCGACAGTCTTAAAAATATTGATAGGATTTATATCGATATATTTTTTTCAATTTGCCCATCCAAAACTAGATTTAAATCAAATTTTAAAATACGCTGTTGTGATTAAAAAAACTCAACGACATTTTTTGCAACAAATACACCAACCGTTATAACCTTTTTTGTAAAAGATTTGTAAACAATGTCATATTTGCAGTCATTTTTGCTAACCATTACACCATATTTAAAAAAAGCGCCTATCTTTTGCCAAAAACCACGATATGGGTGAATATATATTTAAAATAAATAAATGCTAAATGGAAAAGTTTTTAATGCCCGCAATTTCTACAAAAAGAAAGCAGGTCGTGTTCGTACCTAGCTGTTATCTTTACCAATTTCAACGTTCATTTTGCCTTCAGTTTTCCTTTAAAATATGGCAGCTTTTACACCATAGATTTCTATGCACAGCTAGATTTCTTTTTGTAGAAATTACGGGCATAAATATTTTTTGAAAACTTTCCTTTAGAAAACTCTTTTACATCTTTTTTATAAAAAGCGTTTCCTATAGAAAAGATTTCGAAGAAATATTTTTTTTTAAAATACTATTAAAACTTACCGACTGAAATAATTCTTGATATAAGCTATCGTGACTTTGTAGTGGTGGAGGTTCAGACACGTTATCAATGCAAGCTTTTGAAATTGTTTGACCTTGTCTACTCAAAGGTCGTATCCTTTGCAGCGGAGGAGGACCGCCTGTTGCACTTGCTGGCTGATGAGATTGCTTGGGACGTTCAATTATAAAAGACGTAATATTATCTTCAATCGATAATTTACGTTTGGTAGTTGGTATCAATTTTTTATTTATAGTTAACTGATTAGGATTTAGAGCAAAAATATTATGCTGTTGTTGGCTGTTTGACAGTTTAGTCTCGATAGCTGGCAATGTTAGTTTTCGTTCAGCTGTACGTTTAACAGTTTTATTTACTGGTAAAATGGATTCAAAATCTAGAGCCTGTTTTTTGTATGTTATCCCCTCTTTTGTATCGGAAATTTCAAAACAAATCGTCTGACGTCTCTTGGCTGGCGGCAATTGTCTATTAAAAGATTCTTTAAATATTTGATTCCACGAATTTTTGGGTGTCACCACTGTAAACGTTGTCAAGGGCTCGAATTGTAAAGGAGATTCACTTTTGCTGGGTGTATCCTTTTGTTCATCTTCGTGAACTTCTTCAATAATGTTGTTGATAAGATCTTCGGCATTCATAGCATTATTTGCAATGCTATTGGGAACATCATCTTCTACTGTATGGCTGTGATTGACAATACTATCGAATTCAATAAGAAACTCTTCGGCAGCCTTTTCTGCATCAGTTTGCAAAGAATTCGGATTTGAATCTTGTGTTATATCAACTGGTGTAGCGTTTTCTTTAGGATGCATAGCATGAAATTCTCTTACCAAAAGCGTTTCTTTTTCCTGCAACTGTGGATTATCTTCTATGACTATGTCCTTTTCTTCGTCACCAGATGTAGGTGTCGTTAAAACCATATTACTCTCAACAATCACTTCCTTTTCGGGAGTTATCTGCGCTGGTGTATTGTGATCACACTCAATAATACCTTGAGGCGTATTAGGTTCACATTCGATAATCAAATCTTTAGCTTGAGGTGTACTCGGCGTTTGCATGTCATTTACACTTACTTCTTCAATAATTTTTTCTTGAGATGTACATGACATAGGTTCACTATTTATAAACGTAGATACCACATCTTGTGGCTTTTGAGATGTTCTGGCTTCTGCTAATACAACAGATGTATCAACATGCTCTATTTCATTAGGTGTAACTGAGCGAACACTAAACTCATTTATGAGCTCGTTTTCTTTAGTTTCACTAAGGGGTGTGTCAATCTGATTTAAGGACTCTTTATCTTTTGTTGTAAAATTGCTAATCTCAACTTCATTTATAGGATGTTGTTTTTCTTGGGGTAACATTACTTGACAAGTTATTTCTTTTAAAGTATCTTCTACATTAGGTGTTAAGGAAAAAACTGTCTTTTTAGTTTCCGCTTCCGTATTTGTTTGAATATCTTGTATGGTATTTGTACCCTGATTAAGATATTCACTTTCTATTACCACTTCTCGTTCTTGGGGTGTAGGAGGTGGTAGCCCTGGTGAAAAAGGTGTATCCAATTCTTGGTCGTTGTGCGTTTTACTTCTATCCAATAAAAGAGTTAAAGTAGGTGTGTATGTATTATTCCCTACATTGTCTATTGTATCTACAGTTAAGAGAGGAGTTTCTAAAGTTTCTGATACGTTGTGTTCTGTGTGATTTTCATCGTCTATAACACTTTTTTTTGTAGACTCAATTTTAGTAGATTTGCTTTCAGAGTTGTCTTCTATAATTGCAGTTTCGTTTAGTTCTAAGTTTATAGAGTTGTTATCATTTAATATTTCTGATCTTAATTTATTCTGCTGATGTTCCGGAGAATAAAATACTGTTTCTTCTGGCTTGTTCATTCCAGTTGTATTTTCATCACTAGTATTGTTAGTTATTTCAATACTTTTATCAGTGCAAACTGTAGTTTCGGCTTCAATTTGTATTTCATAAAAGGAATTTGTTTCATTTATGTTTTCAATTTCCGTCGTAGTTTTACCTTCTGCAATTATGTTTTGTGCTAATTCATCCTCTGAATTGTTTTCATGTTCTTCTTCACAAATATTGTCCATTGTACTGTCTAAATCATTATTTTTAATGCACTTACTTAGTACTGTGTTATCTAAAGGTTCCTTATGGATAGCTTCAACTTGAATTTGTTCGAGTTCCTCCATTATTACAGTATTTGAAGGTTGAGTTGAACTTTCTTTATTTATAACCATATTGTTGTCAATTTGCAGCTGATTCTTTTCGACTGGCTCGACCATTTCCCCAGCAGATTCAGTTACCCCAATACTTTCTAATTGGCTACTTTTTATAATTGTTGACACGTAATTGTCCTGTGATGAAAGCACTTTAAATAACTCACCAACATTACGTCGCGGAGTAACTTTCATATGACGGCATTTAGCACGATTTTTCCCTTCGATTATGTTTTTAGAAAATAATAATGTATTGAAACTTTCTTGCTTTATCTCAAACTTGTTTAATTGGTTAGTTGTAGTATCGTCTATGCTTAGACGCTGACGTTTAACAGGTTTAGGTTTTGCTTGGAGAAAATGTAAGTCAATGCTAAAACGTCGTTGCTGCAAGGATTTTTGTTTTGACAGTCCGTCATTTTTTAATATATCCTTCAATAAATTTTCTTTCATTTGTCCATTGTTCGCATTTTTATCTATAATTCGATTTGTTTGATCATCAACCTCTTCTATCAAGTTATTACCATGCAGTTTTGTATCTCCTGTTTCTATTTCCTGCTGAGGCGTCTGATTGCTTCGAAAACGAAATGCCGGTAAACGTTCCTCACTTAGCATTGATGTTGGAGAACCAAATTCTGCCCCAGTATCTGAAGCACCCATACTACTATTTTCGTCGGTGGGTGTTGTAGTAATTAAACGTGCTTCAACATTAACGTCAATGGCAGGTTGTAACTCCTGTTCTTGTGGAGACGATATAACAAAAGTTTCTTCTAGCAGTTTATCGCATGATTTTACACGTATTTTGAAAATTGTTTCCACACTTTGCTGCTGGTTCTCATTTTTGTCGTTATTCTCAATTGTTTCAGAATCAGAAGAAGTTTTTAAATTCTTATTATTTTGAACATTATTTGCTATATCTTCGTTTGATTTTTTAAAGTTTGTTGGGGTGTTAGATTCCTCAGGTATATCATTTTCTAAATTTGCCTGAGATAATTCAGTCGTTTGAGTTTCTACAGCAATTAGGTTATTGCCAGGAATATCATCCGTTCCAGCAGGTTTATTTTCCTCATTAAACTCAAAAGATTCATAAACATTAGAAGCATCATCAGTTATTTCATTTTTTGCTGAATTTTTGTTTGTTCCCCTGTTTAAATCAATCTCACGACAGTTATCTTTGATTTCTGTTGTATGTGCAGCAGTAGAAATATCTAGTTCCGCTTCCTTTTCGACTACCATCCGTTGTTCCTTTGCAACAAAACTTTTTTCTTCTGTTTCTTTTTCAGTTCTTAATTGGATTTGATCTAATATTTCCTGTTCGTTTATCTCATCCTCATTGTTGTCGCAATTTCCAGGCTGCGCTTTTGTTGTATTTTCTACAGAGTCTTCATTTTCAATATTTTCATGCGTGTTTTTAGATGTTAAGACTATTTCTGTTTCCATTTTTTCTTTTTGAACGTCAGTTGGGTTATCGTCATCATAAGAAGCTTCTAAACAGTCTTTATTTCCACCTCCTATTAAATCTTCATTTTCTTTATTTTCATTTGGCATTGATTGTTGATCATCCAAAAACTTTGGTATTTCAGCGTTATTACTATATAAAACATCTTGACATGAAATGTCTACTAAACATTTTTTGTTTGTTAAACCTTCTTGTTCGGGGTTAATCGAAAGAACCTCGTCAGTTTCAGGTTCAGCTAATGAATCATTTTTATCTTGGTCATTATTAGAATTTTCTATTTCTAAATTTGAGTTTACATTAGATTTGTACTGTTTTACTGCTTCTACGGCTGCTGACAAATTTGATTCTACTGAAGTTACTGAAACAATTTCTGTGTTAGTTTTATCCTCTAAGCGCGTCTTATTACGTGATTTAAATATTCGTTTGCCCCGCTCTTTAATAGGTAAATCTTTTACAGACATACTTTCTTCTAAACTATTGGTATTTAATAATTCGGCAACTGGAAGCTGGGTCTGTTCCAACAGCGTTTCAATTTCAGCTGCTAAACGTTGGTCTTTCTCGGCTAATTCGGCTCGACTTTTAGTCACAGTATCCTCTTTTAATTCATCTGTGGCAATTGAAGTTAGATTCAGCAGCTTATCTCCAGACAGATATCTCTTTTTGAAATGTGAAATTGTTGTGCCTGTTGCATCTTGTTCATCCTCTTGGAAATCGAAGCAGGATAGAGTGGTTGTAGATGTTGCAGTAGAAGCAGATTTTTCAGTTATTAAACCTACTGCAGAATCATTTGTTTCAGTAGCAATGACGTCCAACTGATTTTTGTGGGATTTAGAAATCTCTTGCTCTTCTTCGTCGTTAATCGTAATAATGGCTGAAGATTGTTCGTCCTCTATGATTTCTACAACTGAAGAGTTTGAACTGTCCAAATCAACGGCCATATTTTTTACGGTTGGATTAATTTTTTCGCTTTGTATTAACGACAAATCACTATTAAAATCTTGCAAAACCACATCGCGCCGATCTTTTTTAGGTATATTACGTATACGCCCGGTTAAAATAGGTTTGACAATTGGTGTTGATGTAAGTACCATAGCATTGGAGTTATTTATATCACTGACGGGCACAGATACGGATTGCTTTAAAGTCTCTGCATTTTCCACCACAATGCTATCATCCAAACAAATTGCATCTGTGGCGTTCTCATCATCATCACTCCAATCGGCAAGCAACATTTTGCGAATATCTTCTCCATTTCCTTTGGTTGTGTCAGAATGTTTAGTTGTTAAAGGGGTGGTAGTTTCTTTATCTTTTTCACCTAAGCATACTACATTGGGTTCTGTTCCTGCAATTGGTGCTTGTATATCTCTTTGTATTTCCACTGTAGAATACTCTCTCTTTTTGGGTATTTTTTGTATCGCCTTAGTCTCTGATAAGTCTATACAAATCGTTGGTTCTTTTTCACTGGTATTATCATTCGCATTTTTGCAATGACGTTGCGAGCGTCTCGATTGTCTTTCCTCCGACGGCGGTGAGGTTTCCGTTTCACTGGGACAAAAATCTAAAAGTATTGCAGCATAAGCATTTTCTTCTTTCTTTTCTTTAACGGACGACGCCAGTTTCCTAGTAGTTTTTGATTTGCTTGCTATTGTCTGACCCCTCGAAATTCTATTATTTTTTTCTTTAGGTGCTAAAGGTGCTAAAGGAGCTACTGCGGTGTCTGTTGCATCTATATCAGCATTTAAAGTTCTTCCTGTTGTTGTGGTTTCTTTAGCTGGTGAATGTGTTTTAGCAGTTCGTGTCGTTGTTGTTGTAATTTTACTTACTTTGGTTTTACTAACAGATTTGTCCTCACTGACAAATTGATGTTTTTGTGTTTGATTTCTATCAGTACTTTTATTCGATGATGCTACTGTTGTTGCTTTTACTACTGTTTGTATTGATTTGGGTGATGTGGTACTATTCGATCCCAAAGAATTTCTGTTGCTGTGAATTTTACGATGCAATATCAAAACATTTTGTCTTACACTTGTAAAATCGCAAAAATGACATTGGTAATTACTGCTGTTGCTGACATTATTGGTTTTATCGTTGGGTAGGTTTGACGTAGTTGATGTTTGAGTTTTAGGCTTTTCATTGCTTAACGCATCGTTATTATGATTTGAAGTTATATTCAAAATTTTTGTTACAGAATCCTAAAAGTTAATCAAAAAATAGTTCAATTAAACTTTTCTCTACTTGCATTTAAATATTACTTACTCCACTTCGTCGTTTTTCTTGATATTCTGTTCCATGATAATATTCATCACAGGTGCGTACTAATGGTTGACCCAATATCGCTTTAACAATACTATCTGGTCGATCATTTATTATTAAGGATGTTTCTCTGCGACGTGTTATTTGCTTTGCCACTTCCACATCAGTGGGAAACTTTTCCATAAATGAGTTGCCACTATAATAAAGTGCTACAATTGAAGGATAAAGTTTACAATTTTGTTAAAAATATTTTAGTCAAAAACTCACAATAGCCCTTTTTTATAAATTCCTCTTGTTTTGCACATTGAAAGGGGAATATTTGTTTACAACTGCGCACATATTCACTAGAATTAAAAAAAAATTTAAATTATTAATTAAATTAATGGAATATTAGATGGTATTGATTTGTTTGACATATTTTATAAAGCAACAAATTTAATTTTTATCAGTACCTCGATTTAAATGATGTTCGTCGTAATTTACATATATCGTTGGTCTCATGTAGAAAGGCCCTAACTCACATAATTTCAACTTTACAGGAGAAGGCTAAAACATATTAGATACTGACGTGTGTGAAGATAAATATGAAAAGTTAAATTCGTTTTTAAAATATATCGCATGCTATAAAAAATATTTAAAAAAATATCCCATGCGTATTATAAAGAACATACGACTATTTACACGAAATTTTAGAATTTTTATTAAAAATCAATCATTTTTATTTAATATTTAACAATAATAAGATATTTTATTAGTCTTTTAATATTAAAATTTATGATTTTTGAAAAGATACGACTTAGAGTGAAATTCTCATGAAAGTGCTGTGTGAGGGATATGGCCACTGTGTCCAAACCCTTCGATCTCAGGGAATCAAACATAATGGAAAATTAAGACTATGGGCAGGGCTACAACAACCTTTAAGCACTTTATCCAAATTGTATTTGTGAAAATTTTTATTCATTTTTGAAAATTTGACAGAGTGAAATTCTCATGAAAGTGCTGTGTGAGGGATATGGCCACTGTGTCCATCAGAGAGCTGCAAGGAGTATGATCGAGCCGACTCAATCACTTCAGCTTAAAATTCAGTATAAATCAAAAAAGTATTCTACAGTTTTGTTCTTGTTCAAACGTCAACACGAACCAAAAAATTCAGTAAGATGTATGAATCGATAGCAAAATTATGCTCGAATTTGTTTATTTAAAAGCGATGCATCTGTTTATGAACAACAGCTTACTTGTACTCGGGTTTCGGCTCGGTGATTCGAACATGATTTTATTGTAATCAGTTGCAACCACCACTCGAACTTTATGATTCAATCGTTTTTGTTCAACAACAAGAAATTACTTAAATGCAAAAAGCTCGTTTCAAACAGTCAGTTTGAATTCTTGTACTCGCAACGAACATGAATGTATATATTACTTTGGTATGATAGAAGTAAAATTCATGTTATAAGCTCGAGCCACTTGTTTAAATACACATTGTGATTTGTTTATATAAGCAATATAAAGCTCATGTTATTGTGAGCGTTGCGTGTTGTTCTTAGTAGTTTCCTTTTATAGTTATAAATTATATTTTTATACATAATACTACTTGTATTGAAAGCCCATGTTCCTTTTTACATTTTGATATAAAAATATGTTTAAAAAAATGTTTTTTTATTATTAACTTTTTTTAATATCTCCAAAAATTTTGAATTTGATTATATGCCTAAAAAATAATAATACATGAACATATGTAAATACATACAGACAACTTTTTCGCAAATTTTATTTTCAAATAAATTTAGTTTGGGTTACGATTTTTTAACATTTTTTTCACTATATTCATATCTCCTAAAAATGTATGCACACAATATGAAAAAACAATATGGGCTTACATACATTCATTCAAACATTTGTATTTTTTGAACGAATAATGTTGCGACTGATACATACATATGTATAATGCTCAAACGAGAACGAAACTGTAGAATACATGAATGGTTTGTACTTAAATTTTCGCGTTAATGATTAAAACGACTCCTTCATACATGTTGCAGCTAAATGAACATAATATCGCATTTGAAAACGAATATTGCAAGAATGATGCGAACACCGCTTCGTTTCCTTGCAGTGATCTGCAGTCATACCAAAAAAAAAAATTACAAACGTTCATGTTCGATGCGAGTACAAGAATTCAAAGTGATTGTTTGAAATGAGCTCGTTACTCCAAAATCATTTTTGTTGTTGAACAAAAACGGTTTGAATTACATATAACAATTCAGAGTAACTGCAACGAAATTTTAGTATTCGTTGCAGTTCTCTGGGGGTCGATTCTGGTTCTGTGAAACTGTGAAATGAAAAAAACTCATCATTTTCGTTTTCATGAGCACTTTTCACATTAGCACTTCACATTTACACAAAATGCGATTCCCGTTCTTTTAATGAAAAAGTGTTTCATTCCATTGTAGCTGTGAAACTTTTGTAACTATATTAATAAAATGTAAAAGTCAAATGCAGATATCGAAGCTTAGGATTTTGAAACGGCGCTAAGCCGCAAACGAGTTTTTTAATGCTTGAGCTGCAAGCATTTATTTTTGCTAAAAGAGTTTTTTTGAAGAGAGAAAAAAATACAATTTTATGGCTCCTTTTGTTTTATACAATATAAATTTTTTCAGTAAAAGAGTTTTTGTTGTTTTTTATTTTCATACATATATACATATGTACATGGTAAATATTTTTAACTTAAAATAAATAAGAAGTAAACCGAAAATTCCGAATTTGTTGCATTTGTTGCATTTGGGGGTTTTTCATGAACGATATTGCATCTGAAAGAGGTTGGCCTCAATGTCCTGCTCAAGTGCGCGCAAGAAATAGGAAAGGAAAAAATTTTACATAAAATGTGTAAATAAATATATAAAAACAACAGCAATTTTTAAACGGAAACAAATTTTTATACAAAAAACAAGAGCAGTTTGAATGTAAAATCGATCAATCAATGAGTTGACAAATGAGTTTTTTGGGTTGATTGCCCCAAAATATTTATTGCAGTAAATAATTTTGGCATAAAACTGACATCTACGAAAATAATGTTATTAACTTATGTGAAAGTTTTTTTTAGGGTATTAAAATAAAAGCTTGTTTTTGAAAAAAGTTTTTTACTTTTAATTTTTTTTTTAATATCAATCACATCAAGTTATTTAATTTACTTGTTTTTCTACACAAGTAAATTTCGCGACAAGTTTTTATATCGTGTAAATTGTGTAATGACAATTGGCAAGATTTTATATCATAGTGCCGGTCCAGACCTGCAATTTTTGTTGCAGCAATTCTTGAGTTTATTTGTGAAAGTGGTGAGAAAATTTTGGAGCGGAACTCATTTCAGCAATATAATCATGAATTTCTGCAACAAAAATTCCAAATTTGGACAATGAATTATAAATAAGGTAATGCCTCTATTAGTTGCTAGTAACATTTTCAAGTAAAAGTTACTGCCAGGCCCACGATGTCTACAAGAACATTTCTATCGCATATTTATATTGAAAACAATAATAGAAAACTAAAATTTGTTGTTGTTTTCAAAACAAATATACGAAAGAATTGTTCTTGTCGACATCGTGGGTTGGGCCTTAATTTCTTTCGTTTAAGCTTTAGAGTTATTCTTAGCAAGCCTTTTCATTTGATACCTATATTATAAGATTGTATTAAAAATAGCTAGACCGCCATTTTGGCTGTGCTGCTATGTTTGATTTAGAATGACATTGTTATTTCATTGTTTACAACATGGTGAAATAAACAGGCACTACGCCAGATGACGATTTTTTCCTCCTGCATTGTTTGTCTAGGTTTATGTCAAAGTTTTGTTTATGTTTACAAAATGTCCACGTTTTGTGATTATTGTATTTTAATAAAGTTTTTGATAATTTTAAATTAAAATAAATGAGATATTGACCATAATTAAATAAAAATTGGCTAAAAATTTATTTATTTCATCACGTTCAGCGGCACGCTTTGATTTTTGTTAAAAGTATTTTTTGACGCAAACGGTGATGTAATTTCCAATTTTGTTGTAATGTTGTATTTGTTGCCGTAACGATGACACCTACTTAATCCACCATGGTTTACAATGTATTGTCATCAAAACTGAACGTGTGTACATAATTTCAGCTCAGTCAATTGAACATATCTGCTTCAAATTGAGTTGCAAGGTTCCACCCAAACATACATTAATTGCAAGTTAAACAAAAGCTTTAAAAAAACGACCATAAGCCCAAAAAATTGTGAAATCATTAACAAATAAAAAGCCAAATAAAGATTTATTCAGTAATATATTATTAAATATAAAACATAAACATGTTGTAGGCGGCTTTAAATTTACTTTAAGCCGTCGCTAAGCCTAAATTCTTCACCGCCGATGGTAATTACATATCTACTTTGTCATTTAATCAAGTGTTAAATTATACAAATACACAAAAAATAAAATTAATTTAAAAAATGTTAGGATTATTAGTTTTAATGGAATTATCGAAATAAATTCGGAATGGTTCAATGCACGAAAACATTATTAACGTTTTTCGTCAGTAATGTTTTTTATTTTATCAAAAATTGGCATTTTATATGAATATAATAAGTTAAAAATCTGTAAATATGAATCTTTTTAGAAGATTATAATTTTTATTTCTTTAAATTATTGTTAATCGTTAGCAATGTCCATATTTTTCTCTAAATAATTTAATTAAAATTATTTTTCACCGTTTAAATGAATGTGTAAAAATATGACATAAATGAAAAGTTTGTGACACTTCTTTGCACTGTTACACAGAACAAGAATCACATTACTGTGAAAATGTGAAAACAATTTGTTTCATTCCATTTGTTCTTCTCATATGAAAACATTCGAATTTATTTATCATTTTTTCACTAAACGAGAATCAGAAACTCTATGAAAATGTGAAAAAAGTTTTCATTTCACAGTTTCACAGAACCAGAATCGACCCCCTGGTGTCCATACCCTTCGTGTAAATAGTCGTATTTTCTTTATTATACGCATGCGATATTTTTTTAAAATATTTTTTATCGTATGCGATATTTTTTAAAAACGAATTTAACTTTTCATATTTATCTTCACACACGTTAGAAACTGTATGTATCATAATGTAAAATGGCTTCTTCAATTGCTTGTAAAATTGATATGATTGATGCTATTGTATGAACTTCTTGTGACGAGATGTATTTGTGGGAAATGTATTATGGTGTTTTCTTTTCTACAAAAAATGTGCCTTTTTTTAAAAAAAATGCAATTTGGTGTATGTTTCTTAAAAATTTTGCTCCCGAAAAGCATGAGTTTTTTAGAATAAAACAAGCCATGGATTACTATCTTGCCGCTTATAACCTATAGGTGTCGGCTGAAGTGTCTGAAATTTGAATCCGAACAGTTTAGTCGGAACTAGTTTAGACCAGCATGATCACGAGTTATCTATTCCCATTCTATTCCCATTACCTATAATCCTATCCCCTCCCTCAATACCCCTTCCACCACTTTTTAGATCAAGGTGGGTGACAGCAGTGCTGAGGACCTGTTTGGCAAGCTAGAAACTAGTCGTTGTAATTCTAGCCTAGTCCGTGCAAGTCATCACTACGCGAGATGATCCATTATGTATGTACATTAGATTGCTATTGACATATATATATAAGAGATGTTAAACTTTTATGGTGAAAATTTGAGCTGAATCGGACAACTGTACCACGTGCCAACTCGATGTCAAAGTTCAAATTTTATGGAATCCACTATATTTATATACAAATGCTCTAAGAAATTAAATTATTTTCGCTGATTCTGTAAGAAGTCGCTGACCCTTTTTATTAATTTTGATTAAATCTTTGCGTCACGGGGGTCGAAATGAACATAATTTGTTAAACTAACAACATATTTTTTCAAACTTTGATAAAAAATTAGTGAAAAGACACTGCATTTTTAATTTTTTTAAACTCTTATTAAGAGTAAAAAAATAAAGATCTGTATTTAAGCTTAACGCATCTCCAACGATACACAAAGTTTTATGATAGAATATGCATAGCAATATAATCGAAAAACTCCAAATAAAAATACATGCATTGTTGCTTCATAGCTCAGACGCAGGCTCATTGTTATTTCAAATTAACGAATTCTTGAAACATTAAATCAAGGCCGCCTACTATTTGAAAGTGTTAAGTTATCGAGTAAACTTCCTCTTTTTAAAGTGATTTAAAAAATAATACGAGTAGTCCACTTGCAAACAACGCTAAGTGCCCCGTAAGGCTAGTTGGTAGTGAGCTAGCCTTTCAGTGCCCGGGTTGTGGGTTCGATTCCCGCCAGAGATTCTGGTTTCCTGCAGGGCGCGAAGGTTGTACATATGTAATGGGATGAGATTTTCATGCACTACAAAATCGAAAATATGCGCTAAAAACTCCAATATATTCATTTTTATGAATAGGGCATTAAGAATAAACTATTAAGAAATTAAAGTATATACATATAAAAATGTGTATTTTGGGCATCACTAGGTCGTTTAATATTACGCTGTTTTGTAATTTCTTATTCTGTAGTTAAAAATTGTCGCCGTATATAATGAAATATTATAGTTTTCAAATTTTGTTGATTTACACCCATATGTATGTTTTATAGTGTTACTGTTATAAGCAAAATGATTTACATACTCCACTGTAATATCTATTGGCCACATGAAGGCTTTTTATTACAAAAATTTAATAAATAAAATAAAAAAAAAAACATTCAATTAAAACTTAAACATTTTTTACAAATAGAATCTGGGAATTAATTGCCATGGTGAGTAACATTTATTATATAAATTTTCATATTTATTCGAATGTGTATTCTCAGTCAAATTACAATTTTAAAAGCTTTTATACTTTAAAAGTCTTATTCCTTCAATATTTTCCAGGCCCATTGGCAGCCTAAGTCATGTTAGGTGCTGCATTGGTCAATAGAAGGAACTTTTGTCGAAATCTTGAAAATCTTGTATTTTAAGCAGAGGTCCAAAAATTTTTTTTTATTGATTTGAAAGATTTTTCTTTTGTTTACATTTATATTTTTTGAAAAAATTTTTGATAATATGTAAATTAAAAAAATATATCACTCAAAAGTTTTTGAACATGCAAAAATATGCATTTAAAACCAAAATATGCAAAAATAATTGATCAACATCTCTCTTAGGCTATCGACAAAAAACATGCATTTGCATAAAAATCGCATCCCTAGTAATAAGGCATTGATGTTAATTTTTCGAACAAGAAAGATGCACAAAAAACGCCAGGAACAAGAAGAAATTAGAAACAACAGTCACAGGAAAGTTCGTCAACATCAAAAGGTTTATAAATATAAGAAATAAAGTTTAACTTTGCTTGGTAGTTATTGTAATTATTTTGACAGTCTTTCTCAGTTGTGACGTATGTTCAGGTGATTCATAAAGCGAATAACCTATACAAAAGGTATACGAGACTGATGAAGCTGTTAATACCACAAAGAAAAGAACGTGCAAGGCGATTTTACCTCCAAGACTGCCAGCCGTTTTAGATAAATTAAAGATAAGCTGGTGTAAGAACATCACAATGCACAACACAACTGGGTCAAACACAGGCAAATTTAAGGGAGCACGTAGTATTTTAGAGACAAAATAAAGAAGAGAAATTTTGTTCCTCGGATGTAGACATCATATTTTTGAAGAAATACCAGCAGCAGTTTTTTTATAAGAAATGGTGGTACCAACTGGACCTGAGGATTCAACATTAAAAAAATTCAAAAACTATTTCTCTAAGTTTAAACAGGATGCATATTTGACAGGATTAACATAATTTTACACAATACAAGCGATAAGATTTTACACTTCGCCAACAAAAAAAATTTTAGAAGACTTTTACTAAGCTGGAAATGCTTAGTCAAACAGATAGAACATCTACTGTAAACATTATTAAACAGTCAACCCTTTTGGTGTTGTACACTGATCGTTGTTCCGCACGTAACAGTATGTTGCCATATTCCTTACTGCATGTAGAATTGCTGAGTCTGGGTATACACAATGAGAGTTTTCTTTCAGAAAGTCTGGCTTTATAGGTGAGAGGAAGACAGACTATTCTTGCCTCCCCTTTCCCCTCTCACCCATAAACTCAAACTTTCTAAAAGAAAACTTTTATAGTGTTAACCCAGACTAAAGCTTTGACGAAAAAAAAGGAACCAACAAGCGAACTAAATAATCATTTCCCTTAATTCCAATATTTTTTTTTTTTTTATTTTTTATTTATTTAATAGATAAAAATAAATATAAACATAAAAATATTAGATACAAATATACATATTAACAATATTTAATATTTAAGATTAAAATTTATCTATGTTTGGCATAACTTTATGTTGTAAGCCAGATTGGCAGAATATATACATACATAACTGATTTTAAATTCATTCATCAAAAAGAAATTAAGTGTATAATACTATTTATATTTTGAATGAGACTAACTGAATTCATTGAGTAACAATCTTCTATATTTTAAACAAACTTCCAAGTATTTACATAATCTGTTATAATCAAAAACACATCCATTTAGTATGTTTAAAACTTCATTTAGATTAAAATTAGTTTTCCCAAAATATTTAAGCCTGAACTCTTTGTACATAGGGCATACTCCAATGAAGTGAAGTGTATTTTCCGACTCATCTAAGTTACATAGTGTACACATGCCTGCTGAAGAGTTTCTGAACGCTCTTCCGTTTATATCCAATAATCCTCCTCTCGCTCTTATTAGTAAACTGGTGGAACGTGATGATAATTGTGAAGAAGAAAGAGGTAACAAACCGTAATTTAACTGAGGATATAAATCGTGAAATTGAGAGCTTCTTGCATCAGAAATCTTATCATCTAAGTCGTTTGTTTTTAATAGATGTAAGATTGATTTCCAGTTTACACAAAGGGGGACGTCGGGGTTATCGGGTGTAAAATGAATTTTAGCACATATGCTCACCCACTCCTCTGCCCAGTATGTGTTTTTTGATAGAATATTTTCCGCTAAAATTTTTGGCAGCCTGTGACTGGGCATGCGTAGTACTTTGTTAATATAGGCGAAATGTCGCTTCAACGTATCGAGAAACATAGAGTTTAGACCAGTTTCTAGGTAGAGCATATAGTTTGGTGTATTATTTGGCAGATACAGCATCTTTTTAGTAAAGAACCTGAGCAATTTTTCCACTTCATCGTATTTTTTAAAACCCCAGATCTGAGCACCGTAAAACATAATAGAACGTGAAGCAGCGTTAAAAACTTTGAGTTTGTTGTTGTTTGAAATTTGAGAATGGTTTATATAATTTGACCACGTAGATGATATAGCCATTTTTGCCGAAGATAATTTATTTTCTAAATGTTTTTTAAACGATAAATTGTAGTTAATGTCAATTCCTAAGTATCTGTAGCTATTAACAATTTCGATATTATCATCTCCAAAATTCCATTTAAGTTTCTTTGAGATTCTGGTACCATTGCGAAACACTAATATTTTAGATTTAGCCAAATTGACTTTTAATAACCACATTTTACAGTATGAATTAAATGTATCAATCATATTTTGTAATACATTTGGGGAGTCAGATAAAATGACGATATCATCAGCAAAAAGTAGGATTTTTACAGAAATGATGTCAATGTTAATTCCACCCGGTAACACGTCCACTAAATCGTTAAGGTGCAAGGCAAACAAAATTGGACTTAATATACAGCCTTGTTCACAATGGACCGTACTGGTCTCCGAGTGGAAGTGTGCCCTTGGGCACATAACCCTTCTGAACCTACAGCCTTGTTTGACGCCAATATCTATATTGAGAGGTTCAGAAAAAGTGTTTTTATAAAATATTCGACTTGTTGTGTTTTCATATGAACGTTGTAAAATTCGAACAGTTTTTGATGATAACCCCATACTAGATAATTTATAAAAAAAAGAATTCCTTGGAATCATATCAAATGCACATGAGAAGTTGACGAAAAATGCATACGTGTTGTTGCCATTTAGTTTATTTAGGTGTACAATATTGACAAGGTTGAAAACGTTGTCAACCGTAGAATATTTTTTTCTGAATCCCGCCTGATATTCATTTAAAATATTGTTTGTCTCTATCCAATCCGAGATCCGGTTTAAGAGGATGTTGTTGAAAATTTTGCATAACGTATCAATAAGAGGCAGTCCCCTATAGTTGGTAGGGCAATTGGGGTCGCCTTTCTTTAAAAGAGGTATAAGTATAGATGTTTTGAAGCTTGTTGGTATTTCTTCATGTAAGAATATTTGGTTTAAAACGGTGAGAATCTCAGTTACAAAACAAAATGGCGCATTTTTATAAAATTCATAGCTTATTCCATCATTACCTGGTGTCTTATTTAGCTTTAGTGATCTTAGTACCGTAGTCAGTTCAAATATCTCTATAGGAGAATCTAGTAAAGCGTCTGTATAACAAGGCATACACCAATGTATTGAATTTATATTATCTGTGTTTTGCAACATTTTACTAAAATGCGTAAGAAAGTCTTCAGAGTGGAGATCACCTCTCGACATTTGGGTGCGCGTTTTTATATTGTTTGACAAATTCCACCATGCTTTGCTGCAGCCAACTGAGTTAAGTTTTTCCAAATTTTCATTATAAAATTCCAGTTTTCGTTTACGACAGATATCTAAATATTTCGTTCTTGCAGAAAAATATTTTATTTTATTTATAGATGTGTGCATTCTTCTATATTTTTTTAGGGCTATCAACATATTTTTCCGGAAACGTAAACATTTCCAGTTGAACCATTTCTGTTAAGGTACAAAATGACATTTGTTATTATTCTTAACATATGCTTGAGTTATTTTGCTTTTTAAAGATGAAACCATATCATCAACCGTTACATTCCGTACAATACTGACATTGCCAGAGAGTTGTATTAGTTTTTCCGAATATTTATTAAAATTTTTGTTATTCCAATAGAGTCTTTTAGGGGCCAAATCCGCCAATAAACTGTTATTTGACATAGGGATACGAATATTTAAGTTTAGAGGCATATGATCAGAGTAGGTTTTACAAGCGATACGGAAATCGTCAACGTACTTTAAAAAGCTGTGTGAACAAATACAGTAGTCTATAACAGAGCTACCCCTACCGCCACAAAAACTAAATTCACCCTCTATGTCTCCATTTGTTCTACCGTTAAGAATTATACCACCTAAATTTTCAACAAGATCCATCAGTTTCTTTCCTTCAGATTTAAAAATTTTGTCTTTAGAGTGTCTCAATTCATTTATGTGAGGCAGATCATTTAAAAGGTTAGGGTCCAATACTTGCTCTTCACCAATACGCGCATTTAGATCTCCAACTATACAAAAATTTGTAGGACATAACTCCAGCAAGTATTGTTCAAACAACTCAAAATCAGTGGACCATATAGTACAATTCCAATATAATTTTGACTATAATACCACATCTTACACAAAACAGTTTTTTTTGCTATGTCTAGTAGTATAATAAGTGTATTTTGTCATATTAAGACTATCAGGGGTGTGCTGGAAATCGCGAACGCAAAACGCAAAAATTTGGAAGTTGTTTTTAATAAACTTTAAACCTAATTCTAATAATTTTTGGCTTACAATCCTGTTTAATAGGGAAATATTTGTTTAATATTTGTCAAAAAATTCTTTTATTACAGATATCTTATTTAAAAACGACTTTTAAAATTCTTGCGTTTTACGTTTGCGATTTCCTGCACACTCCTGTATGTTAAATCTCACTAAATATAAACAAAAGTAGTGGTTACGCTTATTTGGTCAAATATTTAATTAGTGTGATCGTAGCTTAAGTAAGCCATTATGTACTATAAATCAAGTTAGTTTTGTTCAATAGACCCAATTCTTTAACCAAAAATAAAAGAGCGCTCCACAAATAAAAGAGTTCAAATTAAACTTAAGTCAAAATTTGTTTTATTTACAATTAGGAGATACTGGAGTTAATTATAATTTCTTTAGGTTGAGTTCCTCCCCGTGGAAAAAAAATTTTTGTAAGACCAGGCAGGCGCTATACACTTAGCAAGGTGGACGGACGGCTTAAGCTATGTATTGCTTAAATATTTTATATTATATGGTTGGAAAAATGGAAAAAAGAAAAATTACACTCTTATTGACGTGAACGGGTTTTTTTTTCTTTTTTTTTGTAAAAAGTACAAACTGTCATAAAAAATCTGCCAAATAATTCGTGGAAGTAATTGATATTTTCAATATGCCAAATAAGTGTTAGAAGTGAATTAATTAATTTATTTAATTGTCACATCATTAACTAAAATTGATAATATTTACGAAAATAAGAGTATGTAAAGATACATTTTCATGAAAACAATACAATATAAACTTTGAAATATTAAATTTCAGAAAAGTTTACTTCATTCATTTCATTTCTTATTTTTAATTCTTTTTTAATAACTTTTTTTATTGAACTCATTCTTAATATGTGTTTTTTTCTTTTTGAAAGTTAAATGGGAAAGAAGTTATGTTTAAAATGTTGTAACTATAAAAAATAATTTTTTAAATCAGAGTTGTACAATTCAAGAGTTTATAAAAAGAGATGTAATTTTTCGTACTTTGTATTAAAAATTAGCAATTTTTTATGAATGGCAACATCATTTCGTTTGACGTTTATAGTGGAAAATTACATCTTTTTATCCTGACTTTTGTACACTTGGTTATAGTGTGATAAAAATGTAACTTTTGGTGGAATTTTTTTTCTTGTGGTTGTTGTAACAAAAATTACATTTTTCCACTTTTCCAACAAATAAAAAAAACTGAAATCAATACCCTTATTATATACAGGGCTCCTTTTAAAATATATCTTTAAGTAATTTGGAAAAAATATTTTGTTAGTATTAACAAATGGGGCCATTTCGACCCCCCGTGATGCAAAGGGTTAATAAAATAATAAAAACTGTTATTTAAAGTATATATAATGAAAGGGTCAGCGACTTCATACGGAATCAGCCAAAAAAAAGTTTAGTTCTTAGAGCATTTGTATGTAAATATAGTGGATTTCAAATGTTTGAAATTTGACCTCAAATGGGCATGTGTTAAAGTTGTCCGATTCAGCTCAAATTTTCACCACATAAGTTTTACATCAAGCGCCACGAACTTTAAAAAGCATCAAAACAAATTTTTTCGTGCCACTCTATTAAAAATGTATTAAACAACAACAAGAAACGTATAAATTTATAGGAGTAAGTGTAGATATCACTAAGAAATTAGCATGTTCGTTGTCAGACTCAGACTCTGATTTACTGGACGTTCACAGGGATATTCTGCTACAGGAGTCAGTTAGTAACATAACTGACAGACTGACGGGATAGACTTCCCAATCGACCCCTCTGACTCGGTGATCTGACCTTGGGCCCGAATGATGAGCACGAAATTACTCATAATGAAGGAGAGTAGGAGAATAACACCCGTACCTCTTAATGGTGACAATATGGCCATAATTATGGGAGCTAGGCCTGGAGACGAATT
Source organism: Pollenia labialis (assembly GCA_949318255.1). Classification (NCBI taxonomy): domain Eukaryota; kingdom Metazoa; phylum Arthropoda; class Insecta; order Diptera; family Polleniidae; genus Pollenia; species Pollenia labialis. Next base: position 56,700,628 of record OX439142.1, read on the forward strand.
ATACACTACTAGCCGCGCGATGAGGGCTGGTAATGTTTTAATTATTGCCGGCAGTGACTCCCAAAAAGGATCACTAAATGAATTGTTACCGGGGCAAACCAGTCGACATCTACAAGGAAATCGGGGATCACCGGCATAATTCTGTTAAGGGCTCCAATAAAGGGGGTGTTAAGAGAGTAAGGTCTGGTGATGATCAGAAATCCCCGGCGGCTAAGAGTACTGGTTTCCAGAGCAGACCAATTATCCACGACGAAAAAACTGAGGGCGTCGTCAAGTAAGGACGGTATTCCGGCGACTGTCATCGATCGTTCGGATCTTGATGGAAGGATTAGTGTCGAGGGCTGGCAGGTGCTAGAGAACAAACTTCTCAACGAATTCTTCAGTGTGAAAGGAAGGCCGGACGAAGTAGCGTTCATAGGGGCTGACTGGACAAAAGGTGTCAAAATTGCCAGTTGTAGCAATCAAAAAACATTGACTTTGTAAAGAATGCCATTGGCAGGTGTGCCAGCGCTTGTCCTGAAACCAGATTGTATGTTACACTAGCGACTGAGTTGAAACTAAGGCCGGTAGTCACGGTATTAATACCTGCACCTCTTAAACCAGTTGAAGTTATACTGGCCATCCAGAACGAAAGACACGATACGAGTCAGTGGACCATAATAGCTTCACTGGTTTGTAAGAAGAACGAAGGGAGAGGTTTTCGGTTCGAAGTAGACCAGCAGTGTTTAAGAACCTGGAGTCAATGAGAGTGGTTAAGATATTTGGGTTGGGTCTCTCAGACTTAAGTTTCTAAAAATGATAGACCCTAAGAGGCTGAAAGTGGCGCATATAAACTGCATCATTGTTAGGCAGCCTCAACCGAACTACCAATCCACCTCATCGATAACAACGTGCACGTGGCCTTTATCCAAGTGCCCTGGATCAACAACCCGGTAATTGGATTCAAGGCCACGGGGTAGACATTGTTCGTACCCCACACAGATGAAAAGTTACAAACTTTTCTAACGACAAGAAATGAGTATAAATTTATGATTTCTCATTCGCCCCTCACAGTTGTAACAGGAGAAGCAATAAAAATCTATAATAGGGCGAATAGTTACACTAACGTTCAGAACTGAGGTTAAGATGGCAGTAATAGATATAACATTGACAAACTATAGAGGCTTAGTAGAGGATTTGAGAGTGGCTTTGGGATTTTCATTCTCTGACCATAGTCGTCTGTCCTTTAGTCTAATCTTTGAAAAGTCAAACAGATGTCCACATAGGAATCTAAGGATGTCGCAATGGGATTATTTGGGATTGGTGAATAGTAAACTTAGAGTTACACATGATTGGAGGTCGACTCAGAATGGTGGGGACAGGTGGTAGGCACCTTCACGAAGGTGATGACTAGTAGCTATGAGCGATCTTGTCCGTTGAATTTTGCGCTCAAGCGCACGCAATCGAGATGGTGGACAGGCGAGCTAAAGACTTAACGGTTCATTTTCAAAAGGTTATTCAATAGCGCGAAGCTTACGCGTAGTAATGAGGATTATAATAACTTTAAAATAAGTTATAAAAGGTAAAAGCGAGATATAAGGAGAGCGAAAAGGGACTCGTGGATCAAATTTAGCGAGTCAGTAGATTCTGTAAATGAGATGTCTAGGTTTTGGTTCTGTTTGCTTGTGGAGACTCACTTCCCGGAGCGTGTTAATCCTGGATAGGAGGAACAGATGGAGTGTGGTAACCATTTTTTTTTTCATTCTTCGTGTATCGCATAATGAATAAAAATATTAAAAATTTAATTTAAATGATTTTGTTATTCGTGCTTAATTCCAAATTTTTATTAATTGATAAAAACACTGAAATTTATTGTTGATGGGATAAGCTATTCCTATGCGCATTTCACTTGTTGCTTAGGCCAGATCATCAGGAAACTTCATCCATAAAGATTTTAGAAAAACTAAAGATATTAAACCAAATAAAACTGTTAAGCGTATAAGAATTTCAGAAACAGTTCTATTTGTAACAATATCAAAGTTTAAACAAAATCATCGTTTAAATTAAATTTTGTATTCCCACAAAAATTATTTTGATAATAAACTGGCTGGTGCACGGCCTAAAAAAACTGACTGGCAACCCGCTTTTTAAATAAAGCGAGTTGTTTTTGTTTTTATTTTGTTTTTTCTTACTTACAACTACAATTAATGTTGGAAGAATTCAATCAATTGTAGTGGGGAATGTAAGGACAGATAAACTCACTGTTTATTGTTGATGATTTTGTTTAAACTTTGATATTGTTATAAATAGAACTGTTTCTGTAATTCTTATACGCTTAACAGTTTTATTTGGTTTAATATCTTTAGTTTTTCTAAAATCTTTATGAATGAAGTTTCCTAATGATCTGGCCTAAGCAACCAGTGAAATGCGCATAGGAATAGCTTATCACATCAACAATAAATTTCAGTGTTTTTATCAAATAATAAAAATTGGGAATTAAGCACGAATAACAAAATCATTTAAATTAAATTTTGTATTCCCACAAAAATTATTTAAATAATATTAATATTAATTATTTTTAGCATATTTTCTTCATTTTACAATTAACCAGATTTTAGCAGACTTTTAAGAAGTTTAGGCATATTCTCATCAAACAGTTATGGCAACACTGAGACAGAGTTCGTTCTTTTTACTAGGAGGTATAATGTGGAGAATTTTAGGCTGCCGGTACAAGGGGGAGAAGAGCTTAGGATATTTGATAGCGCTAAGTATATAGAAGTTTTTCTGTACAGTAAGTTGTTCTGGAGGAGGAATACTCAAGAACTTAAGAGACTTAGGTTGGGTCTAAATGCCTACTATGCTTGCAGATCATCAATAGGAAGGAGCTGAGGACTCCGGCCAGCAGTGGTTGGATGATTGTACATTTTCCTGGTTCAACCTATTCTTAAGTATGGATGCTGTTTCGTGGGAGGCATTGAGGCTGACTAGTCGGAGGGACCTTCTGTGTAAGGATCAGAGAGAGTGATCTTTAGGCTGCCTTGCATGTTATCATACATCTTCTGCCTATTGAGCACAATGTGATGGTAATGGTAGCCAGGAGCATTCTTAGACTGAGGACGTTAGGACTGGTAGGAAATTTCACGCATTGTCACTCGCGGATCTTAGGTGAGATTATCGCTTGTGGTTATTGCCTAGGCTCGCCTAACTCTACGGATTATGTGGGAGCTACGGTTGATTTTATATTGATTTTCTGGGGGTAATATTGCCGTCTATGGAGAGCTGTTCAAGTCAGGTTGTATAGGGATTTGTAGTGTCCGACCGTTTAACCGGCTTCGGCTTCGTTATTGGGCAAAAATAGCTAATCGGACGATAATCGGTGTTCGACATTAATTTGGCTGTTTTTGTGCCGGAGGCCGAACTTTTTTACATATACCATTATGTGCAAATGTTACAAAATCATACACAAACAATCCACTAAAATATTATATCAAAAATTCTGTTGTGTTAAATTATATTGTTTCTTAAAGAGGTAATCAAGCAAGTAATATCAAAAACAAATTAAAGTTTCTATGTGAAAAATGCAGGACTTAATTCCTCACATTGCAGTGGATGAAAGTTATAAAAAAAATACTCGATAAAGAACATGTTTTATAAATAAATGCGGTTGTCTGGTCAATAAATTAATTTTACAAAACTTAAAAATTTTGAAGTTTTTTCTTGTTGTGAATTCGGATAAGTAAAGTTCGGCCGAATTAAGCCAATTGGCTTCGTTCGGACACTAGGGATTTGCTATTTTCACTGCTAGTGGATGATTGAAGGAGGGCTCTAAAAGAAATCTTATGGAAGTATATGGGCTGAAATGGCTGGGTAGAAGATTTTGCGGCGAATTGTGATTGTCTCGGGCTGTGAACTCGAGAATCTGAAGGGTTTCGTAATGGGAATGACCTGGCTGTGCAACAGGAGACTGGGTACATGTAGGGCAGTTTTTTTGTTTAGTATTGTTTTTCTTGTTGTTATTCCGATTTTTATTTTCCACTACTTTCGCTAATCTTGTGCGTTCCATATTGGTCTCTGAGTGAGGGAGAAAAGTTGACTTTGCACTAGTCTTTCTACCTATCCTATCCTAACTACATCTCAATAAACCAAACGATATTGTAACGATATCGAATACTTTCTGTCACGTAGGTGAAAGAAAGTATCATAAGTGATAATCGTTTTCGAATCGTAAACGATAGTTTCAACGGACGAACTGCCGCTTAACAATTTCGAACGTAATGCTTCGCATAGAATTTTCTATGGAAATTTTTTTTAAAACTGTGCGTGTTTCATAGACATTTTCTATGCAAGAGTAAACGTTCGAAATTGTAGAACAGGCAGTAAATTGTACCTTTCCATATTAAATCGTTTTTCTTTAAAATTGTGATATCTTTTTCGATATTTAAGGGTATTTTCGTTTAACAAGCAATTGATGATATCACAAGAGCAATTGTGAAGATGGACACAATTAGCCAAAATAGTTAAATAGATCTTGATGAAGATCATATAAGTTGCAGTTTGAATTCTTCTTCCTTAAATACATATATGAAAAAAGAAAATTTGCCTTTTACACCAAAAGGGGCACAAAAAAACTTTAACGTTCTTATTAATAAAAAGAACAAAGCAAAACCAAACTGCAACTATATGCCATTGCAAAAGGTATGTTATATGTACCAGCAACTAACAACATTTATTTATTATACTGAAATTGAATATGAGATTATTTTGTTTGCAAAGTTTGAGTGGTTTGAGAACCGCCGGTCTGGCAAGGCCGTCAGCTGTTAAATATATGCCATCTGAAGTGTCCATACGAATATGGATCGTTTAACAAGCAAAGTTTAAATCTTACTGAAAAAGTGGTGGATCAAACGTGGACACTTATCTAACATTGCGTGGTGAATATGGTCGTCAAAATCAACCTACTGTAGAGGAATTGGCAGAATTATAAAGAAATTTGAATGGGCTGAGAGCACATGTGGTTAGGCCTGCGCATAATCGGAAAATCTGAATTTGTCGATTTCACGACGCTATGCGCTATGGCCGTTTGATAACCAAATTTTTGCATGCAATTGAAGATTATCAGCTGAAAGATATGTGGTTTAAACTCGAGTCAAATAGCACGACCAATTTTTGCATGGAATGTTTTCAGAACGCGTAATTTCACGTTTTGGCGATGTCAATTGGTCACCAAGATCAAGCAATTTGGCTTTTTTAATGGGCTACCTCAAAGACCTGCGTGTCTACGAGGAGATGCCACCCGAAATGTGCGAAAAAAATGGTCATTAAACATGACATTCAGGGGTGCTCAATTAATTAAAGGTATGAATTTCAAAAATTTGCTCGAGATATCCACAACATTCTCTGGAAAAAACATTGATGACTTTTTTATGATTCTCAGAATTAAAAAAAGTAATAAACAAAAGGTTATTGATTTTTATGATTGCGGTAGCAGAGTAATAAGCGTTAATAAATGTGAGTGGACAGTTAGTTAAAAGGAGAAAAGGAAAGAGCCTTATTTTAATTATTTGGGTTTTTCCGTTAGTTACCTGCATTATTTTTTTAACCAAAATTGCACCTACATTTATGAGTGCTCATGTTTTGGAACGTTTCGAAAACATATTTCATAAGTACCTGCCAGTAAAATATTGAAATATTTGTAGTATTTATAGGTGATCTTTGATCGATTTTTGTCATTTAACAAGAATCGACGAACGCGAGAAGTGCAAGTGAATTTTTCTCCAGTTTTGAAAAGTGAATAACAACAAAACATTTATGGTGTTTTCTTTTCTACAAAAAAAATGTGCCTTTTTTAAAAAAAAATTTCAATTTGTTGTCTTTTTCTTAAAAATTTTGCTCCCGAAAAGGGTGGCTTGTTTTATTCTAAAAAACTCATGCTTTTCGGAAGCAATATTTTTAAGAAACAGACACCAAATTGCATTTTTTTTAAAAAGCACATTTTTTTGTAGAAAAGAAAACACCATTAATATATTTTCCAAATATGGAAAATAACAAGTGCCCACAATTGGATAATTTTTGTTACGTTTGTGGTTATATCGTCCCAAAAAGAGGCCAACTGGATCGAAAAAAATTGATTGCTGAGGAATTCAAAACAGCGTATTGTCACACTCATAAAATTATTACAGTAACTGATTGTGGGTTATTAAATTCGTTTTCCGTACTGTTAAAATTGAATAAAAACATAGTCATTTTACGAATAATTTTATTTTTCAACATTTGTGTTTGTTATTCAAAAAACAAACTACCAAAAAATAATGTTTTTCCGTATTTATTTTGTTATGTAGTTTGATTTTTTTCGGTTAAAATATATTTCTAAAACTATTCAATTTTACGGAATATGCTGTTTAATAAATAAAAAAATTAAAAATGAATGTAAAAATCATTTGTTTTAAATGAAATGTAAATGATCCGTTTTTTAAATGAATTTTAAGTTGTTTCAAATGAATTTTCGTTTGAATTTAACTACATAATTTTTTGAGTGCATTATTTTGATGAAGCAGATTTAAGTGGTGCACATTTTACGCCGAACACAGTGTGCAAAAATTGTTATAATACCCTTATAATGTGGATACATGGAAAAGGTGGACAGTTTTCTTTTATGAATACAGTTATTTTGGTGGAAGACCTAACTGGAAGACCTAACAGGTGCTACGCATGCATAAATTCTCGTACTGGATTAAACAGAAGACAATTGAAAACAAAAGAATGCATTGCTGCTTTAACTGCAACACTTCCAGTTGAACGCGCTGCTGGTAGCGATACACCTAAACCTCCGAAGCTGGTTACTGTGTCCCTGTAAACCGAACCCGTTTTCACCAATCCGACCAATTTGAATGATGCTGATTAGACAACCGATATTGAAAATAATGGACCACATCCGCTAACACAAATCGAAATGGATTACAGTGTGGCTAAGATGGGACTATCACAACAAAACTCCGAAATGTTGACATCATTTTTGAAAAGCAGAAAACTGACACAGCAAAATGTTAGCGCAACATCATACCGACAACGCCAAGCTGATTTTCAGAAATTTTATTCCGTTAACGAAGCAAATACGTTCACCTACTCCCATGATATCCCAGGCTTAGTGAAAAAATTTGGAATGGATTATAGTTTCAAGTTTGAAGGCTGTGCAATTGCACAAAACGAACAAAAAACCGTCCATTCCATTGGGATTTAGCACAACTATGAAGGAAACATATGAAACATTGGGAGAAATTGTGGAGAAAATCAACAACAATGTACACAAATGGAAGATTTGTTGCGATCTAAAAGTTGTCAACATAATACAAGGCATTGTATTAAAAGGCGGTTTTCCAAAATACTTCTGCTTCCTTTGTAATTGGGATTCACGATACACAGGAAATCAATATCAATGTAAAGATTGGAAAGCAAGAACTGACGAGCTCGAGAAACAATTAAAATTACGGAATAAACCTTTGATAAAGGATCTAGATGATATTTTGTTGCCATCGCTCCACATGAAATTAGGAATAGCTAGGAAATTCATCGAAGTGGTAGTCAAATATATTGATGACGCCTATGACTGTTTGAAATTCATCTTTCCAAAAGTCAGTGAAGCTAAAGTTAGAAAATGTACGTATCGTTGTCAGTATTTTAATATTGTCATTTCTAAATTTGTTCACTTCGATATATTCGCATTACCAAAAATTTTTTCGTAATGTTTTTTTATACTTCAAACAGGTATTCTCAATGGACCGGATATACGAAAATTAATAAAAAGCGAATTTTTCACAAATATGCTTTCGAACCATACAGACATACAGACAACTTGCTGTATTATTTTGAAAAAAATCAATGCATCCATGACGTTAAAATTACATTTCTTGCATTTCCACCTTGAAACCTTTTTGGCACAATTACCTCAGGAATCGGACGAACAAGGAGTGAGGTTCCACCAGGTGACCATGCCAATGGAAAAGCGATTCAATGGCAATAAATTGGATGCATTGCTTGCGGAGGTTTGTTGGTGGAGTTCTAGAATTATGCAGTTTGAAATTTGTGGACACACTGAACAACACATGTCCTTGAATATTACGTCTATCTCGGATGATGATGCAGACTCAGAACATGAATATGAACAACCTACGAAGAAAATAAGGTCATTAGAACCACAAGCGGCAACTTCAACGAGGATGGATAGTGACAATAATTGAAAATGTTCTAAATTTTGTTTCCATGCATATATAACATATAAAAATTGCATATTTTCTGTGTAAAAATAGCTGAAATATGAATCGCAATGTTTATTTTCATGCAAAATAAAAAATCAATAAAAAAGTCATCAATTTTTTTTCCAAAGAATTTTGTGGATATCTGGAGCAAATTTTTGAAATTCTTTCCTTTAATTAATTGTGAATAAAAGCGAAACGAGTTCATCGATTTTCATGATTTTTGTGTCATTGGTTATGCGACTTTACGTGATAGTAATAGGACTTGACACTTTTTTTTACCGTTTTGGATTTTTTATAATTAAAAATAAAAAATTTAAATTTTTTGGGCAAAAAATATTTTTTTTCTTTATACATTTATTTATAACTGCGAAACTGTTGCTTATGTAGCGAAACGTTGTATAAACAGATTAAAGGAATTGTAATTCTTATTTATTGAGGTACCATGACCAAACTAATGATGCAGAAGTTCTTCTTTTTGGGTCTACTTTCATAAGCAATTATCAGAATTGAGTCCTGAAACAATCACCTGAAAAATGTTGTACTGTGTAATACATATTTTGTAATAACAAAAAAATCAAATAATTGATAAAATTTATATGTTAATCCTAATTTTGATATTTTTAATCAGGCTAAAGTTCATTGATTTTAATTTTCATTAAATTATTTTTATGAAGAAAGGAATTTTACAACATGAAATTAATTGAAATTTATTGATAATTTCGAACCCAGGTGCTTATGGTAAACGATTTTTGCATTAACAAATTAACTAGTTCAAAAGTTTAAAGTTAAAACACAACAAATGCAACACTTATAACATATTTAACAATTTGGCTAAATAAACATGGCTAATGGCTAAATTGATTTTTTCTTGGCTAAATGAGGTCTAAATTTAGCTACAAAATGGCTTAAAAGAAAGCCAAAAATCTCTGGATGTTTGTCAATTTAATTTTTAATTTTTCAACATCTTTCTATCTTTTATGATTTTCGCCCTTTTTGAAAAATTCTAAAAATGGAAATAACCTAATTGTTTTCTAACATTCTTTTTAAATAAAATTTACAATATAAAATCAATGCTGTTGCGAGCGACGACTTATTAATAATAACATAATTATATATAAAAAAAATTAATGTATACTTACTATTGATTCTCATTGAAAAATTTAACCACACAATAGGGTACACGCTTTAAATGATTTATCAGTCCCTCCGGGTGACGTGTTCGTCCAGTCACCTCACCCGGCCACCAATTATTGCCTAATTTTACCCATACTATATCACCATCCTTGTATAACTTGTCCTCAGACATAATGTTTGCTGAAGATATGCTGCTCTTATTTTATTAAAATTTCTTTAATTTGATGAAGTTGTTGAATTGGTTTTTCAGATGTAGAAATGATCATCGTTTGAGTCAAATGCATGGGTTTACATTTTAAAAAGTGTTAATATGCTGTAAAAAATTTCAATATTATTAAATACAATTTTAATGCTTATAGAATATGTAGATACGTACATATTTTTCAAAATTACAGCATCTTTTTAAAAGTTCTATTAAAAATTGTGATTCATTGATAAAAAATAATACAATAGTATAAGTCTTAATTTATAGCTTTAATAGTAATTACCTGTATTAGAAAGATTTATAGTTGTTACAGCGGGAAATACTGGAAAATAGGATTTGGTAACTGTCTTCGTATCCAGCATATTTAAATACCATAACAACCTTAGAACCGAAATAATTATTTTTTTCCTTTTATGCTTATATATCTTAAACTAGCATTAATTTCGCTACTTCGTAAGCGTCTCCTTTCTTTCGTAGACACATGTATTTATATGCCAAAGTTTATGTTTCTAGATAAAAAAACGCCCAGTTGTAAAACCAAAAAGTACCAAACAGTTATTCTTATCCGCTCAGGACATTGAATGTTTAATTTTACGTTTCTAGATTCAATACTTACGAAAATATGAAAATACCAGTTAAGAACAATAAATTACCAAAAAAATCACTTACAGGTACTTATCCACTTAGGACCCCAATAAAAAATGGAGCTACCAACGAAGCAGGTTTGTAAGGGAGAAACATAAGCGTTGCGCTTACCATTGCGCTGACGGAAGACATGAATTTTATATGGCGAGTTCCCACTTTGAAGAAATACATTTTTGACACATAAAGCGCATTATTCAGCGCATATAAAAATTGTTGTATGTAACGATCGACCTTAAACACTAAATGTTTTGATACAGTTATTTTTTAGTACTCTCCCTTACAAACCTGCTTCGTGGTAAGGGAATGCCGTAGCACTTGAAATGTTTTTTTTTTTTTTGTATAAAAGTTGCTGAGAGTTCCTTAACTTACTTTACTGCATTTTTGTATGTCTTATTGCGTAGCGCATAATTGTGCGCTTATTTTTTTAAATGTACCATTCATTAGTGCTTCGCAAAATGATAACATTTTTTATTGGGACGTTACATGTTTAACTTACCCTGCCTTTAAACATGCAAGTAGTGGCATGCCACTACTGTATACATATTATCAAAGAAAATTAGTTCGAAATAGTCGAATCTCATGCCATTGGCTTTTGTGATTACACATGCCACTGCGAGTTCATTTTCAAAATGTCGTTGAAGCGTCAACTTGAGCAAATTTGTTTACTTCTCAAATTAAAAACAAGTACCAGAAAACAAAATAGAGTTACCGAGTTAATCATATTGGCACATTTTTGGGTACATTTTTTCATTTATTTATATAAGCATTATTTAAACAATATTAATGCTCAATAATTAACCAAACTTGCTTTTATTAATACGCGTATCAAAAATTAATCATAATAATACATTTATCAAGTTAAAACTTTAATTACAATTTGACAATAATCCAGTAAATTTGCATTAAATTTTTATCAGGTTAGCATTGCTTATCGTTTTGACATTTAGTGGCATGCAGTGCCAAATTTCCACACGCATGCAACTTTTGCTGCCACTAGAGCTGCCATTGCGAAAAATGTGAGTGTTTAGTAAAAAGTGTGAGTGTATTGAGTTTTTCGAACTGGCAGTGACATGTGTAAATGCTAGGATAATGTTTATATGTAAAATATTAACTAGAATTAAAGGAAGTACCAATTGTAAAACAAAAAGCTAAAGAAAAGAATTCGCTTTAGGGTTTTATTTGTATAATATTTTTGGCCTTTCTAAAGTCTTTGGAAAAGGTTTCCTGATGAGCTGGCTTAAGCAACCAGTGAAATGCGCATAGAAGCTAGCTTTCCCTCAACAATAAATTTCAGTGTATTTATCAAATATGAAAAACTGGGAATTTAGCACGTCATACGGAAATCGTATTAATAATAAATTTTGTATTCCCGAAAATAACTTTGATAAGAAAGGAATTCAGTTTCTCGTAATTTCCCCTTTTTGCTACTTTTTTTCTCTCCCCATTTAAGTATCAGAAATTGCAATATTGCAATAAGAGCCCAAAAATAACCTTTCGAATTTCAAAAAAGTATCAAATTCGTATTTAGGCTTTTTAGATTAGTTTCGAATATGATATAAACTTTATTTCTATGTTTAAAAGATAGATGGGGTGACAAAAAAGTTCCAAAATACAGGTTTATTCCGTATAACCGAAATACTGAATCCCCAAAAATTACTCTTTTTATACCCTTCACCTAAGGTAAAAAGGGTATATATAAGTAATTTTTGGGGATTCAGTATTTAGGTTATAACTGAGCCATTTTTTAACCGATTTGACAGATTTATATACCGACGTGTTTAAGAAGAAATTTCCCATTTACTAGAGTTATAAAGCTTGGACTCGGGGAGATCTATGTTCCCGAAAGTGAGTATTTAAAAAAAATAAATTTTGGTCATAACTTTTTTGTATCTGAACCGATTTTTCCGAATTTTTTATAAAATATGTTCTACTAAAAATGTCCGATATTTTGGTATATAAGTCATATCCATATGACGTATGGCAGCCCTAAAATTTAGGTTTTTGTAAAAATGTTGATGTTTTTTAGACCATTTTTCAAATCGATATATCTCGATTCCTAGACGTGGCCCAGCGAAACGCCGGGACACGTATAACTTCTTTTTTACCGATATAACATTTCCCGTTGGTTTCATCCCATCTCGATTTTGAGTGTCGCATAGTGTTATTATTGGTTAAGTCGAAAGGTTTTTCGAATTTACTGTACCACATAAATAGGGTATGGTAGATCTTTATGGGTAAACAAATATTACACGATAGAACTTCGGATGTTTGGCTTTCGTATTCTATAAATCAAGAACTTCAGAAATATTCATATAAAGAATATTCTTTGAATTATCGGGAGTTGCAATTTTTAGGTTAAACATTTTGACCCAAGGAGCTTGTAACCCGAATTTGTTAAATTTCGCTTGTTCTCTATTAGTTTTCGAAACGACGTCGTTTTAAACATCTAATTTCTCTGTTTTTTAAACACTAAGAAGTTATCTAGTTTTTACAAAACAATTGGTATTTTTCTAATTTTTGTTTTTCGAATAACTTTTAAATGAGAAACGATATAAAAATTTTGATTTGGCAAAAAATGGAGTTAACAAGTTTATACAAATATGGGCGTTTAAAGTTAAAGGAAATTTTATTGCGTAGTTTCGGTTTTTTTTTAGTAATTTTAATAAATTAAACCGTTTTTGAGTTACGCGAATATATGTTGTGCAACCTCCTCCATTTTCGAAATAACGGTATATCTCGAAAACAAGAGCTAACCTAAAAAAAACGGTTGGCATCATTGGATTCAGCGTACCCGAATTATGTTAAAACGCCAAGTGCGCAGCTTGTCTAAAAATAAAGTGTCAATTTCGAGCACAGTGTAATTATAAATAAATCATACATCCCAATGAGAATCAGAATAGTATTTTTGAAAAAAATAAAGTGAAAAATATTGTAAAAACTATTGTTTTTTTACTTTAATTTATCACAGAAAGGTTTTTTAAAGAAGGTTTTCGAAAATAATCCCATTTCTGGCTGTTAAAAGCAGTGTTAAAAAATAAACACTAAATATCTCTCCTTAGTGTTCGGCTCGGTAGAATTGTGGAAAACACAAACGCTAAGTGCCGGTTCACACACGTCAAGTTTGACTCGTCAAGTCTTGAGTTTTTAGGAGAGAGGGGAAACGATGTGGCATTCTCTTTTCCCTTCTCTCCTAAAAGCTCAAGACTTGACGGCTAAAACTTGAAGAGTGTGAACCAGCACTAATAGTGTTTGTGCAGAAAAGCATTAAAAAATAACGTTTCCCTGTTTGTCATCTTTCGAACACAAAAAAAATCAAAATCAAATCAAAAAAAGATGAGAACATTTAATTCCGTTCGGTTTTTTTTAACCACAAACTCATTCACCCACCGATTAAAGAGAACGTGAACTTATTTCCTTTAATCTATTACCAAACAGTCGTAGGCGTATTTTAAATACGCCAAACACGATAAGGGTGATTGTTTTCGATTCGGTTCATTAATGTTTTGTTTTTTACAAAAACAAAATACCCATACAAAAAAAAAATAAGCCAGCACAATAATTTTACACAAAGAAAACATATACCCAATACACACACAAGCTGTTCGTGCTGCGGTCGTTGCTAAAATTTTCTGTTTGTTCATTTCTTTATCAATGTAAAAAAAGAAACATTATAGAACATTAAAATATAATTTACGTCTACAGTATCACTACAATTGTTCTGTTTTTTGACGAAGAACAGAACATTATATATCTTTCTTGAAAATAGTTACGAACCGTATTAAGGGTTGTGTTCGGATACACAATCACTAAAAAAAATAGATATCGTTCTTGGGTGTGAGCCGAACGCTATATAATGTACTGTTTATTTTAGAACACTGGTTTAAAGTACTTTAAAGTGTTATTCGTATGTACTTTTAATTTTATATACGACTCGTTCAATTTTAATTAAAATAGAAAGTATCATTTGCACATATTAAATAAAGATAGCATAAGTCTCTCATCAGTACTTACCTCATAGCTTTTTGTTTGTGTAATTCTAAAATTTTCTGTTGCATGAAACATATTATTTTATGCTAATTACAAATGTAACTTGCAGTTGTTGAAATACGACACATATCATATTGCACACAAACAATTACAGGCAGTCCCCTAACTGCTGTGGCATGTGTTTGTTGTTTTGATCATGAACAATTCTGATTGCAGGTTTTCTGTATAATCGCTATACTTTTTACTGTATACAAAATGTCTTTTAAGCATTATTCCTGTATAAAAGAACCGAATTTAACTAAGCTTTTGCTATGTTCGCAAGACATTTTCAATTACGTAGTTTGCTTTTTTAATTGCGAATGCGAATTACGCTGTTCACAAGGCATATTCATAATTCAGCAACTCTTCTTCTTATATTTATAAAAAAAAATTTTTTTTGTTTAAAATGAATACAAAAGCAATCATCAATTAAAAATGTTTATTTTTTTAACAATCCAATTTTGTAAATTTATTTGTTGTTTTAAATTTCACATAAAACTACTTTTTACAGTTTTATGTTTTTTCTTATGTTTTTTTTTAATGACAGCCTTCGATAAAAATTATCGAGCCCTTTTTGCGATTATATTGCAAGCGACAATTTATAGAAATTTTGTTTTTTTTTCTTGCAATTAGGTTATAGGTAATCGTTATGGCCTTTTCACACTTGTCAACATTTAACATTAATTTTCGAATATGTTGTAATTTTCCCATAATACCCTTTGTACACATTTCGGAGGAACGCATTGAAGATGTTGAAAATGTGAAAAACGCGTTCACACTTGAAACCTCTAACATCTACTATCAATAAAAAATGTCACCATTTCTTAGAAAAGCTTTAATTTTTTTTAAATACTTTTTTTCTACAAAAGCGCCAAAATTTTAAAAAGATTACACCAAAAATGTATTTAGAACTCATTTTGTTTAATAATATAAAAAAAATCAAGTAACATAAGGATGGAAAAAAGAAAAAACTTAAGAAATGGTAGCGCTGCTTTCAAACCAAATGCCATTTTGTCAGTGATGCCACAATAATAATAGAATTTGTTGCCACTTTTCTAGTGATTACACTTAAATAACACAGTACAACACATGATTTTTTGGTCAGAAAATATTTTTTTTCTTCATACAATTATTTATAACTGCGAATCTGTAGCTTATGTAGCGAAAAGTTGTATAAACAGATTAAAGGAATTGTAGTTCTTAATTTTTTTAAATTTTTTTCAGCTTATTCGGACTAGTGGTTCTCGAGTTATGACAAACAAAAGAGCCTAAAACGTGACAAATTCCCCTAACTAACTTCAAATTAATTTTTAAATTATTTATTGAGGTACCATGACCAAACTAATGATGCAGAAGTTCTTCTTTTTGGGTCTACTTTCATAAGCAATTATCAGAATTGAGTCCCGAATCAATCACCTGAAAAATGTTGTACTGTGTAATCGAAAGATGTAGAATGGAATACAATGAAATAGGAACATTTTGTAAAGATGTTAAACAATTTGATTTTTAGCCCAATGTATTTCTTATGGAAAAATTTCAACATCTTCGAAAATTAATGTTAGATGTTAAATGTTGACAAGTGTGAAAATGCTTTTAGATGTTAAATGTGGACAAGTGTGAAAAGGCTTATACGATATGATCGCAAATAGGGCACGTTATATTAAAATTAAAGTCAAATTTTTTACTTTTTGGTTAAATGTGTTTCACAAGTGAACAATTTATTTCTTGTAAAAAAATAAAAATTATTTGCAAGTAATTACAATTAAAGAATACGAATTTAAAAAATTAAGCGGCAAAGTGAAGAAATTACAAGTTTGTTGTATGATCGTGGTGCTACAATCCTCAAAATAAAAAGGAGCGAATTATTTCATCTTTGAAAGAATTAGAGGACGGAAAGAACATTATTACATCTTTTAGCTGTGTTGTCGAATGTTTATCTCACTGTTTATTTAAATAAATAATGAATTTAAATTAAAAAAGTAAAATATTTTTATTTATGTTCCACATTGTATTATAACCCACATTTGAGAATTACGTTTGAAAGCAAGTTGAAAATAAAGGAATTTTTTAATTAGAAAATAATTTCCCCTTTTTGTTGGGAATGCTATAATCTTCAAATGATTTTCAAATTCTCAAACGTCAAACGTTTGATTTCAAATCATTTTCAATTTGAAATCAAACCTCCGTGTTTGTTGGGGAAAAGGGGAAATTATTTTCAAATTGAAAAAATGCCTTTATTTCCAACTTGCTTTCAAACGTTATTCTCAAATGTTTTTCAAATGTGGGTTATAATACAATGTGAAATATATAAATAAAAATATTTTATTTTTTTTAATTCAAGTTTATTATTCATTTAAATAAACATTCGGCACCATAGCTAAAATATGAAATAATGTTCTTTACGTCCTAAAATTCTCGGAAAGACGAAATACATGCCTCCCTGTTATTTTTATGATTAGAGCACTGTGATCATACAACAAACTTATAATTTCCACATTTTCCCCTTTTATTTATTTTTAATTCGTATTCTTAATCATTGTAACTACTCACAAATAATTTTTCCTTTTTACAAAAAAAAATCGCTCACTTGTAAAACGCATTTAACCACGAAGTAAAAATTTAAATATGTAATCACCATTTTTAATGTTTACATTTATTTTTCGCTTAAGTATTGCCAAGTTTACTTTTGATTTGAATTTAACTTTTAATAACAATTTGAAATCCATTTGATAAAACATTTGATGGCAAATGTTTATTTTTAAATCATTATCAATTTGAATTTAAATGTTAAAATCAAACAATTGAAAAAGTTTGAGAATTGTGTTTGGTGTCAAATGGTTAAGTAATTTCATATCAAAGGTTTGACTTCGTGTTTGTTGGGATTGAATCATGAATTTCAAAAAGAACTCCGGTAGAAATGACTTTTTGGATGTACACATATAGTCCTACTATATATTGTGAGATTAACAAAAACATTAATTTCGACAGGACTCGTCTCCACATTTTTTTTTGGCATATTTAATATGTGTGTTTTAGGATAGCAATGGAAAAAACCCTTGCATTAAACATTTTTACAGCGATAAAAAGCTAAGTTTCGAGTATGTGGCCAATTTGGCATGAAAAATTAAAATAAATACAGAATTTTTGTTTATTTTAAAAATTAGCAAATTCTCGGAATTTCCAAAATTTGTATGAAGACATTCTGCAGTGCCCAATCAGGCAACACGAGCAGAAGTTGATGAAGATTTCGAAATCGTATGTTTATCATGATAAAGCGAAAAGTCTACTTTTTGTAACGTAACGCCAGAAGTATTTTAAATTGTATATGTATAGTTTACTTTTTTATATTTTGGTGTTAAGCGCAACTAGCTCTACAAATAGTAACAAAAGGGAAACCGATTGAACAACTTGGTCCTAAAATACAGCCTTATTTGCAATCTGGCGTTACATTAAAAAAAAAGTAGTCTTTTCGCTGAAAATGCCCATATTTACCTTAAAACGAGCAAAGATTTATTAATTTTATAGCTTGAAAAATAAATCTGAATTAGTCCAAAGTTTACTAAAAAAAGGTTTTATACAAAACATCTTGCTCAATTCGCAGTCTTATTCAGTTTTGTAATGCAAGTCAAAATCCACTTCCGTTTTTTTAACGCCAGCGCAGATTTTTGCTTATATCTGAAAATCCTAAGCGTCGATAACTGTAATGTTTTTTTCTGAATAAAGTGCTACTTCATTACTTTGTATATATAAAAACCTTTTTTACAAATTTGACATCTTCATTTAATTTTTTACATTTTATGTAACAATTGTCACGACACGTCAAAATGGAAATGCCCATATACCGAATTAACGCAAAATAATTTTTTTTTCTAAGCCAAATAAACCACAAAAACGGTAACAAAAACATACGAAAAAGGTATGGAAACGTTTTTGATATTCACATAAGCATCCTGGTTAACTGGTTTTCCAATTTGTTGTAGAAACAGTCTTATCAATTGAGGAATTCACGCTTAGTTGGTAGTAGGTACATTTAATCAACTTTTAGATTTACTATGATTTTTCATTTCCAAATTGGAGCGTTTTTTTGTAGATATTGTCAACAAATCAAAAAAGCTTATGTTTTTTATATTCACAAGATCAGCTAGGTCTACAATGCTAGTTTACCACAAAGCGTGACAACCGCTAATAATTATATTTTATCAGCGTTTAAAAAACTGCAGCCAAAGTAGAAAAAATGCCATTTCTTCTACTTCTTCATTTGTCATTGGCAAAAAAAAACTGTTGCTTTTACTTCTGATTCATTAAATGTAAACAGTCACCGCTGTCAAACAAACTCAAAATACCAAAAGTTTTACACAAATTTTCGTTTTCTGTTCCGACAGTTTTTGGTTTCGACTGCAGTTTTTTTAGCCCTGTATTTTATACCTTTTTAAAACCATAAATCAAACATAAACAATCATTATGAAATGTTCATTTTTTTCGTAATTTCTATTCAATATATTTAATCAAAATGATAAGTTTTATTGATGTTTATTTATTTTAAATATTGGTTTCATTTACAAAAAAAAATATTTATTTATCAGAGACACAATCAAATGTTTACAATTAGGATTTTTATAAGTTTCATGTATAATTATTTTAATGAATATGTGTAAATTTTAATAAGTAAATGTAAATTAAGTATTTTATTTATTTATTTATATAATAATAATTTTAGACAATTTTTTATGTTAAATTAAGTTCAGTTGAAAAGTCTTGCCTCTGTGTTTTGAGCACAAAATGAATGTATAATTTAATTATATTAACGTATAAAAAAAATACAGTTTATTATTTAAACAAATCTAACTTTTTATTCAAAGGCAGAAAATTTGATACTAAAGGAAAAAGAAACAGGTTGAATATGAAATATAGACAGTAAAATAATTAAATTTAGTTAATAAAATTCATCATTTGCTTTAGTTATTCAAACTACATATGTTTATTAATATAGGTGTAACGTATTTGACTTTTCTTAGCAGCTTTTGTAACTTTATGTATTTTAGGAATTGTGAAATAATAATGCTTCTTTCTGCCTTCAACTGTATTTGATTATACGTTATCATTTGGAAACCCATTTGGGTTGCCTTATTTTATTAGATACATACATTTAAAATGTTTAACTAGTTGAGATGGTGGTAAATATAAAGAAAATATATTTTGAATTTTTTTATAGAAAGTTTAAAAAATTTTTTTAATGGTAAAGAGCAAAACAGAATGATGTAAAAAGTAACATGAACAATAAGTTGATTATATTTTTTTATTTAACTTAACATTTTACTGGCAATAGCATTACATCTTTAAAGGATATGTGAACTTTAAATGAATTTTTATTTGGGTACTAGATTTGGATTTTTATTATGGCAAAAAAAAAAAAAAAACAAATGACACAATTTTTTTTAAATTTCAGAAAATATATGAAGATATATTATAATATTTTTTAATTGTGTAATGATTTAAAAAAAAAATCGCACTTAAAGGTTTTTATTTTAATTAAGAATTTCAAATATAAACTTTTTGATAACAACAGAAATTCTCAATATCAGAAACGTATTTATTCCATAATTATTTTTAAATTAATTAAACTCAAAGTTTTGGGTAAAAAAAATATTAATTTAGTTTTACATTTGTTATTTTTTTAAGAAATTATATACATCTAATCTTTCCATTTAAAATATAAAACTTGGTTTTTAAAATAAGTAAAAATTTCAACAAACTATACAAGAATAGTGAAAACAAAATTTATTTTCAGTTTCTTAAGCAAAATTAAATATTAGACTAAATTTTAAAGCCACTTATTACATATATATAAAAAAAAAACTGTTACATTCGAATGTCATTTTTTAAAAAGGATAAAAATCAAATGCTAGTAAAACTGCTTTTAAATGATTAATTTATTTGTTTTCTGTTTTTTTTTTTTAAATTCAATTCCAAATTGTAAACGGCGATTGAATTTCTTTGATTTATCATATGTATTGAAAAGGATTATATGACAATAAGCCAGCAGTCAACGTTTATTAAGAACACGTTTCGGTTGGCTGCGATGTCACTGATTGCTGACACTGTTACTGTGAAGGTTGCCATCAGTAGGATTGGTGGGTGTGCTGGTGGTTGTGGAGTTGTATGTGTCTGAGGAAACGGATGCAACTGAGCCATTGCCTATGATACCGCCGTTAGTCGCCTTAGTTACATCATCGCCCACAATCAACACCTTACCCACACCATCAGGGGCTACCAACTCGCCGCTTAATCCATCAAGACCAAGTGAAACATCTCCGGGTATTTTTGGTTTAGGACGATGTGTATCGACTGCATCGATGGGCAAATTGATATGTTCCACTTTACAGCCGTAGGCTACTGGTGTTAGCTTTATCACTGTATGTAGGGGCACATAGAGATATGGCAATTCATCAGCCGACTTATCGAGGAAGTAGGCAAACAAGCAACGTAGTACAGCCTGATGAGAAACTACTAAAACATTGCCTTGACGTTCGAGTTCCATAATAACGGGCTCCAAACGAGCCACTAAATCTTCATAGCTCTCGCCACGGGGATAGCGGTAGGCAAATTTATTCTGATCTCTAGCACTAAACTCTTCGGGAAAAGTCTCCTTTATTTGCTCATAGGTCATCTCCTCACAGTGGCCAGCATCAATTTCATTAAGAGCCTTCCAACGCTCCTGGGGAGCCTTAACTTGGGCCACTGTTTGTATGGCTCGCTTCATCCAAGAGGTCCAAACACGCAAATCGTCCATTTTTTGTTGTTCAATATAAGCAGACAGTGCCGTGGCATATAAGCGACCACGTTCACTTAGATTTGAATCGCCACCTATAAGGCCCTTAAGATTATGCTCCGACTCCCCGTGGCGGGTGAGATAAATTGTTCTGGGTGTTATATGTATATTCATTAAATAATAAACAATGCGAGACTCCACATGACCCTCGTTATTATAAACGACAACTTTTTTGCCAGCATTGTAAACTTTCATAAAGCTTAAATGCTCCTCTTTGACCTCATCAATTGGTTGATAACGTTCCTCGTAATGTTCTATGCGTTGTAGAAAATCACGCACTACCAAGTCGGTATTCATATTTATGTAATCAGGAGAACTGACCTTGACCTCTTTGATATTTTGTTCAATTATACAGGGATCATCACAAATTGACTCCACAAAAAACAAACGAAAACCATGTTGCTTCACCACAATCTCATGTATTAACTTACGCCTTTCATAAGTAGAATTGGTGGCGTCGAAGACAGCCACACTTCCTTGACCGCTCAATAACCATTCACAGGCATCGTGCAGGGCCTGATTTGCGCAACGATTGCGGATAGCCATGGCTTTTTCATTGTCAGCACGGAAGAACTCATGAGACTTGTATGCGCTAGTGGCATGACGGCGATACTCTCCCAAATTAAACACTCTAGTAGAAATTCCAATCCAGTTAAGATAGCGAGCAAGTTTCTTCGAGATAAAAGTTTTACCTCTGGCGGGCAGGCCGACCATCGCAATAACGTGAGGAGTAGAAACGTCAGAAATGGCTCTCTCGCCACGTATGGGAAAGGGTTTTGTCATTACGGTCTCCGAGGTGGGCGGCAAAAGTTTACGCAATTCGTCAGGCATTTCACTAGGGCAGACATGCAACTCGTTCTCTATGGCAAGATCGGCGGTTTTCTTGAGCTGATTAAGCGAAGTGGTGCGCACACGTAAGGAAGGTGAGGTGTTGTAGGGCATATCCATGATGCTGGTAGCTGTCACAGATCTTACTAAAGTCGAATGTGGGATGAGCTGGACGACAGCGGCGTTAACTGTGGAGGAAAGTAGTAGGGAATTCAAGAGGGTCAGTTGGGTTTGTGATTCTTGATTTTTGAGTTTTTGCTTAATTTGCTCAAAAGTTGGATAAGAACAACAGGAATTTTTGCAGGTTTCCACTGTCTCATCAATGGAAGGGGAAGCCGTGCTACCACTAACACATGAGTTTTGAGCAGTAGTTGGCGAACAATTTAATGATATTTCCGCAAAAGGTGAGGACGGTGGGGATGGGGTATTGGAGTTGCTAGCTGAGGGCGGAGTAGGTGGAGGTGTAGGTGAGGTAGGAGCTAAGGTATGATGTGTGTGTAATGTTAGTGTAGCCGAAGAAGTAGATGTTGATGTGGATGATTCGGAAGTTATTGCCAATGAAGATTCAACTGAAGGTGGAGTCAATGTGGTCGACGGCGATGAAGATGATGAAATGTTGCTTAAATCACACGTGACTGATGATGTCAATGATGGCGATGATTCTGATATTGATTGTGGTGAGTGTGCGATTTCAGATGGTGACAATGATGATGATGATGATGAGGTTAATGAGGATGAAGATGATGCGATTGCCGGTTTATATTGAATATTATTCATATATGTAAAGTTTTATTTAACAGGGATTGAAAAAAAAATATATATATATAAAGAAATTAAATGAAATAAAAAATTTCTGCAATTTTAAGTAATTTAAAGGAAGACGATTAAAATTTTATCCAAATATTCAGTTTTACTTTTACGAAAATATTTTCAAATTTTAATTTTCAAAGACAAGACTTTTTGTGATAAAATATTGTTTAAAGATAATTTTTCGATATAATATAAGATTTGTTTCGTTAAATTCGATTTAACTTTTCTTCTCTAGTCTCTTCACTTCCAAAATAATATCACAATCGTTTTGACCTTCGTATAAGGAAGGTGGCGATTTCCTTTCTTAATCCAAAAAAAGATCAATATTTTCTACAATAACAAAAACAAACTTAAGCTTAAAGCGATTTAGTACAAGTTTTTTAGTTCAGTTCGGTTCGGTTCACATTCAATGTGATAGATACACTCCCTTCTAAACGGATTTTGTATACTAAATATATCACAGCACACGCTCTTGGTTCTCGTAGTGGGCAGTCTTTAACAATATTTGTTTCTTTGTTTTTCGATTTTTGTTTTTTCTTTGAAAAATATTTATCTCACTATTCTCTCTATAAAACAAGTTTGCTATTCTGCAAATAAAATTATTAAGAAATAAAAGAGTATTGATTTAAAAAAAGGTTTAAATAAAGAATTTTTATGACGATTGAAATGTAAGAGAAATGCGGCGCAATATGTTGAAAAGACTCCATTAAAAAAAATATATTAAAATAAAATAAAAGAATTTATGCAAAAGAAACATATACATACATAATAATTTTTTTTTTAATTTTTCTTTATTTGCAATAATTTTTAACCTTTTAAAAGAAAACAATTTTATTATGTTTTTTTTAACAAAAATGTAACACAAGCCATGATTACACCCTGCAACAAATGTGCAAAACTTTTTTACGCATGGATGAATTGATATACGCTCGAAACTAGACCCCATACATACTTATGTATATAGTCAAACGACTTTTATGATTACATCGGATTAAAAAAACCAAATTTGTTTTATAGATATCAACATTTTCACAGTGATACTCTTACAGTATTCATCGCTTTATGCATTTAATGATTTGTACATCTTTTACTGCTTTTAAACAAAATATGTTTTATAATGTATAAAAACTCGCTGATGTGCACATGTTATGATTAAAGAAAAACTCGCTTTAGATCACCAAAATAATGAATAACAACCATTTTTACTTGCATCAAAAATATAAGTATGTGAAGTTTAATTCAAAAATGAACAAGTTGAGTTTTGTTGAGATACATTTGTACAGCATTTTTATAATTGACTCAAGTTTCAAACTACATACATATCATTATTAATCCGCTCATCTACTTTAGTAAAAACTGTGTTAACGTAAATTGGAAATGTTTCCAATTTTTTTTCTAGTTACACATGAAAATTAAAAAAAAAACAAGTTAGAGTACTATATTCGGCTGTGCCGAATCTTTAATACCCTCCACTGACTGTTCGAATATTTCAGGAATGATATCTATATGATGTCTATTTATTATTAATTTATCTTTATAAAAACAGACATCAGCATTAAAATTGGTTGGTTTGAGGTTTAGATCTATACTAAATTATTTAGCAATTTAAACTAGCTTGAGTAACAGTTTCAATTCAAATTTTGTTATGATAGCATTATTTTTTACGGTTTTAGGCGAACTAAACTGTTTTCCGGTAGTAGGGTTTATATGGGGCCTAAGGTAAATTATGGACCGATCTTCACGAAATTTCACAGTGTTATTTCTAGTCCTAAAAAACTGTGACGTACCAGTAAATTCTGGACGGATCTTCACAGCGTAATTTCCAGTCGAATAAAACAAATTTTTGCAAAATCTTATCTCATTCCGTGCCTTGATCCACCATTTATGTTATTTTTTATAACAAAATTATAATTTTTTTTAGGTGGTGGTTCCACATTTTGATTCATAGCTCTGGTCCTACAGCACCGATTTTGCTGAATTTCAATCCCAAACTGCTTAGGATAACTACAAGCAATTTGGCACCAAGTTTGTTCATTTCTTTTGAGTTGTTCGAAAGTGAGCGTGTTTTCAACAGACGGACATGGCTAAATCGACTTAGAATCACTCAAGGACCCAGAATATATATACTTTATTGGGTCTGAGTTGAATAATAAAAAAGTTTCACACGGAATGACAAACTTAATATACCCTCTTCACAACTAATTGTGGTGGAGAGTATAATAAATTAACATATCCAGTTGTAAGATGCGAGATTCGTTTTATTTTAAACTAATAATTGCACATGGCTTTTTTACATACAGTGGCATCCTGCAGCCGTATTCTGTAATTCGCTTAGCTAAATCTCGATCGCTTAAATGCCTTAGAGAATACAAAATTGAAAAATTTAAGCGATACAATTAAAAGCTAAAATTGTGGCGAATTAAATTTGTATGGCAATGCCAAATTTAGCAATGCACGTTACAGTATTGCATTCGTAGCCAAAAATCGCTAAATAAACTTTTTAGATTTTTAGCGATAGAGTTCTAGCTTTAGCGAATTACAGAATACGGCCACTGGTTTAACGTATACTCAATTTAACGAATTCGAGATTTAACGTACGGTCATATTTGTCCATTGAGTACCTTATATTACGAACAAACAGCAAATTTTTTTTTGTACTCTATTTAACGAATTTTACAAAAAAAATTTGAAAAAACATATTTGTATCCATTCTCTTTTCTTTTATCATATTTTAAGAGCGATTTAACTGAAAACAACGAGTAAAGAGAAGTATATTATTTTCTTACCAAGAACGCAAAGAAAATACTTGCTTTCCAAAATAAAAACTTATTTTTACTTTTGTTTACAAAACAAATGTTTGTTTTCTGTTTCAAACTTCATTTAATTTAAAATGATATGAAGTATTTATTTTTTGTTTGTGTCATGAATTTGTTTTATAAAATTACTATTGTTTTATTAATAAAAATGTATTAAAAAAACTTCGGGATTTAACGAATTTTAGGATATAACGAAAGGGCCTTACAATATATAATTCGTTAAAGCGGGATACCACTGTATTTACATACCTATTATCTAAGTCGTTTTCGATGTCGACGCTAGTTTGAAACCTTTGTCAAATCAAGTCGACGACTACATCACTACGACGTTAATTTGATCAACACCAACAATTACTGTTTTGTCATTGCATCATAAATCTTATTAATTTTGAATACTTACTAATAATTAGAGCAACGAAAAAAAAACATAAAAAACTGTTTTAAGCTCTTAAAAAAGCGTTTAACATGAAAATAAGCTGCTAAAATTAATAAAAAAAAAACAATTGAAATTTAATGTTTATTTTTCACTTTATTCGTTTAATACGTAACAGAAATTATAAATTGATGCGATAAATTTTCGATAAGAAAACTCTGTCTATTTGGAGTCAGCGTGTTCTTGTACATACATAGAAAAAGTTCTTTCTATGTCTACAGATGTTAAAAGAGCATATTTAAAATTGAGTATTTGCTCTGAAGTATTTAATACGATTCGCTTGCCTTCTAATATATCCCCAATATCTTTTAGTACCGAAAATCCTTAATTTTTTAATAAAACTGATCTAAATTTTTTTTATCAACTATAGCTCCTGTATCCCCTGGAACACCGGACATTTTTGTTTCTGATTTTGTTACAACTTTGTGTAAAAACCCAAAATTTGCAGAGAAATTCTTAATAGCTAAAACTATATTAAAAAAGCAAAAAAAAAAATATTTTACTAAACCAAAAACAGAGAGAAGGTTAACTAACAGACGTTACTTTCTACAAAAACTATATTTAAAAAGAAATAAGGCGTTACAAACTATGATGGTAAAAAGACGTTACAGAAAGAGTATTATTATATGAAGTGACTGTGTCTGAGGAATTTTATCGTTAAAATACAGCTATGGAATTTAAGAGAGAAACTAACTTAAGCAAGAAAATAATAAAATACGTTGATAAAAAGGCTTCATACTTAAAAAAATTACAGTACCGCTAAGATAGAGTAACAAAAAAAATCAAGTAAGAATGTATAGCCGGTCAAACCCGACCATATGATACCCAACACCTCAGTATTTAAAAACAAATTTTTGAGAGTGTATGGCTTTATGAATAGGGATCTATCTATGTTTTATATTTTATTAAAATCGGTTTGATGGTTTCTAATAGACAGATTTTGCCCCCTATCCCTCCAGGTGTTCCTATTTTTGAGAAAAATGCGTACCGTATGTGTCCATATAAATGTTTTAAATTTCATTAAAATTGGTTTGATAGTGGGCACAAAGACCGTATTCTAGAAAGCAGCTTGTATGGGGGTTCTATGAAATTATGGACCGATGTGCCAATTGGAACCTATGTACCAAATTTCTTTAAATTATCTTCAAAATTGCGACCTGGGTTCTAATCACCGCATTCGATACTATCGTATCGAAAAAAATATCGAATGTTTTTGCATACGATAGACACTGACGTATCGAATGAAAACTCGAGAAATGTAATGTCGAGTTACTCGATATCGAATGCTATTATTTCAAATGCAATATATTTCATTCTATATCGAGATTCATGATACCAAAATAAATAATTTCGATCAAGTTTGCTCGATATCGTATGCGGTGATTAGACCCCTGTACTTAGCGCACAAGGTTACATGGATAGCCAGCCAGCCGATATTGCCAAAATAAGTTTAAAAAAAGCCATAAGATATATAGCACACTTTTTAGTTTTTTTTATGATTAAAATTTGTTAAAAATCGCAAACATTCTGGCCCTATTACGGTTTACAACTCAACTCGGTTGAGTTGTAATTAAGACAACTGGTTGTGATCAGTTGTAATTTTAGTTATGTTTTTGTTCACCGCAATGTATCAAAGTTGTAAGCCATAATACAAAAATTTAAGAAATTCCAACTCAACTCAGTATAGGGGCCTCTATCTTGTAAACCAAAAAATAAGCAATTGCATTATTTTGGTTGGCCTACTAATAACTATGTAGTACACACATACATAGCTGTGTTCACATACATATGTATTTTTATATGTACAACAACTTGTCAGCTTTCTCAGTTTTGGGGATTTATCCTTAAATAGGATTTTATGTTGTAAATGAGGATACAAATTTCGTGAAAATCCCAAGGGGATTTTTTGTGGAAAAATTACTTTTTTTTCGCTGGGAATTTTTTGATATAATATATTATTAAATACGCCATTTGTGCAATGACAAGACCGGTTTGGCCAAGACGTGGGCACAAATTAGTCTTTTTTGTCCGAAGTTTTTGTCATACCATGAATCAAAACAAAAATTTGCCACATAATGCAAAACGAGCTATTAGAAGCTTTTCTTACTATAAATACACACTTTTAAAATAATTCAGTTTGCTGTGACAAATTTATTCCATTTTCTCAAACATTGCAGTGCCTGACGAACCAGAAGTTTTTGATTCTGAAGTTTTCAAAATGATAAAAATCAATGCATAATTATTTTTCTTATGCGCCTTTTTAAGTTACTATGTTTATATACATAACTGTGTATGTAGATTACTTTTAATAATATTACATAAATGAATTTAATAAAAGAATTAAATGTATGCATATTTTTCCTTTGACATATTATTTTATATTTTAGAATCTGTGGGGTTTTTTGGGATATATCCCTATAGGGAAATGGGTATTTTGGGGATTTTTGGTGATGTAGATTGTGGATAAGGTATATAACAAAACTATGAACCCTGCTACTAGTTAATAAAACATTGTTTTTGGTTGTTTTTTTTGTTACAAAAACTTCTTATATGTAAATGAATATTATTTTCTGTTAAATAAATTAATTGATCTCAGTTTTAAATTTTTTTTGGGAAATTTATGGCGTTTTCTTTTCTAAAAAAAGTGTTGCATAAGTGTTACATGGGATTTGGCAACATTTTTAAATGCTCCCCTAATTTTTATGAAGTGGTTCATATTTTACGTTTACAAAAGAATACAAATTTCGGCATTAAACAATAAAGTACAATAAGCGCAAGGTAAATTCAATTACAGGTGGCGGCAAGACTACAACAATCAAAGCCAACAGAAACAACAGATGTTTTTTGTATTGCATTGTTAGTGTTTACGGCTCGAAACTTGCCACTACCTTGTATTGAATTCGCCTTGATCTAGTGCTGCACTCATGCCCCTTTAATTAAAATGAGTGTTGAACATGTAGCATTTTTTTTACTTTTAAAGGGAACATCAACAGAAAAGAACGCCTTACACTTTTAAAATAACACATGTATTTCAGAAAAGAACATAAAAAACTGTAAAAGGCAGAATAAATGCAGAATTTGACTCAGAAAAGAAAACGCCATTAGACAATCAATCGGTGTAAACAAAATTAGTTCGGTTGAAGTAAATACTACTACAACCTACAATTTACATTTATCCACCAGTTTATAAAGTGAATTGTTTAGGTTTTTTTCTCAATTTTATTAAATGATAGGCATGTATTTGGCCAAAGCGAAAACAACAATCAGGCGAATTGTTGGCACTTGCGAAAATGTTTCTAGAAAAATATTTTATTATTTGCAACTAAAAACATTCCGCCTTATTGTATAAGTAGTAGATTAGAAAGATTAAATTAACACAAACCCTGTGTTCTTTAATCTTATACAAAAACGATATACGTGTTAATAACAACGCCTTACACAATAAAGCCGATTATTAAAACCATTTAAAATTTCTGAAAAAATTTAGTTTTCCAAAAATTCTTCTTTTGTGGTATAAAATTTTCATCTTTGTAAATGTTTTCTATTAAAATCGGTCAGCGGCTATTTGGAACATCGTACAGGAGTTTGTCAAAAAATGGGTTCGCTTAGTAGAGGATTTCTTTACAGCGAAGCCTTTTTCGCTATGGCTATATTTTTTAAATAGTTAGTATTTTGCAAATAATTTATAGTAATGTAAAAAAAATTTGGGTAATTTTGCACTAACAAAACAAAAAAATCCCAAAACTTTTTGGAAATTGCAAACTTGCCGTCTACAACTAACATGAAATGCTTAACTTAAACACTAATATAATGTTAGTGTTAAGTATAGACTCATCATGTTAGAAGTTTTCTCATGGTATAACACGGTTGATAATGCAAATGGTTTAACAACGCTTTTATTACATCATGTTATAACAGCAAATCATGTCAGTTGTAGACGTGGAGTAATGTTATGCTTTTGGGTGAATTTGAATGCACTCGTGTTATACGTATGTATGTGTAAAAACTCAATCTTTGATGTTTTTATTTTGCAAATATCATTTTTCTTTTAATTAAAGTAGTATTTGCGGGATTGAATAGGCTGGAATCCCGAAATCGAGGAAATAGAATTTTTATATCTTAAAACGCTTGGCTTTTTCGATTAGTTTATATTCAATTTACAGCATAGTTATTCACTTCACCATTTTTAGTCTTGCAAGAATGCGAAAAGGCGATGTTTTTTTTTTTGAAACATAACAACAACTATGTAGAAAAAAATTTCACACTGACTCTACCAAAAAACCAAAATTAGACGGACATTTATTTAATTTAATAAAAATTAATGCTGCAACATATAAAACAAATTAAAACTCAAGATATATAAAAAATTGACAATTGCAAAATTCAAAAAATAACAGATTATTGAGCAGACAATCTAATTTAATCTAATAAAATATGGCGTCTGTATTAATGCACTTGTTGCTAAAATGTCACGTCAACTAGTGCAAAACTTCACATTTTCGCCTTTTTGCTAAAAATTGTGTGATTACTCTAGTAAAACATAATTTGTCTCGAAAAAATCAATCAATCAAAAAAATTTAATAGTGTTAATACCTAAGTTACCAATGTTGAGTTTTTTTTGTGAATTTTATAGCATAACATCATTTAATAACACTTAACTAATGTTTTTTCTCTTTATTTATCTAGTTGGCGTACCCTCATTTTATTTTGGAAGTGCATCTGAGTATGGGGCAAAACAATCGGCTTGTTCTAGAAATCAAAATCGAGTAAAATTGAAATCGAAAAATATCTTTAGTTTAATTACATATTTAAAAACCGGTACGTTGGTTTTCCCGGTTTAAGGAGTAAAGCCTATAGTACACGGAATGTAAAAAGCTACATGCGAATGTGGTTCTGACGTAATTTTGTCGTCATCACACAACACGAACTTGCTTTTGTGGCTTTGAAGTGACGTCAAAATTACGTCAGAACCACATGCGCATGTGGCTTTTTACATTCCGTGTACTATAGGCTTAAGTATGTATGTAACAAGTTATAATGCTATATTCGACTGTGCTGAATCTTTGATACCCTCCACCGACAATTTGAAGTTATAAAAACTTAAAAAAATTCATGTTATTTATGGCCATATAAAGCTAACTTAGACAAAACTTTACCACGATATCTATAATTAACAGTTTTAGGCGTATTTAAGTGATTTCCCAGAATGTGCTTTATATGAGACCAATGGTAAATTATGGAGCGATATTTACGAAATTTGACAGTATGTTTTCTTTAACTATGACAGACCAAATTTTACTACACTGGAATTATTCGTTACGGTTTAAGACGTACTTAAGTGTTTTCCGAGAGTAGGCGTTATATAACCCCTATGGTAAATTATAGACCGATCTTCACGAAATTCAGCAGAGTAATTACTAGCGGGGCCTATGGTAAAATATGAATCGATGTTCACGAAATTTAGTAGTAGGATTTATAGTCATATAAAACGAATTTGTGCAAAATCTTATATCAGTCCGTGCATTTCGTCACCATTTATATTAGTTTTTGCAACAACCTTATTAATTTCTTACGGTGGTTGTTCCACATTTGGATTTATAAGTCTTATCATGAATTTCAATCCAAAACTGCTAAGGAGAACTAGAAGCAGTTTGTCGTTCGAAAGTGAGCATAATTTCAGCAGACGGAGAGACCGACGGACCTGGCTTAATCGACTTAGAATTACTTAAGCACCCAGAATGTATGTAATTTTGAATTTACTTTTTAGGGTCTAAGCTAAATATTGAGGGTAATCACGATGGTCATTGTGCAAAATTTGAAATTTGTAAATTTGCAGTGAATATTATGATTGATCGTGAGCATACCACTTTTATTTTTTGTGCAAATATGCTATTTTTCTAAAAATTTATTCTGGCAGCACTAAAAACTTCTGGCAGCCCTGTAAAAATCTGCATTTGTTTACAATTATACACAAGTATATTAAAATAATTTTTTTTTTAAATCGATTTAAATTTAATTCTCTATTTTATATTAAAACCCACGAACATTTTCAATTTATAAGTTTCCTTTAAAACAATATGGCGGCTAATATGTCAAATGTTATGGATTACATTTGTTTGCAACTGAGCAAATTTGCTCATGGTTTTTTTAGTGCCAACGAAGTATAATAGAGCACATTTCAAATACATACGTACATTTTGTTGTTGTGTTGTGCAAATGTGTGTATTTTTGCTTTGCACTACCCATCATGATTTCCCTTATTAAAAAAGTTGCACATGGAATGACAAACTGAGTATACCTTCATTCGGCACTAGTGATTGAAAAAATAATATTCGTATAATTTATTAAAACAGGGTCGTTGTCAAAATTAGTTGGGTTTTAACTTCACTCGAATTTGATTTATAGACCATGGCCTATTAGTTCAGTTTGACCTTTATTTAATAAATACATCTAATGCCCGTAATTTCAACAAACAGATATCTGGTCGTGTTCGTACCTAACAGTTATCTTTACCTATCCGGTAAAAATAGTTTGGTAATTTCAACGTTAATTTTGCCTACGTGTTTTTTCCTTTAGGTTTTATTTTAAAATATGGCAGCATTTGTATTTTTATTAATATTTGGTGTAAATCACACTACAGTTCAACTAGTAGGTAAGACAAACATGTTAAAATTATCAAAAATTCGTTACAGCATAGATATCTATGCACAGCTAGATATCTGTTTGTAGAAATAACGGGCATAAGTACGTGTCAAAATCTATTCTTTTGGATGATCATTCGTTTGAAAGTAAAGTTAAATAAAGAGGGAATTATATTAACTCGAAATTTGTATTATTTTTTTTCTTTTGGAAAAAGTCGACACGTAATATTCATATCTACCCTCCGAAAAAATATCGTGCCGATTTGTCTACATTTTGTTAACAAAACCCATGGTGTAAATTCTTTTTCATGCGCCTTTGATGTTAAATTAAAAATTGGGTTTCTTTTACTAAAAAGTTAAGTTTGATTTAATACCCTCTTAATGATCAAGTGCGACGATATGTATGAACAATTTTAATTACAAAATCTTTTAAATCCATATTTATTTAAAAGTCATGAAACTGTAGAAACTGGAAATATTGAATTTTTACATTTATTATAATATTAATTGAGAAGCGTTTGTATAAGTAAAACCAAATCTACAACGATTTTATAAACAGATTAAATTCGTTGAAAAAAACAAC
Organism: Pollenia labialis; assembly: GCA_949318255.1. Lineage (NCBI taxonomy): Eukaryota > Metazoa > Arthropoda > Insecta > Diptera > Polleniidae > Pollenia > Pollenia labialis. Next base: position 56,733,809 of record OX439142.1, read on the forward strand.
TAATTAAAATACTTATTCACTTACTTTTATGAAATTAGAAAAACAGATTTATATTTACTAATTTAAATGTTATTTACAAAAACACTTAATATGCATGTATGCAATAAAAAAAAAATAATATTATGGACTTTTATTTTAAAATCTAATTTATTGGAATTTTAAACTATTTAATGACACACGTGGCGTGATGCCCAACTAAATGTTTATTTGCCAAGTGTCAACTAACAACTAAATAAAAAAATGTTAGCCCCAAACGAAGAAATATGTCAGAGAATCGTAAAAAAAGTCAAGCTCACAAAAAACAAAAATATACATACATAATATGTATGTATATAAATAAAAAATAAACACGAAAAATAAATTTAAAAAAAAAAAAACTATTGAGTGTGTTATTTATAAACGTGTGTGATGTACGTTTTTTTCTGTTAAAAATATACTATGTGGGAATAAGGAAAAGTGCTTAAGTCTATTTTTTAGTTTTATAGGAGAGCAATTTTAGTTTGAAAGCCGATTTTTTAAAATTAATTGAATTTCTTCAGTCGTAGTTTTCTTAGTTTTTATACATAACTTTGTCATTTCGTTTGCAAGTTCCACAATATTGATCTTACACCTTATAAAGTATATTATGAAAATCAAAGTTCAAATCCGGTTGAAATCCTGAACCCAGAAATGATGGGGACTAGGTTGTCATATATTTATGTATGACACATAAGCTCCGTTTAAGTTTGCTATTGAAATTAAGCCAGATCGGTCCAAAAATTACGGAGTTATGAGCAAAAAACCAGACAGCCTCTAATTTAACCCAAAAATCGCTTGTTGTTTTTTTTTTAATTATTTCTTGAGAACGGCAACAGCCAACATTTTTAAATAAGATCCAATCCTCTTAGTTATCAATACAAAAATTGACGGGATTGGAACAGAAAACATCAAAAATGTTATTAAAACTTAAATTTTAGGGCTACCATATGTCTGAAAGATACGCCTTACATAGCAAAAGATCGGAAATCTTTAGTACAACATATCTTCTTCAACAGAAAAATCCGGTTCAGACACAACAAAGTTATGACCAAAATATTTTTTATAATATTTTAAATACCCATTATCGGGAACCATAGGTCTTCCCGAGTCCAAGTTTTATTTTACACTCAAAGTAAATGGTTAATGTATTCCTAAGGACGTCAGTATATAAATCTGTCAAATCGGTTAAAAATGGCTGAGTTTTGTCCAAAATACTGAAATCCCAAAAAATACTCTTATTAAACCCTTCACCGAAGGTACGCCCTATAAAGTATACATATATATTCAGGGTCCTTATGAAAAGCGAAGTTGATTTAACTATGTCGACAAAAGTCGACGTCAGCGGTACAATATTTGTATTTTTGAGGGCTTACTTTACTTATTTTATTTAAATTTACTAAGTGTAAGTGGTTTTGTATCTTGCTTCACATAACACGCAATTACTTTCGATCGAAATTTATTTCTGTGACAGGCCTGATAATTTTATTTGCATTTGACATGAAAAACGAATTTAAAACATAAATTGGCATTTAAAAAGAATTGGTAATATTGACAACACGTCAGCTCATTATTGGTTTGACCTACCGACCAATTAAAAAAAAATGAGTTAGGTATGGGGTATATTAGGGATTGCTGTTCAGTTAATATAAGCTATCTTTAAACGCATAAAATTGGGCGTTTAAACTACCAATACAGACCTTATGAATTTGTTAAGATTTATCGTAGTGATGCTACATGTTATTTTCTTAACAACATATCATACATGGCCCACTGATTTATAGGTGTTAAGTTTAAACTACATATAAATTCAAGTTAAGTTCAACTAAACCAGCGTTTAAACCATCAGCGATTCATTAGCCATAAGAACAAATGTTACCATTTTAACTCTTAAGTAGATAACGGGTCCGCCGTCTAACTTTTTTTTCAACTAGTGCTTATTTCGTGAATGGTAACACTTAGCTCATGTCTGATTTGACAGATAATTAGTTTAATCCTTCCGCTGAACGAATATGGTTGTGTATACACTTGAACAACGCTGGGAAATATTGCGACATTACTTTGTAAATCATGGTAATGTTGCAGAATGTGTGAGAAAATTGCGTACGAATTTTGGAAGAAGAGAAGCACCGTCAGCTCCGTATGTTCGTTATCTTGTGAAAAAAGTGAAAGAAACTGGCATGCTCATCGATAAACCAAAGCGTGAAAAGCCAAAAACAGTGCGTACACCTGAGAATATTGCTGCTGTGGCAGAAAGTGTGCGTGAAGCGCCATCAACATCAATTCACCGTCGTTCTCAACAATTGAACATTTCGGAGATATCATTGAGACGTATTTTGCATAAAAACTTTGGTATGACGCCATACAAAGTCTAATTGGTTCAGGAGTTAAAGCCAACTGACCATCCAATGTGTTTTCGCTTCTCTAAGTGGGCCTGCGATCGACTTACAGAAGATGCCGATTTTGCAAAAAAAAAACATCTTTTCAGATGAAGCTCATTTTGATCTTGGCGGGTATGCGATGTTTTGCGCCCTTTTTTTGAAGACCGCACTATCAGCCGAAGAGCTGATGTCGTTTGGCCACCTCGGAGCTGCGATTTGACACCGTTGGACTATTATTTGTGGGGTGCCGTCAAAGATAGGTGTTACGCCGACAAGCCAGAGACAATTGACGCTTCAAAGGACAATATTCGTGAAATACAGCTGCACACAATCGATAATGTGCTTAAAAATTGGACCGATCGTGTAGACTACTGCAAGGCCAGCCGAGGCAGCCATTTGAATGAAACTATTATTAACCGGAAGGACTGTACTTTCAAATAAAAAAAGAAATTTGAGAAAATATTCAGAAGTTCTTTTTATAGCATTTTCAAAAAAAAAATTATTTGTCGGACCCTTTACATAATTTGTGTGGCACAAACTACCACCTGGGTCTGGGTGGGGACACAAAAAAAGTTCTTATTAAATAATAACGATAATAAATGCACTGTTAAAAGATTAAAAATATAGAGTAAAGAAGCCAATTTTTAACACAAAAAAGTAAGAAAGTATAGTCGATCAAGCCCGACCCTACATTACAGTATTTTGGCGATCTTGTTTCCGCCAAAATGAGAATGTTGTAAGGTTAAGATTCACATAAGAGAGTTTTGTGTCAAATATCTACATATCTACTACTATTACTAGTAATCATATGAGATAATATAGAAGCTATTTAGGCTACTTATTATAACTGTATTTATATGGGAGCTGTGGTCAAATATGGACCGATTCTAATAAAATTTGTTCTGCTGATTTATGTAGGTTGCGACAAAATATTTTTAGACCTTATTAAACCTAAATGTTTTTAAATCAAGATGGTTAAGGGGCACCAAACCATACTCCAGAAAGAAGTTTCCATGTGGAATCTGAAAAATAAATAACCGCTTCTCCACTTTTGCAAAGGCTTCGAATAAACGCATACATGCCAAATTTGATAAAATTATTTCTAAAATTACGACCTGTTATTTGCGCACAAGGTTATCTTGGACAGACAACCAGCCAGCCTGATAGAAGGACGGACCTCGTTAGACCGATTCTGAAATTGATTCTGAGTCAGTGTCGGTATACTAAGAGGTGGGTCCAGAACCTATATTTAAATATGGTACACACATTTGCACAGACACATAATATACTCTTCACAAACAGTAGTGTGGGTATAAAAAATAAGAGCAGAAGAATGTTGTGCTAGAGTGGCTCAGGCACCTCTAACTTTTTCCCTATGTATAAAAAGACTTGAAACTAACAAATTTGTTCAGAAATGTATAATCAATATTTACACGTTTTCATTCATGTTTTGTTAAATTAAATTTTTTACAAGCAAATTTATTTTATATTTATTATTAATTTGAGAAAATTTAAACTTTAACGTTCTTATATTTTTACTGATATTTGTCGTTAATGTTTCTAAACAAAAATCTTTGTTTATTTAAAATAGAGAATAACAAATTCGTTAAAGTAACCGAGATTTCTCGTTACTTAACGATATCGGTAGTTAAGTTCAAAAAGTTACAGAATTGAGGTACTGGGCAAGGCTGGGACTACTTTTATATGTATGGAGTTTTATGGCTATAGCAGGAACATTTTGTTGGGATATATAATAATTCTTCAAAAGAAACAGTAAATAAAGCATTCTTGTGTGTTGTCTATGCTTTTTAATAGGTTTCATTTTGATTTTATGTACTGTAGAACATATAGCAAGTGCCTGGCTCGGCCCAGGTGGATTCAATATGCAAAAAATTTTCATTTGGCCAATTGCGACGCCCACGGTGTGCCAATTTACACTTTTTGAGGAATACATAAAGTTTTGTTCTAATATACAAACCTAATATGTAATTATAAAAAAAAACCAAGTTAGAGTGCTATATTCGGGTGTGCCGAATCTTTGATACCCTCCACCAACAGTTCAATTATTTCAGGAGTGTTATCTACATAATATCTATTTATTATTGATTTATCTTTATAAAAACAGATATCAGCTTTAATATTGGTTGCGGTTTAGAAACATATTAAATAATTGGCCGACAATCAGAAAGTTTTATGCTTATTTTTTTTAGCAATTTTAACTAGCTTGAGTAAAATAACATAATTCGTAACAGTTTAAGCCGAACGTAAATGATTTTCAGGAGGCGTATATACATATATTGGAATCGTGGTAAGTTATGCTCTAATTTCTGGTATTAAAAAACATAAATTTTTTATAAATTTCAAAACAGCGGTGAAATTAGTTTAAGCGTTGCTAAATAGGGGGTCTAAGGTAAATTATGGACCGTATTTTACGAAATTTCAGTGTCGGTACTAGTCTTATAAAATTGTGACGAACCAAATTCCATTATGATAGAATTATTTATTACGGTTATAAGCTTACTCAACTGTTTCCCGGAAGTAGGGTTTATATGGGGACTAGGGTAAATTATGGACCGATCTTCACAAAATTTTTGCAGAGTGATTTTCAGTCGAATAATACGAACTTTTGCAAAATCTTATATCATTCCGTGAATTGTTCCACCATTTAAGTTAGTTTTTTTTAACAAAATTATCAATTTTCTATGGTGATGGGTCTAAATTTTGATTCATAGCTCTGATCCCACTGAACCGATTTTGCCGGAAGCTCGAAGCTGCTTATTAAATATTTGACCAAATAAGCGTTACCACTACTCTTGTTAATATTGAGTGAGATTTTGAGATTTAACATGGTCTTATCATCACAAAATAAACTAATTATACTACTAGACGCACAAATCAAAAAAAAACAACAGAAATGGTGCTATGTGAGAAAATTTCTTCCAAGTCAAAGATACAATTTTTTTTTAAAATTTTTTTACTTGCTGTATATGTATGTAACAACAAAGCAAATAAAATTCCATTCAAAAAAATTTACAAAATGTAATGTTAATTTTTTTTATACAGTTTTTTGTCTCTCCTGAAAAATTTCAAAAAGTGCAGTTGGCGCCTTTACACTCTAAGCTAGCGATATATGTATGTACATGTTTCCAATATCCCCTTTTTGAATTTAAAACTTGTTCCACGATTTTTTTTTTTTTTTCTTTCTGATACATTAATGGCCGATTTCACCAATTTATTTATATATCAATTTATGTTTAAAATTCGTTTTTCATGTCAAATAGAAGTAATATATGATAAACTGTGTTTAAATATGAATTAATATTTAAATGGAATTGGTGAAATTGGCCATAAGCATTAATTTTGCTCCATACCAACTATTTTAAAGTAAAACATACAAAAACATACTAAATAAATTTCGCTTTTGCTTTGCTTCATTGCCGTAAAAAAAAAAGTTAAAACAAATGAAAATAAAAAGACAACAAGAAAATAAATTTCATTCTTGTTTCGCGTCATTGCCGTAAGAAAAAAAATTAAGTTAACGCCTAGGCAAAATAAAATGTCAACAAGTAAGTATATGAACGTATGCAGCACAAAAAGCTTCTTTTAAAAATTAATTTAGAAAAATGGCAATAGTTTTGAAAATTTTCACTTTCAACAAAATACTACAATTAACTACCAAGTTCCTTTATTAACGTTAAATAAATTTGCATTTTTCTTCAAAACATATGCCAGAAGCAGTGATGAAAATACAAAAAAATTCTATCGAATATATTTTCAGAAAACTTCAATTTAACCTTCATTGTCGTTGTTTCCACTACGACTTTTTGGCATATGCGCCCAACCAATAATGAGTTCGCGAACAATCGATAACTATTGGTTTTTTTCTACGGCGCTTTTAAGTAGACATAAAATTCTGCGACGGCTCAAATAAAAATTTAAGAAATATTAGGTTAATAAAAAATCCAAATTTTTAAGAACCTATGGATACAAATTAAAAATTTACCCGTGTTTAAAATATATTTTATACTTCGGTCATATGACCACTATGAAGTAACACTGGAATGACTTAAGGCATCAAGGATGAATAGTTTACTTTTAGTTTTCCAAAAACAAATTTTCAGTTTAATTTAATGTAAATTTATTAAAAAGCAAACGTCAGAGGAAAATATGATTAGAGATGGTATTTATTTTGTCAAATATTCGATAACAGGTCGAGATGGACACAATATTCTTGGATAATGCCAAATTAGCTTCGAAGTGATGTAATCGTCGACTTGATGTAAAAACAACTTTGTTTTTGTTTAGTCCGTCGTGAATTAATTTTAACAATGACAATACGCTTTTATTATTTTTACACTGACTTGACCAATCTCTGATTAGTATTGCAAATATTTAACCCCTTGAAATTAAATTACGTTTAATTTTTTAGCAAAATACATATTCAACCAATAGTTATAGTTATTTTAATACAATGGACACAGATTTGTTTGCCTCAAAAGGTAAACAAAGTCAACAAAGAATAATAATTTAATAAAGTTACCAATAAACAACGCCACCCCTAACCAATTGAATTAAACATAATCCCCCGTATTTACAAACGATTATTCAATATAACAAACCTTTATTAAGGCAAATTTTTTACGAAATTTGTTTTGTAAAACTTTATTTAATTTAAAAACATCAGCAGAGTCTGCAAAAAGCAAATTATTCATAAAGTAATGAATTCAGAAAGTGATTAAAAGTAGGATTGTAACTAAAGTTTTTGCTGGGTTATTTTGAATTTTATGTTTCTAGGTCTAATAAAAACGGAAATTCAAAAAGTACCAGTTAAAGAACGAAGAAGTACCAAAAGTTCCCCCATAGATTTTATCCACTCAGGACATTGCATGTTGAATTTAATGTTTCTAGGTCCAATAAAACGGAAATTCAAAAAGTACCACTTAAAGAACAAAAAATGCCAAAAAGCCCTCTTACAGATTCTCATTCACTCAGGACTTTGCATGTTTAATTTTATCTTTTTAAGTCCAACACCAACGGAAATTCAAAAAGTACCAGTCGATGAATAAAAAATTACCATAAAGTTCCCTCTTATAGACTCTCATCCACCCAGGACATTGCATCTTGAATTTTATGTTTCTAGGTCCAATACTAACGGAAATTCAAAAAGAACCAGTTAAAGAACAAAAAGTACGAAAAAGTTCCGTCATAGATTCTTATCCACTCAGGACATTGCATGTTGAATCTTATGTTTTAAGGTACAACATTAACGATAATTAAAAAAATACCAGTTGTAGAACTAAAACAGCTAAAGTAAAATATAAAATTTCCCGTATTTCCCCTTTTTGGTACTATTTTTCCCCCCCATTAAAGTATAAAAAATTTCAGTATTGTAGTGGGAGCCCATAATTTTGTTCGAATATGTTAATGAATGGAAAAAATGTTTTGTAAAAAAGTACCAAAAATAGTTACGATTTTCACCACTTAAAAGTTCAAATTTCGAAAAAGTACCAAATTAGTATTCGTATTTTTTTTTGATAAGTTTCGGATGTGGTATAAACTTTGTTTCTATTTTTATTGGTTCAAAAGATAGATAGATAGGGTGTCAAAAAAGTACTAAAATTCAGGTTTTACCCGTTTACTCCCTAAATTCGAATTTCCAAATATCCCGTCTTAGTCGATTTGGGCAGAAACCTGCCTCCAGTTCAAATTTCAAGTTTTTAGCTTCAGGCGTTTAGTCTGTGCGATGATGAATCGGTCAGTGAGTCAGTCAGTAAGGTTACAATTTTATATATTATATACATAGATGAATGCCAAAATTATGTATATCAAAACCGGGGAATCGTAGTATTTTTTCCTCACATTTTAAATCAAAAATCTAATTTTTTTATATTAATAACTTTAATATCGAAACCTTATTATCGCAACTTTATACTCCCCACCTAGATTTTGAACATAAGAAAGCCAATATTATAAATCATTACACTCACAATATTATTACAGTAACGGACTGTAGTTTATTTAAGAAGTATTCCGTTTAGTCATTTTTTAAATAAATAAACATAAAAAATTCCAAGCAAATTTATTTTTAACTAATTCCAACAGTTATTTAAAAAACTAAGTGCATATTTATACGGATTTTCAGTTGCAGTTAATATTGTCCGTTGATTAAGTTATATTTTTCTTTATGTAAAATTAAATGAATATGTAATTTAAAATAACGAAAAGTTCATTTAATTTTTACTGTCAAAAATTCAACCGCGAATTCCGTAAAAACAAATGAATTTTCAGTTATTTTATATAAATTAGCTATCTAAAAATTAACTGAATAATCCGTAAAAAACAAAGGAATATGCAGTTATTTTATATAAATTAACTATCAGAAAATTAACAACAAATTCCGTAAAAACAAAGGAATATTCAGGTATTTTATATAATTTAACTACCAAAAATTAGTTTTTACTTATCTTTAAGAAACGATGTGCTTGTTTTGTGTAACAAATTCCCATTTTCTATTTTTTAAAATGATTTAGTTAAAAACATCAAATTTTTAAAGTAAAATAATTGCGAAACCATATCGGTCATGCTGCTGGTATCTTATGACAAGGCTGTCAGACTTGGGGATTTATCCCCAAAGTTGGGGATTTCATGTGAGCAAAAAGGACAAAGAAAGTCATTTGGGGATTAAAAAAAAATTCGGGGATTTTTTGGGGATTTTACACTTTTTTAATATATTTTTCCTTCTTTTATTATTTACGCTTATTTTTCTTTGTTTCGTATATAAAATATGAAAAAGTAACAAAACTTTAACTTACTCTTATACAGTTTAAAGGGTCCTAATTAAGATTACCATTTTTGTTAAGTACTTTATAAACTTATGTTATTTTTTTGACTGAGTTCTTAAAAAAAAAAATTTAAACATAGAATCTAAAACCGTGGACAACACATAAAATTTTTGATTTTAAAGAAAATTTTCAAACAAATATGTATGTCTTCCCCAAAAATAAGTAAATATGGAAGACAATATAATAAAGATTGGAAAAAAGAATGCTAGACTATTTGTTAGTAGTTATGATGCATCGAAGTATTAAATAAATGACGGATATATGTATTTTTATTGTTGATTATGTATAAGGATAGCTTAAACCGATTACACAAGCTCCAAACTCTTATAAATTGGCTCATTCGTCTTCAATAACAGCATATTGTTCTGCTTATTATTCCTTACTGGAATCACATTAAAAGGATTTAAAAAAAACATGCCGAAACCAGCCGCTACAAACAAAATAAAATAATTTTTTTGACTAAAAACTTTTATTTGGGGATTTCTTATTAAAATTGTTCTTACTTTTTTTTAAAAAAATTTAAAATTTAATATTTAACGACTGTTTGGTAATAGATTAAAGAGAACGTGAACTTTTTTCCTTTAATCTATTACCAAACAGTCGGAGGCGTATTTTAAATGCGCCAAACACAATAAGGGTGATTAACTTTTTAAGTTTTATTTTTTAATTTGGAAATTTTTGGGGATATTTTTTTAATTTTTTGAGGACAAGGAAAAAAGTACCTGGCAGCCCTGTGTAAACAACAAAAGTATAATAAGTGTGTGTAACAGGGTAAGTAAACAATAATGTTCTCTCTCTCTCATTAGAAAAACAAGTGGACAGGTGTCTGTCTGGTGTTTTTTTTTTAGAAAATCGGCCCTTTTGTGGAGTAAACGGAAATCACTGAATTTAATAAAACAACTGAATATTTCTTTGTTTTAACGGAATATTCAGTTAATTGTTTGATAGTTAATTTATATAAAAAAACTGAAAATTTATTTGTTTTTACGGAACATGGGGTTTAATTTTTGACAATAAAAATTAAAGGAACTTTTCGTTAAAAATAAATGAAAAATAAGTAGACCGGTTTTTAACTGAATTTTCATTTATTTTATATTACAAATTCAGTTAATCTTACGTACAGAATATTGTGATGTAGGGCCTTGTTTCCTGGCGATTACCACGCTAAACATGCATTCTGGGGTTTTCAATTTAAAACACGAAAGAGTCATGTTTTGTTGTTTAATTCAATAAAATGGATTTAAATGAGGTCGCGAGTGGGCAGCCAACATATTGGTCTACTGATCTGCAAGCAATTCTAGATGTCATCGATTTTGGCGTGGTATAAAAAATATCCCCATAGAAATGATTCAATTTGAAGCTTCCTTAGAAATATCTTCCATCACACACCTACAAATGTTACTTTAATGAATCCATAGAATTGTGAATCCGTCTGGTTACTTAGGGACGTCAGTCGTACAAATAAATTTTTTATTTTTATTAATTTATTTATTTATCTGTATTTCCATACATCCACACGTCTAATATTAGGGACAGGCAAATTTATAAGGGTATTTCGACTGTTATGGCGTTTGTCTTAGGGTCGGTAGGTGGGAATCATTGTACCCAACGTGGCTCACTATCTCGCCACGGTCTCTGTACTAGTCAGGGTGAATTAATCACCCTTATTGTGTTTGTCGTATTTAAAATACGCCTACGACTGTTTGGTAATAGATTAAAGAGGACGTGAACTTATTTCCTTTAATCTACTACCAAACAGTCGTAGGCATATTTTAAATACGCCAAACACAATAAGGGTGAATAAGAAGTTTTGCTTTTTTTTTGCACACTATTAGTTTTAGGCATGTGTAGTGTGTTGTATATTCACGTGTAGAAAAATTTAAGGGTTGAGAACCAATGTCGCCGTATGCATAGCTAGCAGGGAAATTTGCAACATGCCTCTCGACCGTTAAGTTTGTTTAAGTCCACATATTAGATAGCAAGTAATGCGAACATTTTTATTATTCATGTAACAGGCAGCACGTGAACTAGAAACTTCAAATAAAGCAAACATAGAAAAATGGGATTATTTAATAAAATGTGGTAGAACACTTTTTCATAATTCCAATAAACGTCAGAACGTTAATATGGCAACAAAACGATAGAGTGGAACTACCTTCTGTATTTGTATCATGGTTTAAAGTGTCAAGTTACGTTATATTATTGCTTAAATATTTTGTTAATTCGGTCTTAAAAGTAATTGCGTTGCTGTTTGTTTGTACCCTATTCTGAAGTCCGTTCCATAGATGGATTGCGTTATATTAAAATTGCCATTACGTTATCTTACTTCTGTGTGCAATAGGTATAACCTTATTCCTCCTATTCGACCTTGCAAAAGCCAAATACATATCTAGAAATGTTGTTAATACGAGTATTTAGCTTCTGGTTACTAGTGGAATCACAATAGGCATAAACTTCGCATCCATATAGAAGTACCAGCATCAAATAAGTTTAAGCAATTAGCATTCTAATGCACAGAGTACGAAGCATTGAGAACGTTTTACCTACTGCTATATTAACGTGATTAACCCAGCTGAGCGTGTTGTTAACTGTAATACCCAAATTTTTTGCCGATGTTACGATTTTAATGTTTTCATTTTAAATTGGTTAAGATATAAAAAATATCTCAGCACACATTGCACGGAAAATATTCCGCTTAGTACACCGAAGAATGTGGATCTCTTTTTTTTAATATTGCCATACCTCAAAAAAAAAAAAATAATAAAATATATTCTGCAGATGTCAAGCGGCTCCCGAATGAAAAAAAGGAGTGCTAGAAGAACTTGTTCAACTTTACAATCAGACCACTTAAATTTACCTACGGTTCCATGTTAAGATCACTTTTGGATATCATGTAATTCATAAGACTCGAAATCTCCAAAAATGCCCCATATTAAACACATCTCGGAAACACTACGCCCTTAATCGAAAAACTTAAAAATATTGTTGTAAAACTAATGGTGTTTTCTTTTCTACAAAAAATGTGCCTTTTTTTAAAAAAAATTCAATTTGGTGTCTTTTTCTTAAAAATTTTGCTCCCGAAAAGGGTGGCTTGTTTTATTCTAAAAAACTCATGCTTTTCGGGAGCAAAATTTTTAAGAAACAGACACCAAATTGAATATTTTAAAAATCAGGCACATTTTTTTGTAGAAAAGAAAACACCATAAGACTGGAACTGCAGCTAATTTCCATATTATGGTGAAATTATGTTGGATAAAACCTAAATACACGAGTTCCACATATAATTACTATAGTTTTCTAAACAATTTCCCGGGAATCCCGAATTAATTCCCGGGAACAAACTCCAAAAATTACGTTATAAAATAAAAACTACTCGAAATAAATTTTCAAATTTGGATTATTAGGTAGGCGAATAAAATTCATCAATTTCTAAACGATCGTTTTTAAAAGGTTTATTAAATATTTTAAAATCCATTTCCGAATTATAGTCTTTATTTTTTTGACGATTGCAAATAAGTGGAAAAACTACAAGTGGACATTATATTTGAATTAAATTTTGTTAAAGCTACTGAAAACAAAATTTTTAATTTTAATTCGTTTCGTTTGGAAACTCGATATCCAACGCATATGTACGTTTAAAAGTACTTATTTTTTAGGCAAACAGCTTAAAAATGTTTACTTGATAATGATACAAATTTAAGATTGCATTGAACCCTTTAAATAAAACGATATGAAAAAAACTTTCTCTTTATAATCGCCCTAAATTTTGCAACAATAAGACAATAATTAATTGTTTTATAACAAGTACAATAACAGTAAAATTTTTTTAAATATTAATACAAAAATAAATAATCAGAGTTTACACAATTAAAAAATCAACGATAAAGAAATTATTTAAAGAAATTTAATATCAATCGATTTATTATTAAATCTTGAACGATTAAAGGAAAAATACAAGTGTTTACATGAATAAAAATGTTATTTAAATTAATCACAAATTACAAGCATTAATTTTTATTTGCAAGTGCCGCCTTGAAGGCATTTTATAATTGCTTTCATTGGCTTTTTTTAAATTTTTTTTTTGTTAATGATAAGAAATAATAAATTTTGCATTTAAAAATATTGGAATTGATAAAAAAAATCGTTTAGGAAATAAATAAGTACAAGGTACGGCAGTTTAAAATATTATACAAATATGTAAAAGCACTTAAAAAGTATATTGAAAACAACAACTACTACTAAAAATTGTTTTTGTTTTCAATATTATTTCTCAAACGAAATTTTGTTTTCATTTTCTAAAAAAAGAGGTGGTAAAAGTTAAAAAATTCGAACTCTGACATATAATTGAGCAATTTTAAAATTCAAAACTTTATAAATTTCTTACTCCAACAAAACTAAAAGTCAAATAATTGGATACTCTAGTAGCTATAAAATAACTATGTTAATAAAAATTTAAAACTTTTTTTAAACGTAAAATCTTAAATTATTTCCAGAATAATTGTTATCACATCTACTGAAAAGTCTGTATAAAAAAAATACTTTAGAAAAATCTGGACTGATGTGATAGAAAAGTATTACCAAAGTTACTCTTTATATTGTTTAATGGCGTTTTCTCTGTTAAACATATTTATCCAACTTAAATAGGGTAACTAACACCCTGACCCTATAAAGTATATACATATATATATTCAAGGTCCTTATCAGTAGCGAAGTTGTTTTCGAAGACCCCAGATATGATAGAGACTCGGTTGTTTCATAATTATATCACATATAGTCCTGAATTGTTTGCTAATGAAATTCAGCCGACCGATCTACAAATAGACCCGAATGCGTCTAATTTTACTCATAAAACACTTATTTTTTAAATAACAGCTGTTTCAATAATACAGCCCTTTAATAAAATTGAGGGGGAAACTTGTTACATATTGTTGTTCTTTAAAAAGAACACCTTTGGCACCTACAATATAATTTTTATTTAGAAAAGAACACAAAGAATGGCAAAAGGCAACATATAGGCCAGAAGAGAAAACCCCATAAATTTCGACTCTAATTACCACTGCATAAGTTGTGACTAAGCTAAAGATTGTGAAAGTATTAGGGTACACCTAAAATCTTGACTTTATTATTAAAAAAAAAACTTAATTCATTACATTTAAAAAATTTACCAAACGTTTAATCGATTACCAATAAAAACAAAAACTGATTAACTTTTTTAAATGCTTAAAAATGTCACTTATGATAAGATAAGAGATCATTCAAATTTCGCATGTCAACCTAATGGGATTTATCAAATATATTTTAAATATGTATATTGCGTATTTGTTTAACAAAAAAACAAAAAAAAATATTAAACGCCATTTCTAAAAATGAGTTTGTTCCCGAGATTTCCCTACATACTTAAAATTTGTTTTAATATGAAGATTTTGACTCCATTTTCATAAAAAATTTTTTTTAATAGAATTTAAAGATTCTTCAAATTACATTTGCACCTTAATGTTTTAAAGGAATAAAATTTGTAGATGAATATGAGTTCATAAACCCTATAACCGTTGAGTCTAAATTTTAAATTTGAAAACATAATTTCAATTTCAATTTGACATGTGTTTACAATTTTTAATACATTTTACATACACATATTATTTCAAATTTTGCTTGATTTTTTTTTATCAGGGACCGTGACAATTAAAATTTACATATATTAAAAATAAAACCCTATCCTGAATAAAAAGTGAAAATTGTTTTCCCTCGAAATTTTGATATTCCCCATAAATTTGTTAAAGGAGGGAGAAGCATAGGTTACGTTCAATGGGCAGCCGTCACGACGACGGCTCACTTGGGTCCTTACAGCGGACCCTTTGTGATACCCCTAGCCAGTGACAAGAGTCAGCCAGTGTCAATCAGACTGTTCCCCAGAGGTCACTGCAGCCTCGAACCACCCCGATTCCCTGCAGAACAGAGAGATCGATTTCAGTTCCACATTAGACACATCGTCCAGACATGGCAATTCCGGTCTCCCAAAATGCCTAAACCTAATGTCCCCCATCATGACAACTTCTACAGTAATCATAGTAATCAAGACCCATTCTCCTAGCATGAGTCCCTATCACCCAGTGACCCGTAATGACCGATATCACCGTCCTCATCCGGTCCCCACCGAGACCAAGTAGCACGCGCGTTCTCGCCGCGTTATTGCCAGGCCATAGAGTCCTGGCCATCAAGCAGGTATGCTCCCCCTGCCATCTCCCCTGAGCCCACCTGTACGACTCTCGTCTGATGAGAGTCTTGCAGCGGGGAGGAACATACTTCGAGGGAATTTTATTAAGGGGCAGTGTCACTTTTTTAGGCCGATGCCGAAGCCGTAGTTCGGCCAAATTGGCTAAATTCGGCTAAACCGAAGCCGAAGTTAACTAATCCAAAGTCACAAGAAAATTGTTCAAATATTTCATTACCAAAAATTAAACAAAATAGCACGATATTTTTACAGCTGGTAGATATGAATATTACATGTCGATATTTTCCAAAAAAGCAAAATATGTACAAAATTTTTAGTTATAAAAAAAAACCAATTAAAAAAACTTTTTTATTAACAAGAAATTGTTATATCAAAATAATTGCTTGATCATAAAGGGAGTATTAATTAATTTATTTTTTCACTGTCTAATTTTTTGTAATGGAACTTTATATTTAATTCAAAATTATATTGCTTCTAATGGAAATTTGTAAGTTTTAAGTTAATATCCTCTTTATTATCAAGTGCGAAATTAATAAGTTTTTAAAATTCATACCTGAGCTGCCTAAATAAGAGCGGCAAACGTTTTTTTTATGTCAAAACTTCTAATTTGCATACAGTTTTCGCATAAAAAATCTAATTCAACACCACCGGGATGGAAAATCTTATTGGACAGATCGCTAGATCCGGTTGTTTTATTGCAAATGTGTTGGCAATAGAATTTTCATGTTAAAAAACGCTTAACCCTCTTATTTAGGTAGTGCAGTTAGATGTATGCTGTAATGACAAAGCATTAATTTTTCAGCATTGATACCATTAAGGTAACTTAACCTATTGGAATAAAACTGGCCGTCTGCATATATAATTCATTATTTTATTGCTACTGACTGCGTTTAAGTTGTTAAATGGACTTGTTTTCCAATATTTAAATATATTTATGTTTCGTGGGCTTTAGGGCCTTATTTACATAAATACGTTATTTATTTTGGAGAATATAATTGAGTCGTGCTTTTCCCAAATAGAAGCTTTAATTTGTTTCCTTCTTTTTTTCTTTTCGATATTGCTAGCCTGTTTACCTATTTTAGAAACAATATAATTTTCCACAGCCGAATTTGGAAAAACGTTTGTAGTTTATTTTTTGCACGGTTTTACAACATTTGCATATAATGATATTAAAAAGTTCGGTCTTCGGCAAAATTAATATCGAACACCGATTATTGGCCGATTAGCTATTTTTGTTTAATACCGAAGCCGCTTAATCGGTCGGACACTATATACGGGGTGATTATAATTAATACCTAATAAATTCTATCGTGAATATCTTCTGATTTTTACTTTTAATTGAAACTATTATTATTTTCTGAATTTAATATTTTTTCGTGCATAATTGATATTATTTTTGCAACAGAAATGTTTATTATTGATATTTTTCGCCTAAGGTTCCTGAAATTCCCTTTTGACGTTCTAAGACCATCATATAAAGGATTTATTAGAACAATGGCGGTATTTCCAAAACACCTGTTCTTAGAGGGAAATATCTAAGGACGAAATGCTTGGGTTCGGTTGGAAGCCTGATAGATGTGAGAACGAACAAAAATTAAGGCAGCAGCCCTGCCATCATACTAGGCGACATGGGCCAATCACGTATCTCTTCCGAAAATCAACCGATTACTGAAACCTTAAAGAACGATGAAAAAAACGGAAGAGGAAATTATATAAAAATCAAGTTGCAACTTTTAGTTTTACCAAAAACAAAAAATTGTAGTATTCCCTAAGCTAATCCCGCGAAGCTCTACGCTTGTCTGCAGGAAAGAAGCCAGAGTCTCTGGCGGGAATCGAACCCGCAACCCCGGCGCTGATAGACTAGCTTACTGCCAGTGCACCGGTGCACTCAATAATAATTTTAATAATTATTTAAAAAAAAAAAAAAATGGAAAATAACAAACTGTACTGAAATACTGTAACTTTTTAACGACAAATAATTGTCGTTAAGTAGTCAAATTCGTTAGCTAACGATAGTTGTCGTTAAGAGCTATTCTGTTATGAAATTTTAACAATTTTTATCGGCAAATAATGTCGGTAGCTAACGACTCAAAAAAAGTTCTTGTTAAATAATAACGATAATAAATGTACGGTTAAAAGATTAAAAATATAGAGCAAGGAAGTCAATTTTTAACACAAAAAAAGTAAGAAAGATAAAGCGCGATCCTACTTTACAGTATTTGGGCGATTATATTTCCACGAAAAAGAGAATGTTGTGAGGTTAAGATTAACATAAGAGATTTTTTTGGCAAATAATAACTAAATATCTACTACTATAACTATGATTACAACTAGGTTATCTCATAGTAATAGCTTCTAATTTAACTTATTATAAGTGGATTCGTGTGAGAGCCGTGGTCAAATATGGACCGATTCTAATTAAATTTGTTCTGCTGATTTTTGTAGGTAACAACATAACATTTTCATTCATGTTTTGTTAAAATAAATTTTTTGCAAGCAAATTTATTTTATGTTTTTTATTAATTTCAACTTTGACGTTCTTATATTTAACCGATATTTGTCGTCAATATTTCTAAACCAAAAAAAATTGTTTATTTAAAATAGAGAATAACAAATTCGTTAAAGTCACCGAGATTTCTCGTTACTTAACGATATCGGTAGTTAAATTAAAAAAGTTACAGAATTGAGGTACTGGTGTCCTTGACTTGTTTCTTCGATATTTTCTTGTTGTTGCTTTTTTTTTTAAAAAATTCAAAAATAATAACTATTTACGATCCCTGCTTTTTATATAAAATATAATATGTAACATAAATAAATTCTTAAGATGTCTTCACAAAACAAAAAATAACTTTTTAATTTTTTTGTTTTGGTACACATATGTACATATGTACATACATACATATTTTATAAAAAAAAAACATTTTTGATAATAAAATGACAGATGATAACAAACAAAACAATAGACGGACAAAATAAATTATATAGTAATAGTAGAAAGCAAACAAACGTATAAATAATTTTAAGCAAATGCTAATTTTTATTTTATTTTTAATATAAAACACTCTCTTTAAAAAAAAGTAAATACCACAACATTTTTGGAACTTGTACCAAAGACATCAACTTTAAATTACGCATTTATGTTTAAATTGGTTAATTGCCAAATTTTGCTATTTTTATATATATGTATATATGTGTATGTATTTATATATCGAGATCAGTAGTCATACATACAAATTTATGATTTAAAAAAGGGCACGTGCACAATGTTTAAAATTTTTGGCTGACATTGGCATTGAACTTAAAAAAATACGATATTTTTAAGTAGTGCATTGAAAAAATGGCATTTCGAGCAAATAATTTCGGAAAATAGTGGAGTTAAGTTTATAGTAAAAACTGTCGTAGCTTTTATGAAATTTAACGGAAATTCTGAGTACTTTGTTGCTAGATTTCAGCGAAGAGTTAAGATATTTTGCATGAACATTTTCAACAAGTACTGAACAACTCCGGTTATGTAAAATTTTAAATATTATCAGGCAATTTCTTCCGGCTTTCATTTACGAAAAGAATTACAGAAATTAAAATTAAAAATAAATAAAAGCTCATTTTAACAGATATGACAAAAATATTATTTTTATGCTTTCTACTGATTATAAATGACTAACGTAAAAATAAAAGGAGTCCTTCGCAATTCAAAGCAACTGACAAGCTAAAGTTAATCCAAAACATGCTATGAAAAGGCCTCTAACGAGTCTCTTGTGTCTCGTATTTAGTGTATTCATTTTTAAGTTAAGAATACATATTTATAAATACACTGTCAACCACTGTAATAAGGAATTTAATAAAACTATTTGTTAATGCAATTTTATTAAAAAACCCTTTAGAAAACAAATCTACGAGAGGATACCCATAGGCAACCATTTACCCGCCAGAACAAAATTATGTTAAGATTCATGTAAATTTAACAAGTGCAAAGAGTTCAGCTGTATAAAGATAAATAGCAAACTGTCAAACATTTTGAAAATGTTATTGAATAAAAATTAAGTTATGTCAAAAAAAATGTAAAATTGTTCAAATTAAAATCGACATTTCAAGCTTGAAATATTAAAAGTGTTGCTGTATCAGCAGTTTAGGGACAAATTTGTTTTTATGTTTCTTATAAACAAAAAGTTAAACACATTGAATAAAATAAACGAAATCATAACAATTAAAAAATTAAAAAAATGTTTGTTTACATTTGTTATAGTTTTCTCTTTCTAATTCAATTCGGTATCAATTCACTGAATAAAAAATGTAGAGTCATAAGGGCTTAAGGATAGTTATGGCATAAAAAGCTCTTTTCGGGAGTAGGGTTCGTATGGAGCTATGGACATACATATATGGACCGATTCCAATAAAGTTTGGTAAGATAATTAGATTACAATCAAATAAGTTTCGACCAAATATAATCTAAATACCAATATAATAACATAGTTTATGGGCACAAAGTGTTTTTTCCGGAAATAGATTGTATGGCGGCTATGTGAAATTATATTCTCACCATTTCCAATAGGCTTAGTTCATGTGACAATTAGAACCTTTGTATCAAATTATATCTATAATTGCGACCTGTACTTTGCGCACAGGGTTTACATAGAAAGCCAATTATTCAGCCCGACGGTTATCGTTAGATCGACTCGATATTCTTAAAGGCGGGTCTAGGACCAATATTCAAAGGTGTTACAAAGGCATTATACCTTAATTAAATTTGCTCCAGTGAATAAATAAATTGATACTATTAAATATTTTGACACTTACAATTCCTGCAGTATTGTTGTTGGCATAATTAAACGTTTAATTCTCTTGATAATATTTTTCATTGAAACTGATTTTATTATTAATTAAAGGTTTAATTGGCGAGAACTTTTTCTGTGTGGGTATAACAATTCATCGTAATGGATTGGCTATTTAATATATATATATATATATATATATATATATATATATATACCTACTCATCAATAGTGGAGAGGGTATTATTCGTTTGGCTAGTCGTCTCCCCATGTAAGAATTGTGCGCAAAGGACAGGACGAAATTTTTATGAAATTTGTCAGAACGAGAATCAGTCCATTATTTCACATAACTTCCCTACAAAAAAAATCTTTCCGAAAAAAAATTTTTGTGCCCATAAACCATTTTTTGCCGTTATTTTAACATAATTTGGTCCACAAATATCGACCTGCGACAAAAATCACCTGGCCAATTTTATAGAAATCGGACCATATTTAAACATATCTCACATACAAATATCATATCGTATTGATATAAACTTTTAAGCCGATAACTTTTATAAAATTGACTTTGTCATTTAAAAATTTTGTGCTGAAGTTCAGAAACGAACATAAATAACATATAAACCCTTTTCTAAAATCGATTTAAGAAAAATAAATCTTATATAGATGATATTGATATTAAGATAATATTAAGCACAAGAAACACTATGTGAAAACCAATCATTTGCCGGATCAACGATTGCACATTGGTCCCAAATAGGATACACTTTCGCAAAATCATCTGTTAAGACTGTGGTGTAGGATATCAAATGTTCGAGCTTGACCGAAAACAATTTCTTAAAAGGATAAAAAGTGGGAGTAGATTCCACAATTGCCTATATTTCCCATATAATATTCCTGGGATGTAAAATAATATATGGTCGAGCCTGCCCCGACTTCTATTGTTTTAATATCACTGTAATTATTTCCAATGCCAAATACTGTTTATAAAATATGTAAAAAAAACCCCTCATCACATTCATATAATAGAATTTTCTTTAATGTATCATTTATTAGAAAATATAAAACATGCTCTTTTTCAACAATAAAAACCACAAAATATCTAATATAAATAACAAGTGAAAAATAACAGTCGGTAAAGCCTGACCAGATGATAGATACACTATACCACAGTATTTAAAGATACATTGTTGTGAGGTTAAGCGTTATTTGTGCCAAGCCTTATCTAAATATCAACATCTAAAAGAAATTAGAAATCGGGATTTAGATCAAACCTTCTTTTACAAAATTTCAATGACATTTAAGGACAAAATAAACCACACAAATTGCTTGGCAAAATGTCAAATTTTAACGTTTGTACAATAGTTTTTATGTTGTTAATTAAGGGGTTTGTGGTTTCGACAAACATTTAAAACAATGATTGCAAAAATATTGAAAGTTTCTAATATTCGGCAGACATCTTGAATATTTTTCAAAATGATTGTGGTGTCTAGTGCTAAATGTAATCATTTTAGCAAAAACTATGCAGAGTGAAGACGTTGAAGAAGAAACATTTAAATCATTTTCAGTCGTAAATTTTTAACTGCATTGTTAGTCACAAAACAGCACGTTGTTTAAACCGCTCTTTACTCCAAATTCTTTTCCTTCCTCTTATATTTCTAAAAACCGCAGCACTATCGTCGCCTGCATTCATTGAAAACAAAACAAAAATTAAAAAATAATGTTTGTACGAAAAATGTTTGCCTTGTTTATTGGCGACCACATAACGGAAACAAAGGGTGTGTTTGCCAAGCCATTTGTGTGGTTTATTTTGCCCTTTAGCCATGAAAAAGGAATTCAAGTGAAATTATAATCAAATAAATTTCCAAAACAATCCTGTTTAAAAAATACTTTGAGTACCACTTGTATTTATTAGAATTTCTCTAAAAACCATGAAAACCTTAGGTCTTTTTAAAAACGTTGAACTGAAAATTATGTCATTAAAAACTTTTTTCGGGAGTGATATTTGTATGATTTTGTTTTGTATAAATTAAATATAAATATTAACATAATTTGTTGACTTATGGCATGTATGGGATCTTTGCGAATTTATAGACTGATTCTTACTAAAAAAAACCTAAAATCCAAAAATAATTTCTGGATTTTAACTTGTTTTGTTCGTATTAAGTAAAATTTTCTTAAATAAGCATTTTTCTCATGATAAAAAAAAATCAGGTTTTTGGTACACGAATCAAAATTTCTTAAAACAAGATATACAAAACGTGCTCTAACCGCGAAAATAACGTAACCGACATCTTTTTCAATTTTGGTTTTTTTAAATTACTTTATTGGCAACACTGCATCATCTCCTAAAAAGTCATGTTCACATATGGTACCGTTACGATTTTATAGCAAGAAAAATTTTATCGTAAGCGACAAATTTCACACAAAATTTATATAAAATAAAATAAAAAAAAACTCTCTCTTGTAAAATTTGATTTTTTTTCGCTTAAGAAAGAAAGATATTTTTGAAATCAAGCTGCATTTGTTTAATATTAGTCTGGATTTCTTGATTTTTAAATAGAAAGTTTAATTCAAATAATTTTTATTTCTATAGAAAGCAAAAACAAAATTATAAAACATTTCTGAATTGGTTTTGCATTCAATGAAATTTTTGTGCGTTGCGTTGCGTTTTGCGGAATAAGACTCTTAGTTCACTAATGCTTCACGTTTTTATGTGATAGTTTATAATATAAACTTTATATTGAGTTAAATGTAAATTTTTCTTTTGAGTGTTGTTGCTTAATTTCAAAGACCAAACATGACTTTGGACTGAATAAGTATATCTTACTTGTTTAAGAAAATTTTAAATTTATTTACCTGAATCTAGTTATATCTTATTATATATTTAAAGAAAAATTTTCTTATTACAAGATTTAGTTGTTTAAGATAAAAATATAACAATTTAAAGTAATCAAAAAAGGTCGATAAATACTTAAAATTATATAACAATATGTATTTTAATCGAAAATTTATTGACTTGAACCGAGTTATAATTTCCTAAGTTTTTCTTAAGTGTATTATGAGAAACTTTTGATTGAAAACTTAAGGCGCTAACATTAAAAGAGGATTTGCATTTGTTTCCATTTAAGATTCAGTTGGCACGGCAGCGTGTACATATGCCAAAAGTATGTTACAGCTCGCCCATGACAACACCGATTTTCATGTAAAAATAATAATGAGCATTTGTGAGGCTAACAGAGGCGGACATTTATCTGATATTGTATTCCATACATAATTTGCCGACTTTTAATAAAACATTAATCAATATAAAATCCATTCTCTTTCATTAATTCAAAAATTATAAACAAAGCCTTTCCGGCGGACACCCTGTATTTGGAATAAGACATTGTTGTCTTAGACGAGTAAATAATTATTTCCTTCCGTGTATTTACAAAATACCATAAAATTATCTCTTAAATTGTACTTTACGCACAAGCTTTAGATGGACGGAAAATCACCCAGCCGGATGAACGGTCGGTTTAGAAAGTGACTCTAAGTCCATCGGTACACTAAATATGAGAGCCTAGAAGCAGCGTTTCTATGTGTTACACACATCATCACAAACGCATAATAACCTTTCCACATATGGCGGTGTGAAGGGTATACAAATTTTATGCTTGAACCTGCATAATTAATTTTGAAATAAAAAAAATACTTATGTGTCAATTTTAAATATACTTTCACATCAGCAGGTTTCTTTTAATTTTTTGCAATTAATATACATATTTAATTAATATGTATTATAAAAAGAATTATTTTTTTTCAAATAGAAGTCTTTCAACATATTGCATTTAAAATTTATATATGTAAAAGAAAACAGAAATAATATACATAATTACCACAAAAACTTTTCCATAGACACAATAAACGAATTCTTGTTGATTTAAAGACAAATCAATTATTTTACTGCTTCAACAGTCTTTAAAAAAAAAAAACTGGCACCCACCGGTTGGCATTAAACGCCACTTAAACCGGAGGGCCAACTTAATGTTATTATTCACACGCGTCTTCTGCAGGTAAAACTCTCTTCTCTTGTTTTTTATGCCTACAATTTTTGTAACAACAAAAAAGTTTGTATTATAACACTTTATAGCACCCAACACAAACAATTGACGTATTTGTGTGCAATAGATAAATAATTAGTCAGAATTACAAAACAAAATTTGTTTCTAAAGCGTTAACACCAAACGAAAACAAATGTTAATATTATTTAGTTTTTATATCCGGTATAGAACAACGTTAAAACAACTGAACAAACTTAGGGAAACACGGTCTGTGTCAGATATTGCACGGTTTTTGTGAGAAAATTACATACACCATCGACGATAACACGACGGTGATTACGACGAAATCAACAAAACGAAACGCTAGTAGTTGTTAGTTGTTTTCTTTTTTAATAGCGCAGTGTAGAAAAATATTGTTTTAAACGCTTTGACAGCCAAAACAAGAATGAGTACAAAAAAGCAAATAAATGAAATACATACTTAAAAAGCAGTTATTCACATATTCGCAACAATCGGGTTCCGACCCATCTCTTTATCTGCCTGACCATATGAGCGTTTTTGCATGCATGCGTCGTTCGCGTCTACCACCACTGATTTCATATTGAATGATTGTATAAACAATAAAAAACCAGAGAAGAAAACAAAATAAACAATATCAACAAATACATACACTGCGAATCACTTAGATAAAGAATTAAATTTTATCAACGTTGTATTAATAGATACATACATATCGTTCGTTCCCTTAAGTTGTAAAGGAGCTAAGTCCGCATTTTTAGAAAATTCAGGTTTTGATGCAGTAAGCAAAAATACAATTTGCAGAAAAAAATACAACAGTTAGACCATATTTACACTATGCAATTAACGCCACATCGTTCGCATGCAACTTTTTGTTTGTTAGCAAGAGGTGTAGGGAAGAAAACGAGATTGAAAAAGTTGAAAAAATGCTTAAAAACAATTTAAATATAAATGTGAAGAGTTTCGTAGCAACTGCTTTAAAAGAAAATAGAAAAAAAACTCGGCGTTAATTGCATAGTCTAAATGCGGTCAAATATGTGTAAATATGGTCAAAGGCAATTTTTTTTTTACAATTGCCGTAAGTTTTCTTTCTGAAATTGTTTGTGTTTCTTAAATACTAGTTTGTTTCTAGTTTTTGTGAACAGTGTGACATAAAAATATCAAAGAAAAACATGAATAGAACATTATCGTTATTGAAAACAAAAGAACATAATTAAAGCAATTGACAATGGAGCAAAACAATCGTTTTTTTTGGCTTTTTATTAAGTTTCTCTCGCTCCTGAAAAATAGGCTCTTTTGCATTTTAAATGACGATATCTTTGTATTAGGGAGATAGATTATTCGACTATTTTCAAAAACCGGTTTTCGAATATTCCAAATAGCTGCAATTTAAAAAAAACCCAGTTATCGGTTTAGCAATTTTAAAATAACAGGATAACCAGTTTTAATTCGAATACATAAAAATACAAACATCAAATTAGAGCCCCTATTACGGTTTGCAACTCAACTCAGTTGCTATATTGCAGTGAACAAAAACATAACAAAATTACAATTGATCACAACCAGTTGTCTTAATTACCACTCAACTAAGTTGAGTTGTGAACCGTAATAGGGGCCTAGTATTTATAACAAAAAGTTAATTTTAATAAAAACAAAACAATTCGTGATGGTAAGGAACCAACAAAATGCATAGATATGACTTAACCCTTTCACTACCATGGGGATCATGCATCCCAGCCTAAATTTAAAGAATCGTCAAAAAAATGTACGCTGTATTTAAATAAAATTATGTCCCATTGGTAGTTTTAAGTGTTTTCTGCACATAACTAGCAATTTTGTGTGTGTTTATTGAGTATATTGTTTTTTATTAGTGTTTTTCCTTTTTATGTCATTTTGTGTAAACAATAAAAGAGTTTTATGTTATAATAGAACGAGTAAGTAGTAATATGCTCTAAATACATTATTTTATGGGATAATAGATCCTATTGGTTTTGTTTGACCCATATAGATGGGATATATTATCCCATTGGTATACAAATGTAAGCCGATTTGTAAGTTTGCAGAGTGAAAAAAAACAAATCTGGTGGAAGACTGAAGGATGAAGAAATCTCTGAGATAATTAATATCAGTAACTCTGATCTTGGAGATATTTTAGGGCCTCTGATACAGAATATAATCTCATCAAAAATATCACTGTCATAGAAAAACTTTCGATGGGATATTTATTCCCAATTTATGTGGTTTAAAGAAACCTAGTGGGACATATAATCCCAGGACATATTTTGTTTCTGAAGGATTTTTTTTTTTCATTATTTTTTTATTGAATCTTCATATAGTAAATATGAACTCACAATAATTAATCTGAAGGATAGTATATTTTTTAAAAAAATTTTTTTTGGCGCTTTTTTGTATCACATCTACACGAACAAATTACTTGTATTTGATAAAAATCACTCCTTATAGTACAGTAGTGAAAGGGTTAAGGTGTTTTCATTAAATTTAAAAATTATTTGACGATATAATCCAAAAAAAAGCGTGACCAGTAAATGAAACAAACTTAAGCTTTATTTTTTATAATTTCTGTTTATGCACTAAACTTTATTCCTAAGAGCATAATTGTATAATGTAATTTAGAAACTGTTAAATAATGTTTGCTCTAGCCAAAAGTTTTGAAAAGCAAACAATATTTTAAGAAAACTAGTGGTTAGATGCTGGTCGTCAAGTATTTATTAAGTTTGAGCATAGCTTTGGAATTTTTGAAAAACTTTGGTTTTAAAAATTTATTTTAAATGAGTTTTAATTTGTTGGTGGCTAATCATGTCTATATGAATCAACATCTTAGCCAGGATTATTTATTTCAAATTATTTTGTTTCAGCATTATAGAAACGAATAGTAATATGAACATGTTTTTTGTATGAAATATCTTTCAATTCGTCGATCACAATTAAAAGCCTTCCATGACATTGTTTCATTCCTTATATTTTTTTTTAATTCTAAGTGTTTTAATAAATAAAACTCTTAAGAACTACTTGGAACAGTCAAGTTTTACTAAGCGTATATTAATGTGAAGCTTGTGGACTAATTAAAGTGATTAATAAGTCGTGACGTTGAAGAACCTTTGTATCTTATCAGCCCTTTCAGCACCATATTCATATAAATCAGTTCGAAATATCACCAGACATGACATTTTTATAAAAATATATATACTTATCAATTGTTAATAAAAATTCCCCGGGAATTTTCTCCCTTCCTCCATTTTTCCTATGTGAATTCAATTGTAAAAATGGGAAAACGAAAAAAACTCCCGGGGAATTTGTATTCGTAATTGGGCTGATAATATTTATAATACTGTCCAATTGCCAATTACTTTTTAAGCTGAACATTTCATTTTTGTAATATTTTGAATTGTTGTTGGTTTTTGTTACAAGAACAAGAACAAGAAGCTTATATAAGCGATTTGTATTTAAATTGTTCATAATGTTTTTTGCCTTTTTACTCTTTGTTTTGACATTTGTTGAATTTTGTTTTGTCATTCTTCATAAAAAATTTAAGTTTGCCCAATACTCAATTAGAAAAATACTTAAGTTTAGGGTACATTTATAACACATTACAAAAATAACCGGTTTACTTTACTAAAATATTCGATATTCGAAAAATGGACATTTTAATATATTCGACTTGGGCAAAATTAAATAACCGATTAAAACCGGTCGAATACTATCCGTTTGATCCTCCTAGTTTGTATTTAAAAAAACTATTTAGTATAGCTAAGCTAGAGACAATTTTACTAAAGGTTCAATGCACAAGTCTTTAAATACGAGGAAGGCTCACTTGGGTCGTCTTACGGTCCGTCCCTTCGTGAATAATCTAGTCCTCATAACGAAAAGACATTGTAACCCCCCAATATCTGAATTAAATGAATTTCTTTATTAAAGTAATTCGTAGTGTATCATAAACCAACAATATAAAACAAATAATGGTTATGACACTATGATATAAAAAATGTTTAACAATTGTGTTGCCAGATAAAAGGAATGTTATTACCCATAAATCTCCCAAATCTTAGAGCACCAGCAGAATATAAGGAAGTCATAGTCTTAGAGAATTTACATGAAATATTATTGTAAGTAGGTCACCATACAAAAAACAAAAAAAATAGTTGAGTAATTCACTACCTAAAATACATATGTATGTATACGATAATTAAAAGACTTTTCCAAGAAGCAAACCTTATTTTCCATCCCCAAGCTACTGTCTTTTTGTTTTTTTATACTTTGTTCATGGCCCAAATACAGCTACATTTTTCTTCTTGATTATAAATTTTTTACAGGCCGCAATTTAAAAGATAAGTTAATTTGATGCCTAGTAAGCTTTTATTGGCACAAGGATCAAGCCTTTTGAAAATACATAATGGGAATCGTTTCATGATTTCACCTTTTCTTCTGGAAACCTTTTAGTAAGCATTAAAAATAAATTCAGCCCAAAAACAATTCATTGCAACCCTTATAAAGTAACCATATTTAACAAAAATCGGTCCATAATTCACGAAAGCTCACATACAAATACCATTTCCTAAAGAACGCTTCCACTGCGTTATATTCCTTATAAAAGTTGGTATTAAGAAAAAAAATTTTAGAAAATAACTTTTAAAATAGCTAGTAAATATGTATATCAAGATAAAATTTTGTGTCGGTAGGTCTAGTTAGAATTTAATGGCCCCAAATAGGTTATACTCTTAAAAAAAAAAATTACAAGTGTGTGTTTTGCTTCGGGGGTC
The DNA here is from genome assembly GCA_949318255.1 of Pollenia labialis. NCBI lineage: Eukaryota > Metazoa > Arthropoda > Insecta > Diptera > Polleniidae > Pollenia > Pollenia labialis. The sequence goes on from OX439142.1 coordinate 56,762,890, forward strand.
CCTTGAAAATCATTTCTTTCCGCGAGCCACCAAATGCTGTTTGGTTGCTGAAGTTATGAAATATTTGCCATAAACGTATACAGTGCTTTCAGCCAAAATTTTCTTGTTTTATATGACTTTAGCAAGAGTCTTGCCGGATATTCAAAAAAACGCAAGATTTTTGGTTACGCATTAAAGCGATTTATTTTGTTCAAATTTATGTAATTTCGGACAAAAATAATAAATCATTAAAACGGGTAACGAATTTAAGCGGGATTTTGTTCATGTAATTATGTGAAAATGTTGCTTGCCAGCACATTTTGCGCATTTAAGAGGGGAAATCATTTAAGCGGGAACTTCTGTATATATTTTATAAATTTCAAATGTTCCGCTGATTTCGCATTCCGTTTAGAAAAATAAGTAAGCATATTAAAATGTATTCATTAAATGTGGAACTTAAAATGTATTGAAAATTGTGATAGAGTTTTAAATGTGACTTTCACCAGCTGTCGCTGCTATTTTTGTGTTTTTATCATCTTTAACATGTGCATTGTTAAATGTTTAAGAAATTAGCTGCCTATTTTTGTCTACACATTCTATCGTATCTTAAGGTTGCAATGTCTATCGATCAATGGTTGATACTCTGAAAAAGGCCAGAAGAAAAAAAAATATCGCTGTCAAACATAACATTTTCATGAAAAGTGGTATAGAAAATGATGAAGATGATGACCATATGCATGAAGTGCATCTAAAAATTTTCTTAGCAAACTATTGAAGAAGTGAACAAATAATGTTTTCGAGTCAATCTTTAAATATTGGTTAGATGAATCTTTTCACTTTCCCTGAAAAGCCTCGTTAAGTTTTTTGGAAGAAGACTCGGATAAAATACCATCAAGACCCGGACGACCGTCCAAATCGTTTGTAGAATATTTAAAACGTTTTAAACATTTTAACTATACAATAAACATAAATTAACAAAAGTAGTTATGAGTGATTACACAACAGAACAAAATTGAACTTTTTTTGTGTTGATTAAGAATTGAATGTTGTTTTTAGGGTTTTTGGGACGCTGAATTTTTATTTTTTATGAATTTTTAAACAACCAAATTTTTATTATTTTTTTAACTTCAACAATATCTCTGAAACTACTTGTCAAATTTCAAACCAATGTAAGCACGGTCTTAAGATAATATTGCTGACGAATTTTGATTTTTTTTTTTTTTTAACTAAATATGGTAACTCATTTTCAAGTAATTCCAATATATGTATGTAGCGAAAGTGCCTTAATTTTGGCCAAGTCGAGCTGATAGAAGAAATAAGAACAGATTGGATTCAGCATCCCAAATAACCTTTGAAACAATATTCAGTTCTTAATCAACAAAAACATTGTTCCCTTTTATTATGAAATGATTTTGTAGGTTTTATGTCAGTTAATTTTGTTTGGAAGGCGCCACACCAACACAATCTAATCCAAAAGTTTTTGGCGTTATTTGTTCATTTGTTAATACAAATTTTTATCCTTATATGTACTTATAAAAAAGGGTAATGCGTTTTTTCGGTCTAAATTTGTCACTGGGACTACTGTGCGATGGTGTACAACTTTAATTGAAAAACGTTTCGAAATAGAGATCCTCTGACCCTAAGTGGTACGTGACAAATTTTTATAGAGTCCTTGAGAATATATGTGTTTGTGCAGAAACACATTCTGATGTCGATTTAAACATACAGGGTCCGCCAAATAACTTTTTTTTTTTTGAAAAAATGTACTGAATATTTTCTCAAATTTCTTTTTTTATTTGAAAGTACAATCCTTCCGGTAGCCTACACGATCGGTTCAATTTTTAAGCACATTTTTGATTGTATGCAGCTGTATTTCACCAATAACTCCACGAATATTGTCCTTGAAAGCGTCAATTGCCTCTGGCTTGTCGGCGTAACACTTATCTTTGACGGCACCCCACAAATAATAGTCCAACGGTGTAAAATCGCAGCTCCGAGGTGGCCAAACGACATCAGCTTTGCGGCTGATAATGCGATCTTCAAAAACAGGGCGCAAAACATCGAGTGTAGCTTCGGCTGTGTGGCACGTAGGGCCGTCCTGTTGAAACCAAATGTTGCCAATATCCTCCTCTTCAATTTTTGTGAACAAAAATTCGTTTAACATGGCCCGATAACGATCGCCATTGACTGTAACGGCCACTCCTTGCTCATTTTCGAAGAAAAATGGCCCAATTATGCCTCTAAACCAAAATCCGCACCAAATAGTGACTCGCTTTTGGTGCAACGGCTTTTCAATGTTTGCATGCGGGTTTTCTGTGCCCCAAATGCGACAATTTTGCTTGTTTACATACCCGCCAAGATCAAAATGAGCTTCATCTGAAAAGATGATTTTTTTGGCATCGGCATCTTCTGTAAGTCGATCGCAGGCCCACTTAGCGAAGCGAAAACGCATATTTCCCAGCGTTGTTCAAGCGTATACACAATCATATTCGTTCAGCGGAAGGATAAAAATAATTATCTGTCAAATCCGGCATGAGCTAAGTGTTACCATTGACGAAATAAGCACTAGTTATAAAAAGAGGTTAGATGGCGGACCCGTTATTAGTCCGTCTGGATGTCTGTGTGGTAAATTTTTTACATACTCTATTATTTATGGACCCAAAAACGAAATCTATTGAAACTTAAAAATGTTTGATGCCATCCATAATGCCATTAACAATTTTTATGGAAATCAGAGAATATTTGACCATAGCTTCCATACATGTCCGAAAATGGACAGGCGACAACTATGGGCGTTCAACATTCCCAAAAACAAAATAATCCTACAATTTGTTGACTTCGATGAATAGAAAAGACCTATCTGAACCGTCTTTACTGTAGTGAATTGTGAAAGAAATGGCTAGTGTTGTATGCGTTTCTTCAAAGTTTTTTCAATAATACTGTTTTTGATTAAGAGATAAAAAAAGCATTCCGTTTTTTTTAATCTTTTTGCAATTTTTAATTATACAAGACTTTTAATTTTTGGGATACAAACGGTATTTTTAAATCTTCTTTTTCCAGACAGAGCAAGTAGCAAAAATAAAATACCTGATAAAATTTAAATGTGTCATTAAAATGCTAAAAATATATCGATATGCAATTTAAGAAAAATATGTTTGTTAAAACACATTTTTTTGGGGTTCAATGCCAATGTGTCAGTAATAAATTTTAACAAGTAGGCCTCTGCTTAGTGCCCATTCACATTATACGATTTTTGTCGTTGCGATTCTTACCTTATGGACGAGATTCATTTTGTTCGCTCATTCGTTCTCTCACTGTTCTCTCGTTTGACTTCAAAGAGGAAACGACAATAATCGCAACGACAAAAATCGTATAACGTGAATTGGGACTTAACTTCATTTAATTGGGCTTTTGCTTTAATCGAGGTTTTGGTTTAATCGGTTTATAATCGGTTAATTTTGTTATTAATCGGTTAAAAATGCAAAAATTATTTATCATTATTAACAATTTTTTCAATAGTATCCCTCCAATACTAAATATTTTGCTTTATTATTTTAAATGTTCTTCAAAATATACATATATGTACTTACGTGTATATTTTTGAACAAAAATTTCATTGATTTTTAATTTTTACTCTGTTCACTTTCACATGAAAAAATTTGTCAAATTCTTTTTATCTCGATCAAGGAGTTTTTTTTAGGAAATTTTATCAAAATTTTTATCGATGCGAATACACTGTTTTTCATTGTAAAATTTTGCTAGCAACATCCCTTCAAGAAATGAATTTCATATTTTAAGAAAATGATGATTCGTTCATTTATTTCTTGTAGGGATATTAATCACATTTGTTTATCAGTGTAAACCAAAGTATATTGCCTTATTTTTTAACTTACATTATTCTTTTCTATAATAAGAATTTTATAACTCTTTTTATTCTTACTATTTTTTTGTAATAGTAAATCCTATGTGGGACTTATGGGAAAGTATTAACTTGCCTCAAAATAACAAATTTCGAAAGAAAATTTTATTCACGATAGGCGTGATAAGCAAAATCCGAAAATTGCTACTATATGTGGAAAACGACAAGAGTTAAGGGCTAACTATAATGTGCTTAAGCTTACATACGCAAATGTGCAAATACTTATAATCAAATGTACACAACTATAATGTACTTAAGCAACTTTTCGTTAAGTTTCGTCAAGTGCCATTTGCCTTAGCAAATAGCGAAACTTATCGTACTTTGCTTAAGGAATCAGCTGTTTCTTGGTTACATATTGAAAAATATTAAAAAAAAACACACACAATTGCATATTTTAGTACTCTTTTATTTTTGTGTTTAATTGTTTTTAAAATTAATAAAAATACACATGCTCATGGAAGTATATTTATTAATTGTAGACACTAAAAAAATTATGTCAAAGAATTGATATTTTAAGGAAATATAAAAAGAAAATAATTTTTGCAAAAGTACAAAAGTTTGCAGCTAAGCGTTAAAGCTATTTAAGTTCAAAAAGTACAATTTAGTCACCCAAAAGCCCACAATAATTTGCTTAAGCATTTGACAGGCTTTTCGTTAATTTTTGACAGTAGCTTAAGCCAGCCTAAGCATATTATAGTTAGGCCTTTAACCTTAACAGAGTCGTATGAAACAAACAGGAAATAAAACAAGTAACTGTGCTATATTCGGCTGTGCCGAATCTCATATACCCTTCACCATAGTGCGGTAAAAGCATAAAGCTATATAAATACCGTTCTTTAAAAATAAATAAATTTATTTATTGCCAAGCTCACTTCTCAGTCCCGTCCGCATTCTGTCGGATGTTGTATATTGATAACCAAGATGCTTGTACCTTATTTGGAAACTTTGGATCTTGCCGTTCTCCAGATATACAGAAATCTATAATGGGTTTGTAAGGTAGGTGCCACGCCCACTTCTCCAATCCTGCCAATATTTTTAAAGTGGTTGTATATTAATAACCCAGCTATGTGTGCTAAGTTTCAACAATATTTCTCCTACAGTTCTTTATAAAAAATTTATTTTGTGCCCACATTTTGTTAGATGCTTTGTATTAAAAACCGAGATGGTTGTACCTAATTTGAAAACTTTCGCTCTTTTCGTTCTCCATATATGCATTATGAAATTTTTATAGTATTTGTATAAAAGGTGCCACGCCACCTTCTTTAATCCCGGCCATTTGTATTGATAACAAAAATGAATGTACCCAATTTGGAAAGTTAGGCTCTTGCTGTTCTCCAGATATACAAAAAAAGAACTTAAAAAACAACAACATGGGATTTATTGGTAAAATTAGAGGTAGTCATGGTTCATATCTCAGTCATTTATATACCGAACTGAATTTCAATAGCAAAATTTAAATGAGCATATTTGACAAAGATATGTATATGTATGTACACCAACTATGTACCCATCATTTACATATGTATATGGTCTTCGGAAAACCCATTTCAACAGACGAACGGGTGGACGGTTAACCAGATTTTAACTTCTCTTTTATTTAATATTTCTTTATTCGTATAAAAATATTAAAATTCATTAATATTTTTGCCCTTGCAGAGCCATAGTGGCTTCTCTGCTGGCAAATGAAAATCAAATTGAAAGTATAAATAAGGCCGTAAGTGTTTATAAAAATAGCTTCTCGTTGCAATTTTACTGCTAAAAAAGGTTTTAAATAAGTTGTTCCTATTATTATTATTTGCAGTGTTGAGAATATCTGTTGATATCATTTTAAGTTGTTTTGGTAGCAGTACTGACAGAGTAATTAGTAGCATTACTGGCAGAGTACTTCTCTTAAGGATCCAGAATATATATACTTTAAAGGGTCTATAATCAATATTGTGGAAGTTACAACCGGAATGACACAAGTATTAATATGTAGTAATGGTAGTAGAAAATAAGTTGATTCCAGTAACAGAGCTGTTAATAGCTGTAAAATATTGCAATCGATTTAATTGCAATCACTAAATTCTCGTAAATGATTATATTATTATATAATATCGTTGGACTTTTACTATAGTTGTGATTTCGGAGGAATTGATTGAAATTGCATGATTTCAATTAAACTTTGATTGCAATAGAATTGATTGCAATAAAATCGATTGCATTCAATTATTTCGAAAAAGATTGATTTTCCAAGGATTGGAATCACAAAATATGTATTGCAATTTTGACAAAATATCATTTTGAAATCTTAAATCATTTTTAATATTGAAAACTAAAATTAGTTTGTAGAAATCATTTTGATTTCAACCCCATTTTGTTTGCAGTTTTTGACAGCTTTGTTTGATACTTAGAAAAGTGTTTGATAATATAGAAGCGAGAAATAATTTATTTTTATTTACTTATTTTTCTCTGTAAAAATTAAATCTTAAAATAAGAAAACACGTGATTTTTGTATTGCAGTTTTGTTATTGAATAAATGTTAATGCCTTTCAACACAGTTACTATCAATCGTCTAATTTAATTGTTATGACGCAAATTTCTTAATTAATAATTTTCCTATTAAATGTAATTGTTAACTTACTCACTTAGTATGTACCCAATTTTCTATTGTATGGCTTATCAATTTGTACTCGATTATTGTCTATTGCAATAATATTTTTGTACAGAAATAAGAAAACACACCCCTTAGTATGAATAAGTACCATTGCGTCAAATATTAGTACTACGAAAGAAATAAAATGGATAGATGATGTACCTTCTAGAGATATATGGACTGTTTACAATTTTTTTAGTTTTTGTTTTAATTTGTTAAATAAAATTTTCTTTACAGGTAAACAAATTCAGAGTATATTAAATATTGTTAATGATATGTACGGCACGGATTTTTATGCAGTTAAAATCGCGTTTTATGCGCATAAAAAATGCACTTAAAATGGAAAAATATGCGCTAAAATAAAATAAAGTAAAACACAAAATATAAAGAAAACCCAAAGGTAAAACAATCATGTAAATTAAGTCACTCTTTCGATAGATATTTCCAAATATAATATGAAGTAAGAACACAATTTTCATTAATATTAATATATTAATTAATTTTCGCTGTTTTCGTAAAAATTCAAATTAACATGCCAACAGTTTGTTTTATTGTCCTCCTTTTTTTACATTATCAAACTTCATACGAATTTGTTAACAAAAGTTACCCTCCACAGCATACACCTTATTTATAGCAATATTAATTAACTTTATTTGCTTTCTCAATGAATGAGATTTTCTTAATTTCACAAAAGTACCCAAATATTAACGGAACTTATTTTATATATGGTAAATTTAAAATTGTTGTATAGACACTGCATTAACATTGCTGAATCCTTCCACCACATCTTTGAATTGGCAAAATTTGGCTTTTAACCATGTTTCCCACCTGGTTTTTATAGACAGTGGAGGAAGACATTAATCGGGATACTTCTCTTTATATACGGCAACTCGCAAAAGTGCTTTACAAAATATTTTTTCCCATAAGAAATCAAATAATTATCATCGAAGTTTGAACCGATTTTGGTAATTTACACTACTAGTTTTTCACTCCCCCTATTTTGAATTAAAAGTGAACAGTTTTTTCTTGAAATTTCGGTTTTCCCCATACATTTTTAAGGTAAAAGAAACAAATTTCGAGGGAAATTTAATTCAAGATAGGGGCGACTAAATTTATTTCCGGTGAAATTGAATAAAAAAATTAAGTTCATAGATTATCAGGGGTGTGCTGGAAATCGCAAACGTAAAGGGTTATGGGTAAAAATAAGAGGCAGTTGTGTTTTTTGCTCATAACCCAACCATTTGTGAACCGATCTAGTGTAACTTCGGAAGGAAACAATATGCGATATTAATATATAACAACCTAGTCCCCATAATATTTAATTAAAAAACACTTATACGATTGTTCAAAAAAGTAACATTTTATTTAACACTAGCATTTAACCAGCTACTTCGTTAGCGTCTCGTTTTCCTTCGGGGACATATTTGTATGCTAATGTTTATTAATCGGCGAAAAGGATTGCTTGGAGGAACATCTGTAGCGGCGTGGAAGGATCCTCTGAGACGAACCGTTTACGTAAGGTAATGGCCTCGAGCCCGGTTGTCCCGACGTACGTCCGGAAATCGGATGGTAGTTGGACCACGAATAGTCAGGAAACACTGGAAGTGTTGATTGATACTCACTTTCCTGGAAACTCCCAATGGGGTTTTCGGGATCGGTCGCGGGAGGCGACTCATATTCCTATGTCCATACCATTGGACTATGATAGGATTAAGTGGGCTATCGATAGCTTTAGCCCATACAAATCTCCGGGTATGGACGGTATAATTCCTGCGGACCTGCAGAGGAATTCGACCCTGATAATACCCTGGTTGTTGGCCATATACAGGGGATGCGCTAGATTTTCGTATCTTTCCGTGAAATGGACCCTGTGCAGGGTGGTCTTTATACCCAAAGGGGGTAAGGCTTCTCACACCGAGCCGAAGGATTACAGACCGATTAGTCTTGCATCCTTTCTTCTTAAGACTCTTGAGAGGGTTATCGATATACACTTGAGGATGACCATCCCAAGGGGCTTACTCTCTGCCTCTCAACATGCCTACACAAGGGGCAGGTCTGTTGAGACGGCTCTTCACTCTCTGGTCGGAACCATTGAGAGATCGCTCGAATTTAGGGAGTACACACTTGTGGCCTTTCTCGACATAGAGGGGGCCTTCAACACTGTCAACCCGGACTCTATCGTGATGTCCATGAGGAGTCTGGGGATCGACGCTGGCATATGTAGATTTGTGGACAATCTACTACGGAATAGGGTCATTTGTTCTACGATAGGTGAAACCAGTGTTCAGAGGCTGGTGAACAGGGGTACTCCCCAAGGGGGAGTTCTATCCCCACTATTGTGGAACCTGACTATGAACACCATGTTAACAAGGATGGACGACATGAAGATCAAAACGGTGGCGTATGCTGATGATGTTGCAGTGGCCATCTCAGGGAGGCATTTGGGCGTAATGTCCCAGTGTATGAAGGCTGCTTTGAAGATACTCAGTACCTGGAGTGCATCATGCGGTCTGGGTGTAAATCCGTCTAAGACGGAACTGGTACTCTTCACGAGGAGGTATAAGACCGAGGACTTTAGGCTTCCGAGGTTAAATGGAATTGAGCTCCGGATATCTCAAAGTGAGAAGTATCTGGGCGTGGTTCTGGATAGCAGGCTGTCATGGGGACTAAATGTCCGGATGAGAGTGGAAAAGGCAATAGTTGCCATATATGCGTGTAGGGGTGCAATCGGCAGGAACTGGGGTATGAGCCCGAGGTGTGTCAATTGGATCTTTGAGGCTGTGGTAAAGCCGACCCTGTACTATGGGTTCGTTGTGTGGTGGACTGCATTGGATAAGGGCGTACACCGTGCGATGCTTGAGAAAGTATACAGACTTTTTTTTGATTACGGGATCAATGCGATCTACTCCAACGAGGGCGCTGTTCACGATACTGAACTGGCTCCCGGTGGATATAATGGCCAGACAGTTGGCTCTTTGTTCGGCGACGCGGCTGCACGCGGTGAATAGCTGGTCAACACGTGACTTTGGACACGCCGGGATAATCAAACGTACGATTGTCCCTGATGGAGTGGATTACTGCACCCCGGTGCAATTCTTTGGTGCGGGGTTCGTGGTGCAAATGGCGCACAGCAGTGTGCTGTTGGATACTTTCCGTGAACCGACCCTAGGGGTCTACACTGATGGTTCGAGGAAAGGTGAGAGGGTCGGCGGAGGTTTCTTCATAGAGGAACTGGATGTGAAGGTTTCCTTTCGCCTGCCGGATGGATGTAGTGTCCTGCAGGCGGAAATCTCGGCTATAAGGCGGGCGGCAAACTGGCTGAGGTATCATCGCATATCGGGAGATATACGTATATTTACTGACAGCAAGGCTGCCCTTGCTTCCCTAGCGGGTGTCTACACGACATCGAGGTTAACTGTAGAATGTCGGATGTCTTTGGATGAGATTGCGAAACATTCAAGGGTAACGCTAATATGGATACCGGGGCACACTGGGTGTCCGGGCAATCAGGTAGCAGATGAGCTGGCCAAACAGGGTGGTCGCATGGATGATGCATTCATTGACCAATTCATTGGCCTTCCAATGGCTCACTGTAAATCACTTATTTGGCGCGAGTCCTATAGAGTTGCGCAGACGCGGTGGACCCGTGAATCCACCTGCTCGATATCCAGGATCCTTTGGCCTGGATATGATGGACGGAGAACTAGCTCTCTACTTGGGTTCAGCAGAAACCAGATTAGGACTGTGATATCGGTTGTAACTGGACACTGGCCGGTGGGGACTCATGCTGGAAGAATGGGTCTGGAATTTTACGACTACTGTAGAAGTTGTCAGAACGAGGAGGAAGAGGAGACTGTGCTCCACTTTCTCTGTCATTGCCCTGGACTGCGGGGTATTAGGGTGGAATGCCTGGGGGAACCGGTGTTTGCCTGTTTGGAGGATCTATCTGGGATGGAACTGAAATCGCTCCTTCTCTTCACTAGGAAGACGAGGTGGTTGGACTTTGCAGTGACGCCATCTGAGTGACTGCTCTAAGGGATGGGCATTGGCGCAGGGTATCACAAAGGGACCAATAAAGGACCCAAGTGAGCTGTCTTTGATGGCTGCCCATGGAACCTAACCTAAATGTTTATTAAACAAATACCAGTGTAGAACCAAAAAGCAAAAGAAAAATATCAAATTTACCGTATTTCCCTTTTTTGGTACTATTTTTCCCCCCATTTAAGTACCAAAAATTTCAGTACGAATATGTCAATGAATGGAGAAAATGTTTTGTAAAAAAAGTAGCAAGTATTTACCTATAAATGTTCGAATTTCGAAAAAGTACCAAATGTGTATTCGTATTTTTTTGGTAAGTTTCGAATGTGGTATTAACATTGGGCCATATTCATAGTCAAAAATAAAGTCGACTTTAAATAAAAACCGGTTTTAAATGCATGTGAACACCATTGTTTTAAAATATACTTTAAAAAAAGTTGACTTTATTTTTGACTATGAATACGGGCCATTGTTTCTAAGTTTATTTGTTCAAAAAATAGATGGTGTGCCAAAAAAGTACCAAAATTCAGGTTTTACCCGTTAACTCCCTTATAGGGCCGAATTTCAAAAGAGTACCAGACACCTGTCCGCTTATTTTTCTAAAGAACAACGAAAAGTTTTACATTTTTTTTTCTCTTTTAGTTTTGGAGATATAAGGTTACCGAAATTTCCCGGTTTTACTCTTTTTTACCCCCTAAACATTCGAATTTCCAAAAATGGATCGATTTGGGGAGTGACCAATATCTGGTCCAAATTTCAAGTTTTTACCTTCAGGCGTTTATGCTGTGCAATGATGAATCAGTCAGTAACGTTACAATTTTATATATGTATGTATATATAGATTTTTTACACGTAGCAATTAAAATCAAGTCTTACCTCGTATTACGGCCATAAATAACAAAATAAAATCAACATCGACTTTTCGATTAGTTGTAATGTATTTTGTTTAATTACATCATATGCAATCAACCATTACGTCCTTTTGGACGTTAACGCGGTTTGTTGGGACCGAAGAAAGCACGTGTAAATCAAATTCGCGTAAAACAAGGTTCAGGGCTGGTACAAACTTCGTTTATGGGAGCAGAAATTTAACATATCGCGTAAATCAAAACTTAAGATACATACAAAATTTCATTTTTGGGCCTAAAAACCGTGTGAGAACAAAAACAATACTTGAAATATATTCGAATATTTAAAATCAAAAATGTAGGAAAATGATGGCAATTGTACGTAAAATAGTCAAAAACAAATTAAACTATTCAATAGATATTATAATCCTTAAAATAAAATACAAAAAAATAATTCCCAGAATTTAAGAAAATTATAAATAAAATCGATAAAGTAGTGCAAAAAACATTTTATTTTTTATTAATTTTTTATAAATATGTATGCATTTGTGCAGTTCTATTTTATAAGGATTGCCATAACTTTTTGACAGTATTTTATTAAAATCGCGTAAAAGAAAACGCGTAATTCAAAAAATAGTTGCTATTATTGATCCGTGTTATATCTAAATCGCGTAAATGTAGTACCGTGCAAATCAAAGGATACCTGTACATATATTAATTGAAATACATACAAAAAGTTTAACCATAAGTTTTTCCAGATACACATATGTAGGTATGTATATTGTTATTTACAGAATTTACTAACTGTTGTTTTAGTTGTAAGCAAAAAATGTTTAAAACTTTCATCAAAAGTTCGTTGCGACATTATTTCAAATGCTTAAAGTTCTCTCACAAAAAAACTTTGGTAATTATGTAGTATGTATAAAAAAAAAATTAAACAAAATCAATTTATCTATATAGTTTTTTACTTTATTTACATATATTTATGGCCAATTTCACCAATTTATTTAAATATCAATTTATGTTTATGTTTAAAATTCGTTTTTCATCTCAAATAGAAATAAAATTATATGAAAAACTATATTTAAATATGAATTGATATTTAAAAAGTTTTAATCAAATTTAGTAAAAAAAAACGTTACAATTCAGACCGTCTGGCAATCCTAGGTATAGGGTATGATAAGGTCGGACTTGACCGACTATACTTTCTTGTTATTTCAAAAAATCAAGGCATTTAACAATAATTGACCGGTTTCATTGCTATTTTAAAAGAAATTCTCAATTCATTAAAATTATCTTACACAGAAAGAATTATTTTTCGAATTCAAACAAAAAATTTGTAGTATCAAAACATTTTTTGTCTGAAATCGGTCCTACAAACAAATTCGCATATTCAAACAATTTATTTGCATTTTGTTTACTAAAAAAAAACACTGATTTTTTCAAACAAATAATTTACAGAATCAAACAAAAAGTTTACTGAAATTCATATAAATTTCAAACAAATAATTTTGCTGAATCAAACAAAAATTTTTTGCACAAGCAATGACGCGCACCCAAGCTATCACTGAAAGAGAAGATGAAGGCAGAAGCAGAGCGGCGGCTGGCTTTGAGACACATGTTTTGTTGGAATTATTTTTGAACGAAGTCTTGTTTATACACACAATGTTTTTCGTCATCACTCACTGTTGCTGTATCCTTTCCTTGGCTAAAGAAGAAGAAATGTAACAAACAACGGCAGCAGACCGACTCGATATGTTTTTCGTCATCATTTTATTTTTGTATTTGATGTATTTAAGTAAACAGTTTTCAAAAATTGAATACGGGATTTTGTTTTTCATTCTTTTTTTTTCCAACTTTGAAACCAACCAAAAATTTATTTTGTTTCTTATAATGTTGTTATTGTTCAAAAAAGAATGAAACCTTTTTTTACCTGCTATTTTTTTGTTTTTTTACTAATAACATCGTCGCGCTATTTTATCATCTTTCTTCTTGTTGTACTTTTTTAAAGCGTCCAAAAATAAACTGTTTGTGTTTTGTGTTGTTGTTCTTATATTTCACATAAAGAAGTGTTGCTTACGATCAAATAAAAAATGCAAAAAACGACAACATTAAAGAGCGTTAAATATTTCATACAAAATTATGAAAAATTGAAACCAATAGCGCGTATTATATATTATAGAAAAGTTGTCAACATTTTTGTTGGTTAAATAAAAATCAAACAAAAATATTAATTGAATCAGTAAAATAATTTGTAGAAATTAAAAAAAATTTCAAACAATCGTTTGTTTGAAAATAATTCGGCAATAATTTTTTCTGTGTATACTACGTTGTAAACTGGAAAAAATGTTAGAAATGTCAATTTAAAGGGCACTCCATACGTAGATAGTAGGGAGATCGATTATTCGACTTTTTTCAATAACCGGTTTTCGAATATTCCGAATAGTAGCTATTTTAAAAAACTTGTTTTCGGTTAAGCATTTTAAAAACAACCGGTTAACCGGTTTAAGTTCGAATACATAAAAATACAAAAATCAAATTGGTTTTTGTAACAAAAATTTAATAAGAATAAAAACAAAACAACTCACGAAGGTAAGGAACCAACAAAATACATAAATATGACTTAAGATACATATGTTCAGACCTAACAAATATTTGACGATAAAATCAAAAAAAGCGTGACAATTTCTATTTATTTGCTAAACTGTATGTCTAAAGCCTGTTACTCTGTTCAACATTTCACGTGAAATGCTGTCAAAACGCATATGAAAAAAAATTGTGAGGAATATCTATGAAATAATGTTGATAGAGTTGTACTCTGTTCATTTTGTGAAAAATTTCCGAAATGTTTCTGGCAACATTTTTTTACAACTGCGAAATAATGCAAGCTGCATTTATTTCACGTGGAATTTTTTAGCAAAAGCAAAAAAGTATGAACTGAGTATTAAATAAGAAATACAAAATTAAATAACACAACCGGTAACAGTTTTTTATCCATATTTCCCTTATTTTTTATTAAATTTTTTATTAAAAAAAATTATTTTTAGTTATGCAAATACATGTGGGGTTTGCTTACATACGCAAAACAATGTCACATACTTTGCAGGAATAAAAACGTCAAATCGTACAAACTCGCATGATAGGTAACATTGATACATGCCAAAATTTTCGTGTGAAATAATTAATGTTGCTCAACATTTTTTACAAGTGATAATTGTATTTATGTATAATGAAGTTAAGAAACTTTTAAAAAATGTTTGCTCTAGCCAAACGTTGTGCAATTCTTAAAGAAAACTAGTGGTTACGTGTAGAACGTCATATATTTAAAAGGTGTGAACTTAGCTTTAGAAATTTTTAAAAACTTTGGTTTTAGAAAATTATAGGAATAAATTTATTATTTGATATAGTCTACCAAATTTATTTTAAATGAGTTTTAATATGTTGGTGGCTAAGCATGTCTATATGAATCAGTAAACTTCAGCCATATTTGAAAAGTTGCAAACAAAGCCTCTTATCCAGGATTATACATATATTTAAATTTCAGCATTATAGAAACAATAGTAATTTAACATGATTTCCATGAGATTGTTTGATTCCTTCAATTTTGTTTTAAGTTCTTGGTATTTCAATAATTTAAACTGATGAATTTTCCCATATTGTTGATTTCGCCGGTATGGTGTAGTTTTAAGCATGAAGATATGCAACTAACTAACTACTTAAGAGTTTTTCATTCATTACTGGCAGCATATTTTAGTAAAGTATTATTTGCAGTCTCTTAAAAACTACTTGGAACAGAGTCAAGTTTTTCTTGGCATATATTTATGTCAAGCTTGTAGTCTAATTAAAAGTGATTAATAATTCGTGACGTTCAAGAACCTTATCATTTTATGACCGTTTAAGCGCCATTGTATTTTAAATTAGTTCGATATTATCACCAGAGATGACATCTTTATAAAGATATATTTAGATATTATTTAGAATACTAACCTTTTTTTATAGTATTTTGAATTGTTTTTGGATTTTGTTACAAGAACACACGCTTATATAAACCATTTGTATTTACTTTGCACATAATGTTTTTTTGATTTTTGTTACATTTTGTTTGACATTGTTTATAAAAAGTTTAAGTTTGCCAAGTATTCAATTTGAAAAATACTTAAATTACGGGAACATTTATAACAAAAGCAAGGAAAACGTATATACATTACATTTTACTAAAATAACCGCTTTATTTTACTAAAATAACCGGTTTATTCGATATTCGAAAAACAAACATTTTAAAATATTCGATTTTGGTAAAACTAAATAACCGGTTAAAACCGGTCGAATACTATTCGAATACTAGTTTAGCTTTGTTTTAATAGAAATTATACGTTTTCTCGTTCAATCTGCTTCACTTCATGTTATAAATGTACAGTGTGGCTCGAAATGAGATATATGGTTTGATTTCTTATAACATTGTTTATTATTTAATATTTTTAATCAGGCTTAAGTTCATCAAATTTAATTTTCATTAAATTATTTTTATGAAGAAAGGAATTTTACAACATGAAAATTAATTAAAATTGTTATTGATAATCATTCATTCTTGACTGACCTGAGATTCGAACCCAGGCGGCTGGTTACCATGACATGTTTCGATCGCAACCACTCGATCTCCTCAGATGGATTTGCCGTCTTACACTCGCAGCCATCGACGACTGCTTACATCAATAGTCAAATATCAATCCTTAAACCAAATTGTATTTTTAACCTTTGGTAGATCGAAATTTGCTTTTTGAATGATTATCCATTTTTTAATCAATTTTAGATGTTTTTCCTAACTTCTGTTTTTTCGTACTTATGTCAAGAATTCTTCTTGAAGTCCAAAGTACATTTTTTTGTTTTTTTCATTTTGTCTTTCTTTTCTTGTTGACCTTTTTCAGCACAACTTGAAGGACAAATGTACACATAGAGCTCGTGCCTTAGCTTTAACAATAATTAGAATTGTGGTTATTTTTTTGAACTATTTATGGTTTTTAATCCAAATTTTTAATATTTTTAATCAGGCTTAAATTCATCAAATTTAATTTTCATTAAATTATTTTTATGAAGAAAGGAATTTTACAACATGAAAATTAATTAAAATTGTTATTGATAATCATTCATTCTTGACTGACCTGAGATTCGAACCAGGCTGCTGGTTACCATGACATGTTTCGATCGCAACCACTCGATCTCCTCAGATGGATTTGCCGTCTTACACTCGCAGCCTTCGACGACTGCTGACGTCAATAGTCAAATATCAATCCTTAAACCAAATTGTATTTTTAACCTTTGGTAGATCGAAATTTGCTTTTTGAATGATTATCCATTTTTTAATCGATTTTACATGTTTTTCCTAACTTCTGTTTATTAGAAGTGGAGAAAATATACATCAGTGGCTCAAATATAGATGGAACATTTTGGATATTTTTTTTTATAATTGTTTCTTTATTTACAATCTATCCAAGGGATAATAAGCAAATATGTATGTTGACATTTTTAAAAATAACAGATATTATGTATGTAGCTCCAATGAGTTACATATTTTACAAGTAAATATGTATTTCGTTTTTTCAATAATTAGTGAAAGAATTTATAACAGCATACATTCGCATTTATATAGACATCTTTACTAAATGTTAGGTGCGAAATGGAAGATCCAATACGTGGTTTCGTTTAAGGCGTCGGATTTCGTAGGTACTGTCCAATAATGAATGGGGTTTATGCGCTCGCTAAGCCTGTGTAAGTATCGCTCACTGAAGTTCTGAATTAAAAATGTTGCAACGTATGCAAAATAAAGCTTTAAAAGTGGTAGCAAATCTTTCCATTACACATTCAACTTTATCATTATACACCAACGTTTTTAAAACTGTATTAGCTATTTATTACTTACAAAATGCAATTACTAATGTATGTTTTTAAATTTTTAAACAGCGTTTGTCATCATACCATATCTTTTTCGAGTTATCATCACTTACTAAATACAAGGAATAATATGAATTTGGCAGTAGCATGGTGTAGGCTGGAAATTACGAAGCAACGTATTGAGTACATGGGTAGTCGTGGTTTACCGCCAAATTTAAAAAATATATACATATAGCATTTCTTTATTTAAAACTAGTTTAAAAAATTATTTGCTTCAAAATATAGAGGAACTTTTAATGTAATTCTAATTCATATTGAATGTTAAAATATTATTCTTCTTCTGATTTAAATATTTATTTTTTCTGTTTAAAACACAGTTATTGTTAACTAGAAATTATTTCATAAGTTATGCAACTCGCCTCTAAAATGCCTTCAAGGCGCTGAGGCACTTATGTACATTGTACTGAATTTTTTGAAAAATAAATGAATTAATAAAAAAAAAAAAAAAAAAAAGTGTCTTATTTCTTCTCGAACTGATTTTATGGATAAGTCTCTTCTAATAAAAGTGTTTCTTACATACCATGGAGCATTCAATATTTGACGAAGAGTTTTAGATTGATATCTTTCAAGTATTTCAATATTTGAATTGCTCGCTGTACCCCATAATTGGATACCATATGTCCATACTGGTTTCAGGATAATTTTGAATATTCTAATTTTATTATTTACATTTAGTTGGGATTTAGGATTTAAAAGCCAATGAAGTTTTATGTGTGTGAAGTTACATTTCAAAATTTATTGCATAACAGAGTTCTGTTACAACTCTAACATAGCACTGTTAACCATATAGAATTGTGATACATATGTGCATATATGTATTCCAATTGGAATTATACCTACATTTTTGGATCAAATGGACTGGAAAAAAGACTTTTATTATTGTGGACCAAGTGGTCCTTTATGAAAATTAATTATCAGAAGCTTAAAGGTGTTGCGTCTTTATACGAATTTTTCAATTTTTCCATATTTTCAAATTTTGAATTTCACTGTAAGATGAATTCCAGGAAAACTTGAGGAGATAGGCGGAAGAAATTTGATGGAATTTGTGGGCAAAGTTGTTCTTTATAAAAATTAATTATCAGAAGCTTAAAGGTGTTGCGTCTTTATACGAATTTTTCAATTTTTCCATATTTTAAAATTTTGAATTTCACTGAGTTGGACCTTTACAGATATTTAACAGAAATAATTTTAAAATTCCAAACATTGCCGTATACATATTTTGAAATAGATTTTGGCTGAAGTGCACTTTACGGGGTACGAAAAAACAAATAAAAAAAAATATGCTACCGATTCAGAATAGGTGAGGTTAGGTTCCATGGGCAGCCATCAAAGGACAGCTCACTTGGGTCCTTTATTGGTCCCTTTGTGATACCCTGCGCCAATGCCCATCCCATAGAGCAGTTACTCAGATGACATCACTGCAAAGTCCATTCACCTCGTATTCCTAGTGAAGAGAAGGAGCGATTTTAGTTCCATCCCAGATAGATCCTCCAAGCAGGCAAACACCGGCTCCCCCAGGTATTCCCCCCTAATGCGCCGCAATCCAGGGCAAAGACAGAGAAAGTGAAGCACAGTCTCCTCTTCCTCCTCGTTTTGACAACTTCTACAGTAGTTTTTGTTTTTGTGTTCGCATATTATTTTCCTGTCTAGGTTAATTTAAGTATCTTTTAGGTGCAGAAAAGCTTTAGTTAGCGAAGCCGGTGTTTGTTATACCATAGAGGAGAAAATCCTTGCCCCCGACCGAACGCCGGCTACGCAGAGAAGCTTTAGTTAGCGAAGCCGGTATTTGTTATACCATAGAGGAGAAACTCCTTGCGCACCGCCGAAGGACGTCTATGCAAAGAAGCTTTAGTTAGCGAAAAGTGCACTTTTGCCTAGATTTTTATAAAAATAAAAAAATGTGTTTGAAGATTTTTAAAATCGACGCAGATTTTTTGATGAAAAATTATGATTTTACGTCTAAAAAATCTGGCAACACTGCACATATGTTATAATATTATTATTTCGAATTCGGCAAGATTACTCATGGTGGAATAAGTTTATTTCACCACGATTTTACTTCAATTAAATAAATAATTTGCGTTTTATAATTTACGAATTAATTAACCATATTATTCTGGTAACAATTATGTTTGTTAAGTAGAATAAAATTAAAATTATGCAAAACTTTTCAAAGCATGCTCAAAAAGCACAAATAAATATACAGAAAATAAAGAAACAAAAACAAAAGCGAAAAAAGAAAAAAAAATTTTGATAGACCGTTTGCAGTTTTTTTCAAAGAAATAGGTATATGTATGTATGTACTATGTATAAAATCGTCGATTTCTTTATAAAATTTTAACATATAATCTTACCTTTTCTGAAATTTGTAAACGCTTAAATTCCAGCTTATTTTAAAAGATTTTTTTAACTTGTACGATATATTTTTCTTATTTTATTTTAATAAAAACTTGAGAAAAAGTATTTTTCTGATGAAAAACTTTTTGACAGCAAGCACCACACAAATGGCGACTTTTTGTTTTTCTTTTTCATTTTCTATTCTTTTTTTTTGTATTAATTTTTTTACTTTAGATTCATGATTTTACGTTTTGCTTTATTGGTTAGATAAGGACAACACTAGATATGCGCACGTGTGAGGTGGTATAAACTCAAAAATCTGCACGGAAAGACAACATAAACGTGATGACTGTCTATTGTGAATAATAAATTTTCTGCCCACAACAGATGCGGGTTTTCAAATAGCAAAATGTTTATATAATGATGATTTACGGCTTTATTTATAAAAAATTACACAGGCTTATCAAAGGTTTATGAAACGAGTTTTAAATGCAAATTTGTACATAAAAACAAACAAAAAATAAAAAATAGTAAGCACATAATAATGTTTTCATAATTTCTAAAATTACGGGGCACACGAGTCTAAATTAAGAAAATAAACAAAATTAAATTTTAAGGGGGCTGAGGCCCATGGGGCCTCCTGGATCCAAAAAAAAACTCATTCATACTTAGCGGTATGTGGGAGCTCAAATTCAAGGTAATTGGTTCACGATAGCAAATATTATGTATGTATTTTGTTTTTGTATATGTTCATTATTTTCCCCTCTAGGTTAATTTAAATTGGATGCAAGGAAGCTTTAGCGAAGCCGGTGTTTGTTATACCATAGAGGAGAAAATCTTTGGGCTGGCCGAAAGACGGCTTAGCAGAGAAGCTTTAGTTAAAAAATATATTTAAAAAAAAATCACGCAAAGTAAAGAGCAAAATAATGAAGCAAACTATTAAAGCGACGATTAATATTTTCGTGTGCCCCGTAAACTGATTTTTAACGTTCCTTATCACAATGTGCGAAATTTGCTTTTTATAAATTTGCAATTAACACGTAACCGAAACTATTTAACAAAGAAGTTATTGTTAAATATAACCGAAAAAACGGATAAGATTTTCATAAAAAAATTGAGTCACCCCCCCCCCCCCCTGTCCCTCGTAATTTTTCCTTTTCACATATTTGCGATCATGAAAAATTCCTATGAACAAAAGGTAATTCAAAGAGGAATAATAACGTGAAAAGTTTTTCCCTAGTAATTTGATCACATTTCCCTTAGATTTTCTCACTTTATTTTTGCTAGGGAACAGAACATGTATGTAAGTAGGTCCTCCTATAAATCGGATATTAAGGGCTAGATCCGTTAAAAGCCAAAAACCGATATATTGTTCAACAAAATGCAAAACAACAGGTCAATTGCCTGGCGATTTGTGAAGCTTTTGATAGACGTGGTGGCAGAATTTTGAAAAATATTTTACTAAATAAAATTTAAAAAGTGCAAAAAACTAACGTTGTAATCAAGCTATCCCTTCAATACTAAATATTTTGTTTTATTATTTTTCCTTTTCTTTAAAATATATACCTGTATATTTCTGAACAAAAATTTCATTGAATTTTATTTTTTTTTTTAATATTTCTTCTTATTTTTACATTCACTGGAACTGAAAGCGTGAAAATTTTTTCACATGATATTCACGATTGCATTTTTCCCTCCGACGGGAAAGAAAATTTCATGGGAAAAAAATTCCACTTGTTATTCACGATAGGGGTGAATAATAGCAAAAAATTTGAATAATTTTTACGTAAAATGTGTGGAATGAGAAATAAAAGGCTTCTTACACATAGGTACTACCTTATTTCTCGATATAAATTTACCACCATTAATACAAAACATAAAATAACATAACAATTTGGATAAAAACATACTTTCACAATGAAAAACATGGGCGGGTACAAAAAAACTAAGAGATAAACGGTAATATAAATTTATAACAAAATTTTGTGCTAGCAGGTACACTGGAGTTATTTTTTTCACAGATCAGTTTTCGCTATCACTTGATCACATTTGTTCGCTAAGAATGCTTACAGGACACAATAATTTGGACTTAGCTGCACAATCTTCTTTACACGATTTGTTGTGCTGGTAAATCAAAAATGCTGTTATCATAAATGCATTTTCCTGTCTTAATGTACAGGTACACAATTGTGGTTACCTTCTCCCAAAAGTGCAGCTTAAGTAATGTGTTTGATTTAAAAGTACATAAATTTTTGTTAATACATAAATTTTTATTTTATTAAAATTGTATGTCAAATAAAAGATCATTTTTTACATTTATGTATGTACATTATGGTGGCCATTATTTATTTTTTGATGTCTTATATTCTCCCGCCCAAATCGGTTCAGCTTTATGTAAAAAAAACCATAAAAATTTCGTAGCCCCTCAAAGTTTGCCTTCAAGCCATTTATTAAAATGTATGTTATTTATTTACATATCGCACCCGTTCAACAATACTGTATTAACTCAAAATTTAAAAATTTTCAGTAGAAGCAAAACAATTTTCAATTTAACATTACAGGCATATGAAAAAGAATTTTTAAAGCAGCCGTTTCATTACAAAAAAGTGGACAAAATTGCACAATATTTTTACAGTGGGTAGATATGAATATTACGTATCCATTTTTTCCAAAAAGTGAAAAAATAAAAATTTTGAGTTAATACAGTATTGTTGAACGAGTGCGATATGACTATCTCTTAAAAACAACATTTTACAAGAATATGATATATGGCAATATTTTAGCTCTTCTGCAACATTAGCCTCGAAGAAAGTTGTTTTTGCTATAATTCATATTTAAGAAAATAATTTTACCAAACATTTTATATACGTTTTATATATATAAAAAGGGGGATTTAATGTCAAGTGACCTAATTTTTAAATCGATGTCTTCCGACCAACGTTAATCCTATTGGAAAGAAGTTTAGACACAAATTTTCAACAAGATCGGTCAAAAAGTTTCTCAGTTAGAGGAGGTCAAAGTTTGCCATACAGGTGTTTTTTCTCATCCATGTAATTTATTACCTATTGATGTTAGCAAAACTTTGACCTCCATAGCATGGCTTGTAAGACCACCTAAAATGAATTGGGCTTGCGTACTAATGAACTATTGTACACACTCCTTGCAAAAAATTAAAAAAAAAAAACTGAGAAACCGACAACTTATTATACCTACATAGAATTCGCTGTAGTTGTTTTGAAAGGTCGTTTATAGTTAAAGTAGCTGGATGTTGGAATTATTTACCATTGGAACTTGGTTTATTCTCACATTCATACAACGCATTCTGATTAAAAATTATTATATATTTTTCTTGTCAGGATAAAGAATTCATTTCATTTTTTATTCGTGTTTAATCTTTTGTTCAATGAATTTAGTATGGCTTTTTCAGACAGAATGTTCTGTAATGGTACATATGTACATATATCTACTTAACTTATCTACTTTTTTAATCTAGGCTTTGGTACATGTTAATTGATAAATTAATATTTTTGAAACATTTATTTCAATCCTTGGCTGTTGAGCAATTTGTATTTGTATTTTTACAATTAGGTGTATTTACTTGAATATATAAATTTTTGTATAAATATTACCTACATATGTACATATATCCATTTATATAATTCAGGACTTTGCTTTTGTAACATATTTTTTATTGGCCTTGATAGGCTTTTGTATATTACTTATATTAAAATTAATAATTCATTTTTATTAATAAATAAAATAAACAAAAATTAAATTTATTACTTAGTACCTATAAGTTTGTAATAAGTACTATAGGTTGTATATCATACCTTCGTATGATTAACAACATTTTTTTAAATATGACTTAAAATGTTTTGTCAAAATTCCACAGATATTCGGGCATGTGTTAGAAATTGAAGTGAAGTGGATTTGAAATCGAGCAAATTTAAAAAACGACCCTATACCTACCTAATGAAAGTTCATAAAAATATTCTAATAATTTTGCGAGTTCCAATTAGCTTTACAAAAACAACTCTTAGACACGAAAAACTACGGTAATTTTGTAAATAATTGAACTTAAAATATATTTCGATTTATAACTAGGTGTTTCACTTCATTTCGATTTCTAGAACATGTTTTACGAAAATGGCAAGATACATCTCTTTTTACAACCTAGGTATATACAGTCGAACTTCTATAACTCGAATCATCATTATCCCAAAAAAAACTTCGACTTACGGAGACTTCGAGTTATAGAAAAAAATTTAAAAAAAAATCAATTGCAAGCACGTGTCTATAGTTTGAATTTTTTATTTAAAACAGGTAGTTACTGAAAACTACATACAAAGCTACAATGAAGTAAAATATTTTGAAATTAGTGACTGAAAATTTATTTATTTTTTGTTATTTTCAGTAAAAAATGACTCTAACTTGTTTAAAGCCTTATAGTGCTCATCAGTTGTAGTGTCATTCGTATTTAAATATAAATTCAATGTTTGGAAAGAATTTTCTATATCATTTTTGGAAGGCTGATAAATAGTTTCTTCAACCGAACCCTCGCCATCACTCTCCGATCCGTTCAAGCGAATGACGATTGACATTTATGCAAAGAACTGATACTTACGCAAAAAAAAGAAGCACATGATGTAAAAAAAGGGATTTACCCGAAAAAAAAGCAAGCAAAATATACAAACCAGCTAAACAAGCAAAAGAAAACAAAATAAACAAACCAAAACAAAAAAGCAAAATCTATAAACCAGTAAACCAAGCAAAAAATTCGAGTTATAGAATTCGTATGTATGTATTTCTTTCGAGTTATGGAGAACTTCGAGTTGTGGAAGTTCGAGTTACGGAAGAAGAATTGTATGTTATTTATTCTCTTAACGCTACTGCCAACCTAATTAGTTCGAGTTAAAGAAAATTCGAGTTAGAGAAGTTCGAGTTATGGAAGTTCGACTGTATTTAAATATATTTTTTAGCAAATAAAAAATATATTTATTTAAAGATATTAAAATTTTTAAGTCACCAATCAATTGAACAGTGTTGTGTTTTTGTAAAACAATATGTATGACATTCACTATTTAGATAATCACCGCTGTAATAATATATGTATGTAGAACGTTTTTTTTTTTAAAGAAACGAGAGAAAACTTCTAATAAAATAACGTAGACATTTTTTATTCTTTTATCTTCATTAAACTTTTAAAAGATGCTGTAATTTTATTATTTAAATTTTTAATATGTAAAAATACTTATGTACTTAAAAATTAGAACTGAAATAAGCACTCACCATTTCACTACCCATAAAAAATTATATTAAATTTTTTTATCTCTTTCCAGTCTTTTTCAATTTTTCTTATTCCTTTTCGTTGCTAACAAAACAAAAACAAAGTGTTTTGTTCTCTCAATTTGTAGTAAAGAATAAAGAAAATATATAAAAACAGCGAAATAAAAATAAATGAATTTGAATGAATTTTTTTATTTGCTCCTACACTTCATTTCTTTTCTTCTATTTTTTAGTCGATTCTTTTTAAAACAATTTCTTTCGAAAATTTTTTTATTACACAAATGCACTTTACTTATTTAACTTTGTATTTGCTGTTGCCAAATTGCCGAAACCAATTCTTATTTTACGTTTCTTTGATAATTTTTTAACTTTTTTCACTACTCATATTTTTAATTGCACAGGCTGTATCATCTACTACCAGCAACGGCACTTAAAAAACATCAATTTTTTATTATCAATCGCATATTTAATAAAAGAGAAAATGGACTACCTCTTCTTTTTTCGGCATTAAAATTGAAGAAAGACGCACAAATTCGTATTAGTATTTAAGTTTTAAATGACACTTGAAATGGACACTTTTTCGTGTTCCCTTTATGAACTCCACTTTTTAGCTAGAACACCACTTATTTTAATATGTAGTAGTATACAGTGATGACAATTGTACATACATGTTGTATAAAGGAAATTCGTACAAGAAAAATATTAAAAACCGTAAATTTGAATGAAATAATTTAAAATATTTCTAATAAATTCAATTCGCCACTAAAATTTATACATTTTTTGCACCAAAAAAATTCAATATAAGTTGACATTACTGCTAGTATAATTATAAGTAAAAAGTCGTCAAAGACAGATTGACACAATTAGTTTTTTGTCTACCAATTTTCACTTAAAGTTTTTCATTGATTTGTTTTAATTCCCATTTGCTTTTTATATTTATTTTGTTCTTTTATCGATAATTGTTAAATTGTAACACTTTTTATTATTTTAATCTTGGAAATTGTAATAAAATTTTCGTATTTTTGTATTACGAAAAAATTGTTGACGAAAAATGCGACCGAAAATATCAAGTACTTTTTCAGCGTTAATAAATAGAAGGAGCAGTGTTGTATTTCAATACACTGACAAAAATTAAATAGTTTGATTCAAGGTATATTTACACAATGTAGACTCATTTGGGAGTGTAGACATGCTGCTTTATAAAAATAACCGGGTGGAACCGAATTGTCAAAATTGTCTTCATATAAATTTAATACACACATGTACAAATTTTGGCTCATATACACGAAATTTGACATTGGTGTTCCAACTTAGGTAAACAGCTGACAAACATATGGGCCAACGAGTTTACCTTGTTTAAATATAGCTTGGTTTGATTACAGTAGGTCGCCATTTACACTATTGACATTTCTTCTTCTTGCCTCTCTCGCCAACAAACTTTGTCTGTCCCAAGGTATATCTATAACAGGTAGTCTCGGAAAGCCAGCTGTTTATTTTTTATTTGCTTGTTTTGTGGTACGTATTGTCAAATGTTGTATAGTAATTAAGTAAACAAGTTGTTTGTCTTTATCATTTGTCGTTTTTGTCTCTTATCAACCCCTTTGCTTTTTGACAGTTCGTACACACAAAAAAATAATCTAGGGCATTTAACAAATGCGTACATAGGTAATTTATTTTTATATAAAAACAAAAAACTAAGTTTAGTTGCCTAAGATAATTGGTAATTTATAAAAAAAGTTTTGCCTAAAATTGTTGTTATTATTACTAATTGGGTTAGGTATCTTCTTCGAATTTTTTAATATATGTATGTATGTAGGTTTATTTGATTTTTGCTTTCAATTGCAATTTTTTTGTGAAAAAAGTTTAAATTTAAATTTTAATTTAAAATTTTTGAATTTAAAATAAATTAAAAACTATTCGATAGAGTATAAAGATACAACGTATTTATGTGAGTATATTATAAACTGAACTTTTTACAAAAAAGATGTATGTATATAAAAAATAAAAACAATAATTATTTATTACTTTTATTGATGACGATTAATATAGACGTTATTTATCACACGAATTCCGTTGAAAAGAACCAGGTAAAAAAAAGATTTAGATGCGTTAACAGAAGGAAGGCCTAATGAAAATGATGACTTCCACAGAAACACCACTGGATGCGCTTGTTACAACAACAAACTAAATATGCACTATTTTGACAATTTAATAAATCAAATTTATTGTTAAATTCCAATAGGTTTAAAAAATATATATCGCTCATCCAAAATATGATTTTTTGGAGATAATGATGCAGAATTGTTCGCTATGAGTTTATTTTGTGTGTAAATTTTATCTTTATATGTTTTATAAAGATAAAATAAATAAATAAATAAAATATTACAATGAAATTAAATTAAATTAATTTTATTTAAAGTATGTAACCAAAAAAAGTATATAGTAAATTTACCTAAAATCTATGTTCTTGTACAAAATTAAACCTAGATAATTTTCCAAAAATAAAAATATAAAATAACTTTGCTATCATTGGTAAATTTTCAAAGTTTTTAAGTAATTTTAACAAAACAATTAGATACTTTTTCGAACATAGAAATTACCTAAGTAAATAGCTTTATTAGCTAAGAAACTTAGATACTGCCATGCTACCCTTGCGCTTAGTTAATTTTATACCATATATATAGGTAATTTTACCTATGATTTTTTAGTGTGTATCACATAACAACAATAAAAAGCCCTGTTGTTTGTTTTATTGTACAATTGTTGTAATCTCGCGTCTACCTGATATAAATATACCTTGGTCTGTCCCAATATAAATTGCTTGTAAAAAAGAAGGCTGCTTATTGTTTAATGTGACGTAGGTGTCTAGATAATCCGTTGGGTGGTTCCTGGTTTGCCGAACGGAACAAAACTGTTTATTATTATTTATTTTTTTTTTTGAAATATATAAAGAACGCGCAACTTGCGGTATATGATTTGATTAAAACTTAAATTCGTGACATATAGATTGGTCCACAAAACATGAAAAATTGTTCAGCTTTATTGTGGTTGGCGAATTTAAAATACGCCTGCGACTGTTTGGTAATAGAGTAAAGAGAAAGTGAACTTATTTCCTTTAATCTATTATTAAACAGTCGCAGGCGTATTTTAAATTCGGCAACCACGATTAGGTTGATTAAGATTTAACGCTGCAAGTGTCAAAAATTCACTGCCTTCAGAAATGTCTTGCAAATTGTCTGCCAGTACGAATAATGTGATGATGTGTTAGTGAAAAGTTTTTCGAACTTGCACTTGTATGTTTAATAGCCAGGTTAAATTTATATTCCTCCTTATCGTGGTTGGCGAATTTAAAATACGCCTGCGACTGTTTGGTAAAAGATTAAAGAAAATAAGTGCACTCTTCGAGTATGTGATATTCGAAGGTGGCACAAAATATTGGCAACAATCAAAAGACTTTTGATTTTTATTGCACAACGAAAAGAAAGTGAATGGGTTTTTCCTATAGGTTATGTTCACCTTTTTATTGAATAAAAGTTGAGCAATATTTAAATTGAAACCATTGGTCGAATATCATGTACAATAAAATTGCAAGTGTATGGGCCGCTTTAGTTTGAAATAATTTTTGAAGTACACGGAGACTTATTTTTTATTTAGGGATTTTTGTTGCATTAGTGCTGCCATCTGTATTATTTCACCATGGCATATAAAAACCAAAGTTTTTTAAGCAATAATAAATTCGAAAAACTTTCCATTTTTAACCTTAAATCAAACATTGTATTCCATGATATCGTAGAAGAACTTGACTAAGATATGCTTTTCGATGAGTTTTTATCAAAGCTTTTGCGGAAAAATTGATAAAGAAACCCCTGAAAAAAGAAATGGAAAGAATTTCAACATAGTGATTTATTTTTCTAATTTCTAAAATATGTTTGTATTCATATTTTTAACTTACGACCTTATTCATAAAAAATAAAACAGGCTAATAAAAGCTTTATGAAACAGATTTTGTATGAAAATTTATTTAAAAAACATTTTTAAACCCGTTCTATTTTTTATAAATAAGGGGAAAAAGAAAGAATAAATCCTAGTTTAAAATGCATACTCTAAGGCCTGTTTTCACTACTTACCGATAGCTAAAGGTATGATTTCATCGACCAAGTAGGATGAACCGTTATTTACTTTATCGCTCACTTTAGGTTATAGTAAAGTTTTAATTATGGAATATTCTTTAAAAGGTCGGTTAAAGTATATTTTTAGCTATCGGTAAGTTGTGAAAACGACCCTAAATTTTTTAAAAATATTAAAGGGTAAAAACATGGTGGAATAAGCAGTTGGCATCGTTACGGCAACAAATACAACATTACAACAAAATTGGAAATTACCTCACCGTTTACGTCAAAAAATACTTTTAACAAAAATCAAAGCGGGCCGCTGAACGTGATGAAATAAATAAATTTTTAGCCAATTTTTAAATTATTACAGTCAATATCTTATTTATTTTAATTTAAAATGATTAAAAACTTTATTAAAATACAATAATCTCAGCACAAAACGTTGACCTTTTTTAAACATAAACAAAACTTTGACATAAACCTAGACAAACAATGCAGGAGCAAAAAATCGTCATCTGGCGTAGTGCTGCCACCTGTTTATTTCACCATGGGTAAAAATGGCATTGTAAACGATGTAATAAATATTTGTAATTTTTTTCATTTACAATAATTTAATTGTTAAACTAGAATAATAAAATTGTTTAACTGTAGACAGTAGACAAGACAGTTGGAAAAGTGTGCATGTATTAATGAAAAAGTTTGCATGTATTGCTACTGTCTTGTCAGTACTGGCAAATTTAAACGCCATGTTAGATAAAAACAAAAGTCTTTTGATATAAATTGCGCAAAAAGAAATATTTTATAATTTTTTGACAACATTATGGTCAAATAACACTGTGTCACAAAATTTCAACAAAATCGTGACCAAATTAATCTGACACCTACATAATCTTTATGTAAAATTTGCCGCTGATTCCGGATGTGAAGTCAGAATGTACAAAAGTTTTTAAATTACTGTTATTGGCGGTTTTTAAAAAGGTCATGTCATTTTAATAAAAGTATCTTCGAAAACATTCGACAGATTTGTTATTCCTTTATTTTTATTCAAAAATAATGAAATAACCAATACAACCACAGGTCGTTCGTAAAAATTGGTCAAGAAATGACTAATGCTAGATGCACAACTGGGACGAACGACGAATTATTCGCAACAAATATTCGTCACCAGAAATATAACACATTTTGTAATATCTCGAAAACTGTTCTACGTTTGAGCATTCATGCGAATAAATTCAAAATTAATTTAATTCAAATGAATCTGTAAAATGAATGGCAATTCACTTTAACAAAGACTTGCACTCTAGATGTCGATGTGTCAGAAACATAGTTCTAAGTTTTTGTGTCTATAAAAATTCACTGAAAAGAAAGCCCTGATGATGATCTTCAAAGAAGATCGAAATATTGGAAGCAAATAAAATAGAATTTTTATTTACAAAAAAAAACACTGGCCTCGAGCTTGATTAATTTTTATTTATATAAATTTCGAAAGGTCGAATAAGAACAACTTTGATTAATTGCAATTCATTTTACAGATTCATTTGAAATTGTTAAAGTGAATTACAATTCATTTTACGAATTGCAATTCATTTCTGCTTCATTTGAATTTATTCATATTTCATTCAATTAATTGTTTTTGTGTGAAAAGAATTAATTTAAAATTTGCTAATTCACTGCATGAATGATTCACGAATTAATTCAAAAATGAATGATTCATTTACAGCTCTATCACACGCGAGCTACTTTCCTGCCCAATGCAGTTTTACGACATTTACAAATAATCTTGTATTATAACTTATACTGAATTTCCATACAGGAAATTTTTCTTTACAATGTACAAATTTTGCAATTATAAATTTTACTCTAAAGCTGAAAGTCCACACCATGCGTTTATGTGCCTGTCCTTTTTATGCATCTAGCAAAAAAATAGAATCAGCGTTATTGTATGTGCCAAGTTACACACACATACATTGTTTTGGTATAAAAAAAGTTTTTAATAAAAGAAAAAGCTGCCCATATGGCAGCACTGTTTTCTATGTTTTTATTTTCTTTCTCTATTTCTCAACACACAACACAAGGCGAATTAAGTAGAAGGTGAGGTCAACTCTACAACAACACTGCTTCTGTGGTCGGGTTGTCAAAAATATTGCTTGTAAAAAAAATAGGTTTGTTTACATAAAAAACTATTTTGTATACAAACTTTGACAAGTCGACCACAGAAAAAAAAACACCATATCGTCACCTAAAAGACGAAATAACCTATCTGCAGTTTTCAAAAGTTTACAGGAGAGGGAAAAAACGTTATAAAATTGGAACTATTAACGATTTTGAATCGAAAATTACACATTTAGATTAAAATGAAACCAGTAATATATATCGGGTGAGAAAATTTTTTTTTCTAATCACAGCTTATGTTATGACACTTAGGTTTTTTGGAATTGTAAAAATCTGAAACCAAATAACCTATCTGCAGTACTAATAAGTATGAATAAATAAAAATTTCTTTACACATGAATATTATATACATTAAATAATTAAAGTAGTAGTTTCTTTTACTGGTGTAAGCAAAAACAAGTACTTAATGTTTGTTTAAATTACACTATTCAACAAAATAAAACTTTTATCGTGATTTTTGATGATTTATTTTTCTCTTTTTTTGTGCGTAACGGTCCTCTAGGTAGAAAAACTTTGTCATTTGTAATATTATATGTTCAAAATTTTGCACACATATGCGTTATGATATAAGGAATAAAAATCCATAAAAAAATCAATTTTGAAATTTTTGCAGATAGGTTATTAGGTCTTTTAGATGACGATATGTTGACTTGACCCCACCTTCTAGTCAATTCGCCTTGCACACAACATATAGAAAAGCTTCATAACCAGCGTTGCCACGACCAAAAAAAATTTGTAACCAAGATGTAAAAATAATGTAAACAAAAGCGAAAAAATGTAACCAAAATTATTTTGTATCAAAAGTGCTATTTTACTGGCTTTAGATACACAAATAACCCACACAATTTTAAGGGTAAAAAAATTGGTTATTTGTGTGTTGAAAAATGTAACCAAAATGGAAAAAAGTAGCCCGTTTTGGTTAAAAGTAACCAGAACGGCAACGCTATTCGAAAACCAAGAAACTGAATATTTCCAGAATCAACTTGGTAGTACTTTATTAGTTTTTTGTTAATTATGATTAAGTTTACACGGTTGTTAATAATAGAGAGTTGTGGTTGTGCTTGCAATACATAAAATATAATTTTTTATAACTTTACATTTTCTTTCTACATATGTACATATAATCGAATAGAAAATTGCACAAATTAATCTAATCTTTGTAACGCAACAAAGACATTCCTTAAAAGAAATGTTTTAAAATCACAATTTAAAAAAAGTGAATAAGTATTAAAGAAAAAAAAAACAAATTTGTTAAAAAATTCAAAGAAGTAAAGTACCGTCTAATTTTTAGGTATTTACTTGTATTAATTAAAAAGGTCAATTATTAAATAAAAAAAATGTCAAACGCACAACAAGAGGTAGAAAATGGTCTTTATCCACAATTACAACAACGACCACAAACCAGACGTCAAGATACTGTCGATATGGAGGAAATTCCTTTAAATAATTTACAGCAGGAATCTGAGGAAAAACGTAAAATTCGTCACATATTTGAAAGAGTAAGTAGGTAGTAATTGTATAATAAATCTATTTTGTTCATTATCAATGGGGAGTTGTTGAATTTTTAGTTTCTTTAAATTAAGTTAAATTGTACTTTCTTCCTAGAAATAATGATTCATTCATTTGTTGAAACGCTGCACAAAAATATCCCCTTTGTCTGTTTGTTTTGTATTGTGTTAGCACGATATTTTTAATAATGCATTACATGTTTGTTGTAATTTTTAACTTATCAACAATAAATTAAGTTCATAATTGATACATATGTACATATTTAAATATTTCACACCCAGTCACTGCACAGTGTAAGATTTAGCTTATCTAGCTGGACAAAATATCTCTGTAAGTAATTGAGCTAGCGTGCCTATTGTACCCACTCCCCTTAGTTGGCCAAAAGACCCTCTGCTTCCCATAGGAACTCAACCAGGGCCTTTGCTGATATATCACCGATTCGGGACGCACACATTATACCATGTCCCAATTGCCTCCTCCTGTCCCATGCCAGCGCCGGGCAGTCACACAGAACATGCTCAATTATTTTTGCTAAAGCTTCGTCAGGAGAAAGGCTTGCATTACTATCTGGATTGCCTCTGGTTCTTTAAATGTCAGTGCCTCTTTTTGGAGAAGAAGTAATAAGTTTGTGAAAAATATTAGCCGATGATCGTTTTCCAGACGAACGAATTTTGATTTCTGCTTGAATTGTCTAAAGAATCCCAAAATTCTTTTGCTTTCCTTTTCTTGGTTTTTTTTAGCAATCTTTGAAATTATTTCTGGTCTTCCAGCGTGTGTTAGACATTGGCATCACTAATAAATTTAGTTATGTCAATTTTAGAATTAAGCCAACCAGCATTCCATTGCAGATATCTCAACTTAGTTGCATTTACTTTTTTCAATTTCATGTTTATTACATAGCAAAACTTTTTTTGGAACAAATCTAGTTTACCGACGCAGCTCCAAATAAAAAAAAAGTACGTAGGGTGATAGAAAATTGAAAAATAAGAAGAAAAAATTAAATAAAAAAATTGGCGCAAACGCTTAGTTTTCGAGTTATGGACGTTTTTAGTTTTCATAGAAATGTGTAATTTTTCCACTACATTTCTAAAGGTATATGGCCAATATTGGTATCATTTTGAAGGTTTTGACTAGATCTTTCCGGATATATAGAATTTATTTAAAAATTGTTAACTCTTAAGCTCACATTACAGTTTTTGTGTACTTAGTGTATAATACATATATTTAAATAAAAGTGTAATAGGTACAAATTTTATAAAATAACAAACACCAATGTCGCAAACATACACTTCATGTTTAGCCGGCTTCGCTAACTAAAGCTTCTCTGCATAGCCGGCCTTCGGCCGGGCGCAAGGATTTTCTCCTCTATGGTATAACAAACACCGGCTTCACTAACTAAAGCTTTTCTGCATAGCCGGCCTTCGGCCGGGCGCAAGGATTTTCTCCTCTATGGTATAACAAACACCGGCTTCGCTAACTAAAGCTTCTTTGCATAGCCGGCCTTCGGCCGGGCGCAAGGATTTTCTCCTCTATGGTATAACAAACACCGGCTTCGCTAACTAAAGCTTCTCTGCATAGCCGGCCTTCGGACGGACTCAAGGACTTTCTCCTCTATGGTATAACAAACACCGGCTTCGCTAACTAAAACTTTTCTGCACCTAAAAAATGCTTAAATTAGCCTAAAGAGGAAAATAATATGCGAATACAAAAACAAAATACATATTTGCAATCGTGAGCAAATTACCTTTAATTTGAGTACCCCCACATATCACTAAGTAGGTTGGGCAGTTTTTTAATTCGAGGGGGGCCCACGGGCCTCAGCGCCATTAAATTTTAATTTTGGTTTTTTTCTTTTTTATTCTGAATTGGGTGGCGAATTTTTTTTATTTTTTTTTCGTAGCCCTTTAACCTGCACTTCAGCCAAATCACATATTTCTATGAAAACTAAAAACGTCCATAACTCGAAAACTAAGCGTTTGCGCCAATATTTTTATTTAATTTTTTCTTCTTATTTTTCAATTTTCTATCCCCCTAGGTACTTTTTTTTTATTTGGAGCTGCGTCGGTAAACTAGATTTAAGCCCTTTTTTTTTATTATGTCTACCGTCTTATAACTTCCAGTACTTATATTTCCACATATAAAATAAAAAACACGGTCATCTCTTTCGTTTTGCTTTGTTGAAAGCCAAATTTCAGAAATTACGCTAAAAAAATTTGCTTTTATGGGTCAAATTTATCTGGGGGTCAGTTGCGGTGGGTTTTCTTCTTTGTTTCTACAAATATAAAGGTTGGTTAATAGTGTAGTAAAAAATTTCACTAAACACTGTAATTTATTTTCTATTTAAAATTTTATATATAAAAAAACTTACCTAAAATGTATGTCTTGAATATCGCTCTCAAATAAATTTAGTAGGCTTTATTTTAAAATGTAATAAGGCCACCGTAAATATAGAAATTAAATGTTATGTAAACAGCTGATCGTTTCTGTTATATGCAAGGCAATGCAAATGCTTAACTGACTGTAATGTCACTTAACCTTAACGTGCCAACCAAGTTATATTTATATCAGGTAGCCGCGAGATTACAACAATTGTACAATAAAACAAACAACAGGGCTTTTTATTGTTGTTATGCGATACGAACTGTCAAACAGCAAAGTGGTTGATAAGAGACAAAAAAGACAAAAGATAAAGACAAAAAACTTGTTTACTTGTTTACTATACAACATTTGACAGTTCGTATCGCAAACCTAGCATATAAAAAATAAACAGCTAGCTTTCCGAGACTACCTGCTATAAATATACCTTGGTGCCAACCAAGGCGAATTCTACAACAGGTGGTGTCGGAACTACAACAATCCAAAAACAAAAGAAACAACATAGCGGTTTTGCATTGCATTGTTAGAGCTACTTTTTGGGTTAACTTTAATCTCCGTATTTACTTTTTGAGTTGTATTTTTTAAACTTTTTTGCTAGTTTAAGCGACCATTGGTGGTGGCTTAAACCTTAACTTAAACTGTCACCATACACATTTTTAACATAAACAATTAACGCAAAAATATAAACAAAACAAATTTTTAAAATAAAATATATTGCTAAGCACTTTTATATAATTTTTCCTTTCTATATTTTTTCATTAATATATTTATTTTTAAACGTAAAAAATTTCTACCTTGTAAAAAATATTAAATTCGCATATTTTCTTCTTTGAAAACATCCATCTTGCTTTGATAAAAAGTTTACATTTGCAAAAAATATATTGCCATTTATTTTTTCTCAGTATGGTAACACTACATGGTTTAAGCCACAACCCAAAAATATCAAATTCAATTTATGGTAGATTAACTCAATTCTCAGATTATCTAATTATAGAATTAAATTAACTTTAATCTCAAACCCAAAAAGTGGCTCTTAAGCGGCTCATACACATGCAATAAAATTGTTCAATTTAACGTAATATACAATTATATCGTCAATGTGTATGTGATATTCGAAGGTATCACAATATATTGTCAACAATCAAAAGACTTTTGATTTTTATTGCACAACGAAAAGAAAGTGAAATGTGTTGGCAGCATTGTGCAATGCTGGTTGTGTTATTCCTATAGGTTATGTTTACCTTCTTATTGAATTATAAAGATTTTATATTAATAAAAATTACTTTTATATTCAAAATTTTAAAACTAACTAATATTTTATTTAAAAATTAAAAAATTTGAAAACATATAAAAAGGTCTACTAGATAAAAATAATAAAATGTTTAACAAGTATACACTACACTACCCCCTTTCTAGTTTAATTAATATTAAACAATATAGATTTCTTGCTTTTCTTTGGTAAACATGTTTCGGTATTTAAGAACTCGAAGAATGCTGGCTTAAGACGATCTTTTGAAACAGTATCCTCTCTCGACCCAATTTTAAGTTTAAAATATTTTTCATGTCGTTCCAAGACTTTATATGGTCCGCTATATTTCGGATCTAACGCTTTTCGAACTTCTTTTCTTAACCAAACATGAGTGCATGAACTAAGATCCTTGTGTATGAAGGGTACCTGTGTGGAATGATTGTTAATTGATTTTGGTCGTAGTGAATCCATCGCCTGATTTAAACTTGATAGGAACTCAGATAAATTGTCCTCTTTTTTAGATTCCTTAAAGAAATCCCCTGGCAAACGGAGTGTTTCACCATATACCAGTTCTGCCGGTGATGCTTTAATGTCTTCTTTTAAAACGGTTCGTAGGCCAAGAAGAACTATTGGTTATGTCTTTGTCCATTGTTGATTATCATGTGCGATAAGGGAGGCTTTTAACGTGCGATGAAACCTTTCAACCAATCCGTTTGATTGTGGATGGAAAGACGT
Source organism: Pollenia labialis (assembly GCA_949318255.1). Lineage (NCBI taxonomy): Eukaryota > Metazoa > Arthropoda > Insecta > Diptera > Polleniidae > Pollenia > Pollenia labialis. The sequence continues at coordinate 56,800,034 of OX439142.1, forward strand.
AGTTTGTTTTAATTGCGCACCAACAAGTTTTACAACATCTTTAAACAGTTTGGAATAGAATTGCCTCCCTCTGTCAGTATGCACATTTTCCGGGCATCCAAAACGACATATCCAGTTTTCAAAAAATGCCCTAGTAACTTTTTCCGCAGTTATTTCTTCTAGTGGCACGACTTCTACCCACCTTGTGAAACGATCAATCATTGTTAGCAAATATCGAAAACCTTCCGATGGTGGCAGTGGACCTACTATATCTAGATGAATGCTTGAAAAACGTTGAGTCTCTTTTGGAAAACTACCAATTGGAGTTTTAGTGTGTCTAAAAATTTTTGCAGCCTGACAGCTTTGGCATTCTTTTACCCATTTAATGCAGTCTTTTCTAATCGAAGGCCATACAAATCGGCTTGTTATTAATTGTTGTGTTGCTCTAGAACCAGGGTGAGATAATCCATGAATATTTTCGAATATTGCTTTTCGATAATGAAGAGGTATAAATGGTCTTGCTCGATTTGTTGAAATATCGCAATATAGTTCTAGATTACTGTTAGGAATTTGCACGAGCTTAAGATTAAGGCCTGTTGACAAATTGTTCAACAAATTTCTCAGTTCATCGTCCTTCTTCTGAATTTCACTGATCTCTTCATAACTTATTATTGAAATTTCTTCTACTCGCGAAAGTGTATCAGCAACAGTATTATGTTTACCCGATATATGACGTATATCGGTTGTAAACTGAGCGATAAAATCAAGATGTCGAAGTTGCCGGGGGCTAGCTTTTTCAGGCTTCTGACGGAAAGCAAAAATTAATGGCTTATGATCAGTAAACAATACAAACGTACGACATTCAAGCATATGTCTAAAGAATTTAATTGCGCTATATGCAGCCAATAATTCTCGATCATATGTACTGTAATTACGTTCTGTTGGAGATAATTTTTTAGAATAAAATCCCAAAGGTTGCCAAATTTCTCCATTTCGTTGCTCAAGAACAGCACCCATTGCGACATCTGAAGCGTCTACTTTTAAGCAAATATCTGCATCCGGATCTGGATGTGCTAATATTGTTGCGTTAACTAATGATGATTTGCATACGTTGAAATCTTGCTCCAAATCCGGCGTCCATGGAATTATTCTTTTATCATTCTTAACTGTACCTTTAGTGAGGTCATTAAGTCTTGCTTGAATTTCAGCACCATTATGTAAAAATTTTCTATAAAAATTTAACATTGCTAAGAATCTTCGTAACTCTACTACAGTGTTAGGTTTTTTGAAATTAAGTATTGCTTGAATTTTCGATTTCATTGGAGATATGCCATCTGCAGATATTTGAAATCCGATAAAGTCTAATACTTCTGCACCAAATATACATTTAGCAGGATTAATTAAAATTCCGTATTCACAAAAGCGCTCGAACAGCAAACGAAGATGACTAAGATGTTCTTCTTTGTTTTTGGATGCGATTAGAACATCGTCTATATATACGAAAACAAAATCTAATCCTCTGCATACCTCATCCATATAGCGCTGGAAGGTTTGAGCTGCATTTCGGAGTCCAAAAGGCATCTTGAGGAACTCGAAAAGCCCAAAAGGCGTTATTATAGCCGTTTTGGGTACATCTGAAGGATTAACACGTATCAGATGATATGCTCGAATTAGGTCCAATTTCGAAAAAATGTTGCATCCTTTTAAGTTATAATTAAAGTCTGTAATAAACGGTATCGAATACTTATCTGGAACAGTTTTTTGATTCAGAAAACGGTAGTCGCCGCAGGGACGCCAATCTCCATTGCTTTTTGAGACCATATGAAGAGGATTTGACCATTCACTTTTAGATGGTTGTATTATTCCCTGGTCTAACATAAATTGAAATTCTTTTTTTGCAATTGCTAAACGTTTAGGGTCCAATCTTCTTGCTTTTGCGTTTACAGGTCTTCCAGCAGTTTCAATAAAATGAAATGCTTTGGTGCTTTTAACTGCGCGTAGGGACAAGTTAATACTCACAACATCAGGAAATTGTTAAAGAAGCTTCTTATACACAGAGTCATCCTTCATAATGTGAGATATCATTGTAGATGAAGATTTGGTTAGCCGTGCATTCGATACCATCAAAGTTTTACCATCAACCAATGTGCGATTATGAAGATCGGGTAACAGATGGTGATGCTTCAAAAAATCCGAACCAAGAATAGGTCGAGTAACATTGGCAATAATGAAAACCCAACGAAATGGTCGTCTTAATCCGAAATTCAACTCAATCAATTTTGTACCATATGTTTGAATCACTGTACCATTTGCAGCATATAGTTTGATTGGAGAAACTGAATTTACTTTTTGATATTTGCTAGAGTTTGGAATTACTGATACGTCAGCGCCAGTGTCAATTAAAAAAGTCCATTTTGTGATACGATCCTTAATCAATAAACGGCTTGTTGAGGAAAAATCTGTTTCAGTAGCCGCTAAATCTGAAACAACTTCTAGTTTTTTGGTGTTGAATTTGTATACGAACATGGAGGTATACATTTAACAGCTCGGGAATCGAAACGATTGTGATACCAGCACCAATCACTGTGTCTGTTACGACTTCTGCTACGACGTCGCTGAATATTACCATCTCGAGAAGTACTTCTTCCTCTTACAGATGATTCAATTTTCTTGTCTAAAGCATCAAGTTTTTCGGCAAGTTTTTGAAGAACAGTATCACGAGACGATACTGAAGATACCTGAGGACATGCAATGTCCATAATTTTATCCGCTTGTTGGGCCATAGTTGGCAAATCTGCGTTGCTTGTTATCAGAATTGAACGTATATTATCTGGAAGTTGATCCAGGAATAATGTTTTAAGAACGTTGTCACCTATGTTGTTACCTGCTGCGAGGGCTTTCATAGATTGCAAGAAATGTGTTGGTTTTTGATCACCAATAATCAAACCACCAAACAATTTCTTGAGTTTTGCTTCCTCGGAAATGGCAAATGATGAAATGAGCCTTTCTTTAATTGCATTATATTTGCCCTCTGGAGGTGGTGAAAGCAAAATATCCCCAATAAATTTAAGATATATTGGATCCAAGTTTGTAATAACGTAAGAAAACTTTGTTTCATCTCTTGTTATGTGAGCTAACGAGAAAATATTTTCAATTTGTATAAACCATAGCTGTGGTTGTTCCGACCAAAATTGAGGCAGTTTTTGAATATTTGTGGATGCAGCAGCAACTTCTGCATTCGTAACACTTTCATAACGTTGAGGCAATGCTTGTTGGTGTTGCAAGCTATGAGCAGCAGAGTCTCCAATAGAGTCGCGCGTAGGAGAATGTGTCGTAGGCATTTCGGGGTCACCAAAAATATAAAGATTTTATATTAATAAAAATTACTTTTATATTCAAAATTTTAAAACTAACTAATATTTTATTTAAAAATTAAAAAATTTGAAAACATATAAAAAGGTCTACTAGATAAAAATAATAAAATGTTTAACAAGTATACACTACAGAATAAATGAAATTTTTGTGCGACTTATTGCATAATATAGGACAAAATGGAAATAATATGGCGAATATCATATACAATAATACTGCAGGTGTATGGGCCGCTTTAGTGTTTATGACTCGAAATGTCAAGCTTTCTTAAGGTCACTACACACTATCCTATTTAGTCGTACGATATGTCAAAAAAATCGTGTGTGTTCATAAAGTATGATAGTGTGGCCTAAAAATTTAACAAAATAACAGATTTTTTTGACAAGTCTGACCGACTTGCAAAAGTTTTTAAAAATTTTCATAAAATGATAGTTTCTATGCGATCAGAGTTGTATTTTCTAATACAGCTGATAAGAAAACAACAATGTCGGCTTCATTGATTTAAAGCATCTTTTTTGTGTAATAGTGTGGCACCTGTAACAGACTTTGGTTGCGATTTTTTTTGAGTGTGATAGAAATTTGTCAGATAAAAAAATCTGTCATTTAGTTAAGATAGTGTGTAGTGACCTTAACAAATCAAAACAAATAGTCTCGAACTGTCTAAATCAGAAGGCGTTTTGACACCACCTGTAGTTAATTCGCCTTGGTGCCAACCCGTATAAAATAGCATTTCATTACGAGGTAACGTGACAGCAAGGCCTATAGGTCTGCTTACTTCTACAACAATACAACAACACAAAAAACAACAGGCATTTTGCTTGTGTAAAATTCCCCGCCGTTGTCAAAACCTTACTACTACATAGGCGAAACAAAAGGAAAATGTGTTTAGTGTGCATGTATGTATGTGTTGCAAAAAAACGTAAACAAAAATATACATGTACAAGGAAAATGTAAACAACTTTTGACATCGTTGAGGAATAAACCAAATTAACATCTGGCTTCTTGCGCAGACCTATTGGATAGACCTTGCGTGACAGTTGTATATAGTGTTGGGCAGCTTGTATTTTAAATGGAATGCGGGTAAAATAACTCTTTCTTTGGTTCTTTTTTCAGTAATAATATACATGGATCAGGTGGTCCAATATTATTTCCCTGCAAATATTATTGGACCACCTGATCTAATTTTATGAAATGGACTACTCCATGGACTGGTCCAATGTAATGCAAGCATGGACCATGTCATTGTTAAAATGCGGTGATGCCAACTTTTTGAGAGCAAAAAGCACTTTAAAATTTAAAAAAAGCACTATTTCGAGCAAAAAAAAAACGTAAAAAAGCAATAAGCCATTTTTAAAAATTTAATTAAACACAAAACAAGTTGCATACGGCGTTTATTGGGACCATTTTTTTAATATTAAATAATAAATATATTTACATTTGTATAAAAACATTTTTAATTGTATTATTATTATATTCAATAAAAATAATATTATTCAAATCATGATGATCCATCAGCTATGTTTGAATTGGCCATTATACCGTTATAAAGTAATACAGTGCGAGCTCGATTTTTGTAACTCGAAAAATCTTGCCTGTTGCAATTACCGAAAATTTGCAATGACTGACCATTGTTTATAAAACTTAATGACAGCCCATATTTTAATAAAAAAACTTTATATTTTATCGTTTAAATAAATCTAAATTACAATCGTGCAAAGTTCAATAAAACAATTGGCGTATGATATTATCAAATTATTTTAACCTATAAGGTGTAAAATAGAAAAAACATGTATGTTTGCATTCTGATACTTAGTCAAACCTTTTTACAATAGCACTAGAGGTAGAAGTGCACAACACGCGGTTATTTGGAGACGAGTGTTGTGCGTTTGAAAACTAAAGTGCATGAAAAATGGCAGGTTACACAACGCTTGTTAAAAAAGCATTTTCTGTCAGCAGTTTTTAATTTATTTAACACTTTGCTTATACTAAGTTACGACTCTTTTTTTTGTTTTTAAAGTCTTTGCGTTCTTTTGTACGGTTTCCTACTGCATTTTTTTAACTTTTCTACATGACTCAAAATCGTTGTTTATTTTTCCATTCACAATTCCTAATATTTTCCAAGCCATCTTCTATTTTTGACAGTGTCTACACCTTTAAAAAAATATTTATCGCAAAGAAATACAACGTTTTTATTACGATTACTAAATATGTTGTAATCGCTAAAAAGTGAAACGTTTTGTAAAATTTCCAAATTGCTAAGCAGCCTAGAATGCAACTTTCTTTTATCACTTTTTTTTATCATTTGAAATCTTAAAATCTTTACAGGCTTTCTCAAAATTGTAATCCAAATAGCAAAGCTCATCTAAATCATCCTCTATACCTATAATCGTAGTTTAAAAAAATTAAAATTGTAAAAAGAACTAAATGCACTAAATTCACTAACGAAAAATTGTAAAAGCACCAAGTTAGTGTTTTTCTAGGTTTGGCGCTAAGGATAAAATTTTGGCATTTTGAGACATCAAAAGCACAATAAATAGTGCCAAAAGCATTAAGTTGGCATCGCTGCCAAAAATATATGTAGATTACTTAAAAGCACTGTGAGAAATTGTTAAAAGCACTATAAATACCCGCTTTTCAAAAACGGGTATTTAACAAAATTTCGGGTATTGCATAAGCAAAAAAGCACCAAAAAATACCCGAAAGGCACCAAAATGGCAACGCTGTTAAAATGGGTTTGTAGTGAGACGACATGTCTTCGTTTTTTAACGACATGTTTTGGTTTTTAAACGAAGTTAAAACTAATCCTCTTGTGTACACAATGGAGTAGTTTTAAAACTACTCCTTTGTAGTCCAAAGCTGGGTTATATGGTCCTGCCCTAGGACATCGTAATGTTAAATTGACCATGTTTTTTCCATACGTTTGGGTTACTTTTGGACTAGTCCTTGTCCCTTGTGGGCTACTCTTTACACGCGTGCTTGGACTGATCCTAAATTTGCAGGGTTGTAGGGTTAGATGTATAAAATAAACAAATGCATACATATACACAAACAATAAAAAGTCTGATTTTTAATGGTATCGCAACCTTGCTTTGTGTACGCTGATTTTCAAAATAATGAAAGTACATGTTTATGAATATGCTATAATACATATTTGTTTATTGATAATCTGTAATATTAATATCAAATATTAAATTATTTATGTATTTATACATACATACATTTTATACTATTTAAATCACTTGGTACTTTTTCTGCAAAGCGGTCACCATTTGAAATTATAAATTCTCATCACTGTGTGTGTTTATGTTTACTAATGCTCTTTTGTTTATAAACCAGGTGACACGTTCTTACATGTTCTATAAGTCCGCAAACGAGCTTACAGTACGTTACGGTACGTTACATTGCATTTCATTACATTTATGGTCGGCTAACAGCGCCTTTACACTGCCTTTACACATGAAAGTTCTTTCATGAAATTTCTGTATATGTATTATAAGTAAAAATTTCAATGAAATAGACGACTTTCTTGAAAATTTCTTGTTCGATTACACAGGAAAGTGAAAGTTCATTTGAAAAATGTCGTCAAAGCGCAAAGTGGCAAAAATTGTTTTAGTTTTAGAACTAAAAAAACTAGAAATTGAAAACCAAAACAAAAAAAAAGATATGAAAATAAAAAAATCAGTAAATAGGAGGCAGTGGGTTAAGCCATTATTAATAAAAAGATGTGAATTCGATGTGGAAGCGAATTTTATGAGAGACCTACTGTGGGAAGACGACGACAAGGATTTTAATAATTTTTGCAATAGCTTCATACGATTTTTTTTTTAATGTCGTTCCTTCTGTAGGATTTGTGGTTCATATCCCACAAAATGGGGTGGGATCGGTACAAATTTATTAATTTAATAATTTGTTTATTGCTTAATTTTGCCTCAATTTTTATTGTTTTTCTTATTTGTAATTTCAGAGTTGCCAAGACAAATACTCACGCCGAACTTTAGGCATTCGTTCCAATTAATATTTATTTGTATTTATTTTCCTAATATTTATCCACTTTAATAAGAATAGTTGTGTTTCAAATAATTGTAGTTAAAAAATATATTAAAATTCTTTATATATACGTCCAAAACAAGTTGCTTTTGTAACTATAATTTAACACAATCCTGAAATTTCAAATGCAAATTTTAAATAGGCAACACTGCTTAGTTTATTGTCATTTGTTTTCATGAAATTGTCAAAAAATCGCTTTCTTGAAATTTTCATTGAAAGCAAGCTGAAAGTTGGGCTGAAAGTAAAAAAATGTAAATGTGTTAGTGGAAAATTGTGAGTGTATTGCGACTTTCATGAAATTACTTTCACGTGTAAATGCTGGGTTATCTATTTTATATATTGCAGTCTAATGCTCTAAACACATAGAAAACAGCAGGCTACACGAACACACGACTACAAATGCTGCTGGTTGCATATGGAGCCGTGTGGTCAGCTACTGCATTATTTTGAAGACGGCAGCTACAATTCAAAAAATATAAACAGCTGTTTTTGTGCAGTATGTTTTTATATTTCAGTGGTGCCACTACAAATTTTTATTTGTTTACTTTTATAAAATGGAACAACATGCACAACTACGACTTTTACATAAATTTAATTAAAGCCTGTATTATTATTAAGTATTTATATTTTATACTTATTTATAATATATTTTATAACGTTAAAATAATAAATTTACTAAAAAACTCTTTCAATTATTTTAACAAAGGTTTAATACAAAATGTATACAAACTGCTTTTAAAATAAAAAATGCTAATATCACTAATGTATACACATATTTTTTGCGTAAATGCACGTGGTTTAGGAATTAGAAGTTTCACAATATTTTATTTATATTTTTTAGGTAAAAATTTCATCGTAACAGTATTGGTATCATTGGAAAGAACAAAGTGGAGTTTATGTTACAAATTTGTCGATATAACTTTATTTATGCATGTTATAGAAAACAGTTCAAGCCTTTATATGCTATGTTTTAGAAACTCCATCATATAAAATGACAAACATTTATGCTTGTATTCATAAAAATATTTTATACCTTATAAAACTAATTTTCTATGACAATGTTCCTTAATAAACGTTTGCTAAATTTAATAATCGTTTATGAATACGGGGGTTAAAAACTTTTTATTTATTTATTTATAATAGCATTAGGATATACATAATTACAAATTATGAACTAATGAAATAATAGGAGGCCATGGTTACAGGACCTTAGGCTCTTAAAAAAACTTTTATTTTAGATAATTACTCAATTTATATAAAAGTTTAACTAAAAATATATGTTTGGTAATAATTTATGTATTTGTTACATATTTAGTTATTGTAATATGGACATAATTATTAAGTAAAGCCCTAATAATAATCCGAAAGTTTGAAGTGTTCTCTAATGGCGATTTCTTTTCTGAGAAATATGTTGCATAAATGTTACATGCTCTATCTCTTTTGTGTAGAGCATGTAACATTTATGCAACATATTTCTCAGAAAAGAAATCGTCATAAGTTATATGATGTTTATATAATTATTGTTATATCGACATAATTTAATAATAAAGCCAATTTTGTATAAAAACCCAGTGAGTGCAAGAAGTATTAATTCTTGTAATTGTCTCTTTTATAGTATCGGTATGTTTTGAACACCATGTCAAAGGCATTTTGTAACATTTTTCAATGATACTCATATTGCTAAAATACAGTTTATACTAAAGAGATATGGATAAAGTAACTTGTACTGTAATTACCTCTTTCTTTAGAACTTCATTTAAGTATACTAAAAAGTTATATGTATACATAAATACAAATTTGGTACAGAATCGAATTTATATTTTGTTTTAAGCTGGTTCTTTTATGTTTAACAAAAAAAAAATTTTGCATTTTGCATTTTTAATTATATTAGCAACACTTTTTCACTGATACATTTTTGTAAAAATGGCTACTACCTCATGTTTCTTTTTAATTTTCAAGAATGTTGATATTTTCCTAACCTTTTATAAAATATATTAAAGCACTTATTTATTTCACATTGTTTATTATGTTGGCAGCACTAATCTGCTCATTGCCGCCTTTAAAATTAGAAATTATTCTAAAGTTGGCGACAGCCACAATCGTCGTCTTGTAGCCTGTAGCTGTGTTGGCTTCAAAATAATCGTCTTCGTATAAACGTGTGTATTTTATTTTTGACATATTGTAGCCTGTAGCTTGCTGTGGTCTATGTGTTTAGAGCATAATATTCAAAAAGAATTTTAAAAAAATATCAAAAAACAACAAATTTCTAAGTATCCAAACACTATTTTCCATGTTTCAGACACAAACCACAAATATATTTTATTTTGTTTTTTTTACCAAACATCAGAGTCCTAAGCCGATCTAATTTGACGCCGCAGGTGTTTGGTCGCAAAAATTGCTAGCCACAGGTTTAATTCGGATATTAGCCGGATAAAACTATATCATCCACGGCGACGGCTACAAAAACATAGCCGTTCAGCGAAGGTATCTTCTTATTAATTACGACAGCATAATAAACATAGCAAGCAAAGTTTTATTAATTTAAGACACTTTTTGTTTACAAAGCAACAACAATATTTTTAAACCATTGTAAAATGTTAGAACATTATGACAATATCACATGATAGCACACTTTGTGAATACCACAAATAAAAATATCGGCCAAAAACCCGCCGCGACCTCGGTGGCACACCACTATCCGATGGTAAAAATTTTTTATCGTCTAAAGCGTCTAAATTCACTTAAATAGATCTAAATTTGAAAACTAATCATTATTAGTATTTGAAAAAGTGCAAAAATGGTTTTTTTGCGTTCCAGCAATTGTTGGTAGTTTTGGCAAATTTAGAGAGTAATTTTCATTTTACTCTCATTAGTCCGAGTTTAGACGAGCGAACATTTGGAAGGGAAACATTTTGTTTGTTAGCAAATTGCGGGTGGGGAAGAGGGAATGGTTTTTGTGTTCGGTACTCGGCGACACGCTTTGTTCTCATTTTCTCATATTCTTTTTGAGAAAAAAACAACAATATTAACAGAATGTTTCCGGCAACATGTTCGTCTATGTGACCGAAAATTAAAAAACAAAAGAGAATTCCAGATGTTTTCCTTCCAAATGTTCGCTCGTGTAAACTCGGACTTACTGTAAAAGTACTCAAATGCATCTTTTCCCAGTGGCGAATTTTTCGATTACAGAAGCGATGATGTGATAGATCTAAATTACAACCTAGTACACTTTTGCGAATGCATTGCCGTATTTATGGAGTGAACGCCTACCACTTGCACAGAAGTAAGCGGGATAGTTAAGTTTCCATTCAATAAATATAAACACAATACTGCTTCACATACATTGTAAGCAGGCAGTTAACAGTCTATACACAATCTCGCTTACTTCGCGGGCAAGTGGAAGGTGTCTTGCACACTACTTTACAAACAGTGATAGCAGGTAGACTTTTTGGATTTTCGCGTTATTTCACAACGTTAGATTTTGTTACTATTTTCATTTAATTCAAACCAGACTTTCGTTATAGTTAAGCGAGAAAATTCTGAATCCCAATTAAAAAGTAAGCTATGTATGTAGGTACTTCACAATGTAGCGAATGAAAAATAACGGGACAAAATAAAAACCAGCATATATATACACATACATACATACATACCCTGTAGGAAATGTCACTAGTGAATCTGTACTGATTCACTATTGACACAGTACTAGTGACTTATTATACCCCAGACAATGTTATTTACTATAGACATTTAACATGTGCGTGTCATTGGAAATCTACTACTGACGTTGGTACTACTGACTAGGTAGTTCCTTTGGGAACATATGTAGACATTGGAACCAGAGAATCACTAGTACATTTTAGTTAATATAGTCTACACTTTTGGTACGAATTAAAGACCTGCACGAGTGTATCAGTAAGTATTGTTGAAACAGATACACCAGATATTTATCTGTTACTACTGATATAAATGAGAGAATGAGTGTAACTGATATTGTATGGTTTTGCTTTTGTCCACTCACCATATCTTAAAAACAAAAACTGTTGCTTATGGTTTTGTATTGAGTATGACATAACATTTTTTTCTTGCTTACAAATATCTGTTGTCACCATAAGTATTTCTACAATATCTGTGGTGTTATGTTGTATTTTAAAATATTGTTGGCGAGTTTATGAAAATAAGAAAGTTTATAAAAACTTGTATACGATCTCAACCAGGGGTGCCAGATCGTTTTGGTAAGAAATCGGCATATTTTCAAAAACAAATCAGAAATTAAATTAAATAAAAAAATCGGCAAATTACTATTACGATTTTTAACACAATACAACATTAACAAAAATAAAAAAGCAAAACAATTAACCATTACCTAATGCTTTAAAAAAATTAATAAAAATAAACTTTTAAGAAATAAATTTTAGTTAATTAAAAAATCGCAAGGACCGTAAATAAGAGTTATCCATAAAATGTAAGCTTAAAAACGGAGTCAACCAATAGGTTTGTTCTAAAGTTCTCTTTAAGAACCTATGGTGATCTAGAAAAAAAAATCTCAACTCCACAGTTAAAAATCATTTTTCAACGAAAAAATAAAAGTTTGGATAAACTCTTAAAAACAGAGTTTTTTCCGCAATCATAACATATTCGCCCTAAAATAGAACTCACACCATCAACAAATACAACTCTTTTAAGGATTTTAATTTTTACGTCTAAAATACTCATTATGTTTTTCTTCTTTTTTTATTTTTACGTTGAAATTGTAGTGATCTGACCAGCGACAAGCTTTGGTTGTTAATGTACAAAAAATTAGTTGAATAAAATGCTGGTTTAAATCAAACTACTGAAATGAGTTTTATATTTTGACGGCTGAATAAATTCTCGTTTTAACAGTTTTATTCGATATTTTATTCCTCAACTGAGTTTTAATTTATGACGGCTTAATAAAACTCTCTTTTTAAGAGTTAAATTTTACCTTTTATTTTTACGTTGAAAAATGACTGTTTTATATGGACTTGTTGGTTTTTAAAATAAAAAAATAACTCAGGGACTGAAAATAATTACTGCATATATTATTTTTTGTAAAGGTTACGAGAAATATTCCTTTATTTTCAATTGGGAATATTTAACCATTATCGTTATATATATTTTATTTTGTTGGTGGTAACCAATGAAAGTAAAATTTATTTTTTTTTTTGGTTAATGATAACCAAATTTGTTACAAATATCTATTGGAAAAAATATATTTTTTTCTGGTTATATTTTTTTATTTTTTGGGTACAAATATCCAATTTAAACAAATAAGAAAGTAAAGTTCTTCAATCCCGACCCTATGATACTCCACACCACATCATTTACAACTTTTCAAGAGTGTACCTTATTTGGGACCAATGGGCAATCATGGACCCAGGAAAAAAAAATAATATTATAAAGTTAAGATTCAGGTCAATGTTATTACCATTTATCGTAGGCTTAATTCTTAGGGCAATAAGAACCTATGTACCGAATTTCAGCAATTTATCTTCAAAATTGCGACTTGAACTTTGCCTACAAGGCTTACACGGACAGCCAACCGGACGGGTGGATTTCTTTAGATCGATTCCCCTTGTGCCTTAAGCCCCTCATATGTAGTTGTATATTTCTCAAAATGTTTTTGCATGGTTAGACATACAATACAAATACTGCATATATGGAATACATATAACCATTTTTTCCTTAAGTAGATATAAGCGCTGAATTAATAACAGTTGTCTCTTTGTAATGTAACAAGTTGCCCAAAATTAATAACACTGTGCAAGAAATTTACACTTTTTTTGAGACAAGCTCGGCACCTGGCGTTTTAACCTAATTCGGATACGTTGAATCCAGCGGTGCTCGCCGCTTTTAAGATTGACTCTGGTTTTCGAGATATACCGTTATTTCGAAAATGGAGGAGGTTGCATAACATATGTTCGCGTAACTCAAACACGCTTTTGCGATAAAATTTCCTTTAAGAAAAGTAAAACTTTTTTCTAATGTGAGCAGTCGTTTTTGAAACATAATTTTTTTTTATTGAAAAAAAAAAATTAATTTCGAAATTTTTGTTTTTTAAAAATTCATAAAAAATTCAAAAATGCAGCAAGGGTTCTAATTTTTTGCAGACATATAAAAAACGAAGCTGCAAACAAAACAAAAAAAATTGCGGAGTTTCGGTTTTTTTTAGTAATTTCAGTAAACTAAACCGTTTTTGAGTTACGCTAATAGGTGTATGTTGTGCAACCTCCTCCATTTTCGAAATAACGGTATATCTCGAAAACCAGAGCCAATCTTAAAAACGGCGAGCACCACTGGATTCCACGTATCCGAATTAGGTTAAAACGCCAGGTGCCCAGCTTGTCTGTTTTTCCAACTAGCGTAGTGTAATATATATAAAACAAACCAAAAATTACCGTGTTGTAAGTATTTCTCAAAAAATAGGCACTTTGATAATTTAGAGGAAAATGTCGCCAAAAATCGTGAAATATGGCCTGATAACAACGATTCTCGCTTGTGTTGCAGTTGTTGCTCGGCAATTTGTACTGCCACAGCACAACACACAGTGTATGTGTGTGTGTAACATGTGTGGTTTTTTATTGGCTTTTTGTTATGTATACCCTCCGCCACAACTAGCTGGGTATACTTAGTTTGTCATTTCGTGTGAAACATTTTTATTATTCGAGCCTTTACCGCGAAAATAATGTAAGCACCAAAATAAATTTTATAGGTGAGAGTTTTTTTTATTCTAATTCATATAAATTTTGTATTAAATTTGTTGCTCACGATAAAATCAGGGACCAAACATAATGGTTATTGTATTTTATTTGAGTTTACTGGAAAATTCCTTTTATTTTCATTTGGTTATTTTTAACCATTATCGTTACATATATTTTAAACTAGTTATCGTAACCAATTAAAGTAAAAAACATTTTTTTATTTTGTTACACATAAATAACCATTACTTCAACCACAATTTTTTTTGTTACAAACAACTATTAAACCAAATAATTAATTTTTTGGTTACAAATAACCATTTTAAAAAATAATTAATTTATTTGGTTTCAAATAACCATTAAAACAAGCGATTTTTTTTAACAACGACACAGGTTAAAAATTTTCTTCAGATATTTTTTTCTGTGCATATGTAACCTGCGGAAAATTTGTGTCAATTGGTCCAAGCGACTGGTCCTGGGATTTGTGAAAATAGAACAAGTACAAAAAGAAAGGACTCATGACCAGTGAAAGAAGATCCAATCCCTTAACTGGTTTATAAAGAACAAAAAGGTAGAAAAAGTAATGAATTTCAGAACAGTCTTCAGCGGTGATGTGACACATTTTTTGGTAATTTTTAAAATTTGGCTCTTAAATTTAATTCTTAGACTAGTTTTATTGAAATAATACTACATAGTATTTCCCCTCCAATGACAACCCCATGTAAAAGTGATAGGTCTTATTCATATAAAGTGTTAGAACTGGAACCGGTCCCTACCACCAAAGACCTATCAAGGGACTACTTCAGTGTCAGTTCGCTTCCCTCTAGGGTATTTATATGTATGATTATTTCCGTGCATTTATTATTTCGATGACTAAGAAGAAGGAGTGAACGTGTCAACTGTTGTGCGTGACTTGAGAGGCAATTCTAAACCGCTAGAATCACCGTCTTTACTTAAAAACAGTTTTTTTGCTTTTGCCGGAAAAATTATTGCCCAAGGGTCCCAAATAGTAACCGACTATACTTTCTTACTTATGTATAATTTATATTTGTAACCAAAAAATAAATTACTTGTTTTAATGGTTATTTGTAACCAAATTAATTTATTATTTGTTAAAATGGTTATTTGTAACCAAAAAATTAATTATTTGGTTTAATAGTTGTTTGTAACCAAACAAATTTTTTAGTTGAATTAATGGTTATTTATGAAGCTATAACCAAAAAAAAAATTTTTTACTTTAATTGGTTACGATAACCAGAATAAAATATATATATTAAATGATAATTGTAATTTTTAACCTTTAGGTACCTATAATTCATCAATATTAATGGTTATATTTATATGATTTTTTGTCGTTTCCTTTATAGGGTCCCTGGATAAAATAGTTTTTGCCATAAAATCGTTAAAGTCATTTATTTAGAAAAAAACAAAAATCTAAAATGATGCCGCTTACGTTATTTTCGCGGTTAGGGCTCAAATTCAACTATTAGTCAAACAATTTTTTTCAAAGTAAAAATATTTCAAAACGTTAATATGAATTGCTATTTTTTTTTAAATTTCGGTGCGTTTTTTAATTTTTCTAACCCAACAATTATACTTACTGTAACATTTGCCTTTATGTATGTAGGTTATTTCCACATAAAATGTAGCATACTTCTTTTTTAATATTTTCAAATGTTTAAATATTTAAGAAAATGCTTTAAACGAAAAAAATAGTTTTGGTTGGTAAAAACCCAAGTTTTTTTTACAAAAACAAATTACATGTGTTCAGTAATTTTTTTTTACAATAATTTTTGTCTACATGTCTTTTTAACAAAATAACCATAGGCATCAAAGAATTTAAGAAAAAAAATATTACCGCTACTAAAATCTTCAAAAATGTTTGCTTTAAAAAAAGCAGCATACACATGTTTACAAGAACAAATCATGTACGCAGCAGACACAAAGGCTAATCGTGCTGCTCATCAAGAAAGATTGCAAGCGCTTCCACTTGTATTTTCGTCGCAGGTATAATACGTAACTTGTAGTGTTGTTGTTGCTTGGCAATTTGTACGACCATAGTACAAGCAGCCTGTGGATTTTGTTTTTGTAAAATTTTTTGTTTGGCTTTTTTTTCGCTCGTAATACATTCACGCTCTTTTTCGTTGAAAAATAATTGAAAATAACGGCATCGTACAATAAGTTACTTATTGTATTCCATCAGTATCCACTAGTATCTGCTTTTGCAAAGCAGATATTAACAGATATGATACTCTCTTTCGCTTTTGTATCAACTTACATCCACTCTTTTACAATTCATATCAATATCAACTTATATCAGAAACACAAGAGCACTCATCCATACATATCCACTTTAGAAAACACACAGAAACAGATATAAACAGATGTATCTGTGCAGGTCTTTAGTACGAATACGAAATCATAACAATATTTTTTTATTATTTCTTCAATTTTTATAGGAATTGTACTTCGCAGTTGTTATTGATAAACATTTTTGCGTATGAAAGCCAAATATAGTGGCAAATGTAGTGAAGTGTAGACACTTTTTAGACAATGCCACCAAAATAGTCGACAAAACTGGTGACTTGGAGACACTTGCACCCAGGTTTCCTTCAGGGTACATACATACATACATACATACAAAATATATCAGCACATTATAAAAGAAGAACGAAATTCATTTTTTGTAAATTCCATACACTGCTGTCATTACCTTTGTAAAGCTAGAATTCATTGAACACAGAGTGTGACCAACTTCATTGAAGAGATGTAATTTGGTATGCAAAGTTCGCCGCTGCGTTATTAAACATTAATGGGTAACTGCCAATACATTGGAAGAAAACAACAAACCAAAAATAGCATTATTCTGTTGTTATTTTCCTATTAAACTAGATTTTTATTATTACCAAGTTTTGTTAAGTTTTCACGCAATTCATGACTGCATTTGGAAATATTACACATTGAAAATGTATACAAATATAGAAATAAATCAATGACAAATATACAATTCGTATGATATGCACACATACATACATCTGTATATACATTTTAAATAAATGCAGTTGATTGGTTGGTTAACGTGGTAGCACGCACAGATCTAGGCGTGCTGCAAATAGAGTCGACAATGACTCCGTTTTGACAAAATGCAGTTGATAGTAACGTGGATATTTTTATGGATTATACGCTGCGGTTTCTGCAATAATTCTTGATTATTATTTTTATAGCCTTTCCCTCATCGATAAATGTATTAGCTTATATTAAAATTATTTGTACATTTTAATCCATTCTACAAGTTTTCCTGAAGTAAAAAACTCACTTTTAGGCAGGTATCATAACGTTATTTGGAAGTTTACTTTTTTTTGTCACGAATTGTATATTTTCTAGTATTTAATTCATCTATATAATCAATTTCAAACTACATGCCGACTATTCACAAACTTATCTTCAAATACCGCGAATACCGTTGTAAAAGTCACTTTTTGCAAAAACTGTTTTTTTTGCAGATACTTACTCTCTTACACTGTTTAAACTTCAAATCACCCAAAATTATGCAACTTCAAAATGACATACAAAGAGTCAACTGATGGAAGAACATTGTAAGTTACTTACAAAATAATGATACAAAGTAAATGGTTTTGAAACGTTGCATACAAGTTGTTTATACCATTAAATTTAATAATCTAAAGATAAAACAAGTAAGAGTGCTATATTCGGCTATGCCGAATCTTAAATACCCTTCACCATGGTGAGATAAGAACAAGAAGTTTTTAAAAAGAATACCTATGACAAAATCAAAAAATGTATGTATATAACTAAGTCCGTTTCCTCTTTTGACAAAGTTGATGTTTAAAATTCGTTATATAAGTTTTAATTATATTTAATCTTAAAATCGTGTATAAAAAAATTTAATAAAAAAAAATAAATTTATTTTGGAGACTTGAACTCGCAATCTTACGAGCCTTAAGCGAGAACTTAGACAACTCAACTACGAACGGTTTTATTGAAGAAGCGTTAAATTAAAATATATTGAGAGAAATTTATGAACATACATACATGTGTATGCGTAAAAAACACATTAAAATCCACCACTTGTGGTAAAGATTATAAAAAAAACAACAAAAAAAACCGCAACCAAGAGAAATGCAAGAAGAGATCAACGTAGCAACAGCTTATTAGACGAAACACAATAACAACAATTACTACAGCAATAAGAGATAAAAATAAAATGCAACAACAACAATTACGAAAGCAATGCCTTTATACATAAATAACTTTTGCTCATTCATACATACTCATGTGCATACATATGTATGGCTTTGCAATAGCTAGGTTAACCTACTAGTTAGTATGGATTTATTTAAATTACATACAACTTTTTATGTACATATGTAGGTACGTATATGCTTGCCGAAATAAAATAAAACACTGTGTCATTGCCAATAAAATTAAAATATCGAAAAGCTTTATACCTAAGTAATTTTAAAATCGTTTTTAGGACATAAACAAATTAAATAAAAAAAAAAAACAAATAGGTATAGAATATGATTTTTGTTTTACATGTAAGTTAAGCGAACGATTAATATTTACATTGTCAAAAAAATCAAAAACTGCTGAATTATTTTAAAATCGTTTATAGAATATAAAAAAAGTTAAAAAAAATTTTTTTTGAAAAGGTGGATGCCGGATTTGAACCCCGGCAGCTACTAACAACGCTGCTTTCAGCAACCGCCCAGACAACTCATCCATTAACACTTATGCTAATAAAGAATTAAAGTAGAATATATTCCGTCACTTTGCTTGTTTAATATGTAGGTATGTACGTATTTTTCAATTTAAGCGACCAATCATGTACAAACATGTGTGTGTTTGATATGCCTAACATTCAACACGTTCAAATAAAAACACAAACAAAAAAAAAACAACAACCACAAGGGATTTTTGGAAAATATTAGAGGTAGTCGTGGTTTTTTGCTCATAACTCAGCCATTTTATAACCGATTTGACAGATTTATATACCGACGTGTTTAAGAAGGAATTTACCATTTACTTGTGTTATAAAGCTTGGACTCGGGGAGATCTGTGGTTCCCGAAAGTGGGTATTTAAAAAAAAAAATTAGTTTTGGTCATAACTTTTTTGTATCTGAACCGATTTTTCTGAATTTTTTATAAAATATGTTCTACTAAAAATTTTCGATATTTTGGTATATAAGTCATATCCATAGGACATATGGCAGCCCTAAATTTTAGGTTTTTATACAATTTTTAATTTTTTTTGTACGGGAGGTACCACGCCCACTTCTCCAATCCCACCCACATTTTGTAGGATCGTGTGTATGGGCTACCTTAATGTGTGTACCTAATTTGGAAGCTTTGGCTTTTGCCGTTCCCCAGATATACAGCAAAAAGTAATAAAATTACAACAACCACAAGGGATTTTTGGAAAATATTAGAGGTAGTCGTGGTTTTTTGCTCATAACTCAGCCATTTGTAGATCGATCTTGCTGAATTTCAATAGCAACCGATGGTAGACTATATGTGACACAAATGTAAAACAACCTAGCCGCTATCATGTCTGGAGTCTCCGGAAAACACATATCAAACGTAAGACGGACAGACGGACAGACGGACAGACGGACAGACGGACGGATATCGTTAAATCAACTTCTCTCCACATAAGGACCCAGAATATATATACTTTATAGGGTCTAAGATCAATATTGTAGAAATTACAAACGGAATGACAAACTTATTAATACCCTTTTCCACCTGAGGTGAAGGGTATAAAAAAGAAGTCAAGCCAAGATTGTCAAGTATCTTATTTTATATTCAAATTGCTTGATTCTTTGCATACAAGTTGTTTATACCATTAAATTTAATAATCTAAAGATAAAAAAAAGAAGTCAAGTCAAGATTGTCAAGTAGGATGAAGTTTAAATTTGTTCACGTTGGTGATGATTATGGTGTAGTTGAGTCTCTTTTTATTGAAATTAATAATTCTGGTCGTAAAGTTTTAGTTGGAGTGGTTTATTTTCCTCGCGGAGCTAAGAAAGATTTGAAAGTGTTCGAGAGGAGAGTTTCGGAAATTTTAGTTAAATATAATAATGTAATTATTGTTGGTGATTTCAACAATAATATGTTTAGCACTTCCTGTGCCCATCGTTTGAGAGTAATGTGTAATAGATTGAATGTAACTTGTCATCATAATTCCCTACCCACGCACATTTTTGTAAAATCTGGCAGAACCTCGTTAATCGATTTTTTTTTAGTATCTCCCTCCATGTCAGTCCGTTTATCTGGTCAAATTCAAATTCCTGGAATTTCGCGTCACTCTTATTTATGCATCTTTTGATGTGCAAATAAATCATGTTAATGAAGTTGTTGAAAGTTATGACTATAATAATGTCGATATGATTTGTTTGGAGAGAATTGCGGCATCTTGTAGCTTCGATAGCGTTCTTAATTCGGCTAATGTTGATGAACAGGCAGAAGCTTTATTTACCTTTTTATGTAACATGCATAATGCTGTTCCTTTAAGGAAAAAACAAGTTAACAAATTTAGTGATAATGCTTGGGTTAATTCAAATGAGGTTAGGAGTGCTCTGGAAAATCTTGATGCTGCTTATCAGCTTTATCTTACTGACAAGACTTGTCCTAATTGGAGAAAGTTTTGTCGTTTCAGAAATCATGCCAAAACTGTCATGCGTAATGCAAAACGTAGGGCGCATTTTAAAATGTTTGAAGGGAAAACTTCCAAGCAAATCTGGAATATATTACGTATGAATTAGCTTGGTGATGACATGTCTTTGGTGGAGGAAAACAATGTTGGGGCTTTAAACCAGTATTTTTTATCTAATCAGGAGGATGATTTAACAGATGATATTCAACTCAATGGGGTTGAGGGGTTTTCATTTCGATCGGTCGACCTCTACGAATTGATTATTGCTGTTGAATCTGTTAAGACAAATGCTATTGGATGTGATGGTATTCCGATAAAATTCTTAAAACTGGTTTTTCCTTATGTTGGCTATTATTTGTTACATTTTGTCAATACTATTATTACAACTTCTACCTTTCCGTCTGGGTGGAAAATTGGTAGAATAGTTCCAATTAAAAAGACGGGTGAGTCAGCGGATATGGAGAACTTGCGTCCTATATCTATACTGCCAGCTCTGTCGAAGGTTGTTGAAATTTTGCTAAAAGATCAGCTACTTGCGCACATTAGTAGTAAATCATTGTTAAGTAATGGTCAATATGGATTTAGATGTGGTAGAAATACAACATCACTTCTTTTGGGAGTAACTGATACCATACGTCAGTCTCTTGGTAGGAAACGTCTTAACGTACTTTTATCTATTGATCTTAAAAAAGCTTTTGACAAGGTGAATCATAAAATTTTATTGACCAAGCTTATTCATAATTTTGGACTTTCGTCTACGGCATGTAACCTCGTTTCATCTTATCTCAAAGATAGACATCAATACGTTTCTATTGGAAGGAGATTTTCAGGTGTCTTACCGGTTAAAAATGGGGTGCCTCAAGGCCCAGTGCTTGGGCCTTTACTTTTTAATATGTATATCAATGACATTTTCGCTGATTTTAATATGACGTCATGTATACCATTTGCTTATGCAGATGATTTAATGTTTTTATTTAGTGGTGAGAGACAATTTGAGGATGTTTTGCAACAAATGATAAATTTTTGTATTTCCAATTTATCAAACTGGATGGTGCGTAATAGACTTTATATTAATGCTCTTAAAACAAAGGCTATGTTTTTTGGTTCTTCCGTTCCAAACTTAGATATTCATATTCATGGTACGAAAATTGAATTTGTAGACCTAAGGCCTAAGGTTGGATAATAAATTAACATTTGAAAGACATATTAATTTTGTTACTTCTAGAGTTAATTATTCATTACGTAGACTTTATTACGTCAACTTATGCTTACCAATGCATATCAAAACTACAATTATTCATTCCCTGGTTATGCCTATATTTTTGTATGGTATTGAAGTTTATATTTAATAGAGTTATAAGATATCTCTATTGCTTAAGACTTCAAAATCATGTTTCTATGTACATATGTATGTTTCAAAGTTTCTTGGCTGTTCATTTTATAATTATGTAAAAATAAGGCTTTTGCTTTGCTTTTACAATATGTTTAAAAAGGGAACTATTGAAAATATGATTGCATTGTTTACATTTAGTCGGTCTAGACGCAATTGTCAAATTTTGATTCCTAAGCTAACTTCCCTAGTGGAGAAATCATTTCATGTAAGGGTTGCACGAATTTTCAATCAATTACCAAGAAAACTTAAGTCCTTTGAGTATTCTAGTTCTACTTATAAACGTAAATTGCTGAGGCACATTCAGCAGGATGAGATGTAAGCCTCTTTTCTGGACTCTATTTAATTATGGCTTGGGCCACTAATGTTTTGAGATTGTTTATACATAAGTATTTCTCTACGGTACCCTAATTTAATTATAAATTTTAGCTTTATCTTATATCAGGATTATTTCAATTGTTAACTTAACTTATTTTTTTACTAATCAAGTATGTGATGGAAAATGATTTTAAAACAAAACGATTGAAATCTATAATGTCGTTTGCAGTTGTTTAATACATTGCCAAGGCCCATTGAAAAGGTCTGCGCAAGGCGAATTGAGTAGAAGGTGAGGTCAACTCTACAACAATTGCTAGTAAAAAAAATACGTTTGTTTACATAAAAAACTAGTTTGCACACAAACTTTGACAAGTCGACCACAGAAAAAAAAACACCTTATGTTGACTTGACCCCACCTTCTATTCAATTCGCCTTGGGTCTGCGCAAGAAGCCTGATGATCATTGTTTATGTTCTTTTTAGTTGTCAAAAGTTGTTTACATTTTGCTTACATGTGCATGCATACGTTTGTTTACGTTTATGGCACATATGCCACACAAACACGGTTTTTCCTTTTGCTTTGTATATGTGGTAGTAAATTTTTGACAACTAAAAAGAATCGTTTTTTGTTTTTGTACAAGTAAGCAGACCTGATAGATGGGCCTTGTACATTGCCTATTTTTTCAGTCTATATTATTTTCGTTTTGAAATCTATCGCTTTTCATCACATTATAAAGAAAGGAAAGTAAAGAGGAACAAAAATGATGTGTGTGAAGTTAAATTTTAAAATTTATAACCCTAGACACATTCTGTTATGTTTACAGAGCAATGTTAACCACTTAACAGAACTTATGTTAACGCTGTTATGATGCATGATTCCAGATTTCTGAAAAAGGAGTCAACGTGGGCGATAAAAAATGATTAGGATTTGTGGACAATACTATTCTCCATCGTTCTCCATCCCCAGAATTTTTAACAGAGCGAGTTGGAGTTACTTATGGCCAATTTACTCTTTTGAAGTCTCTAGGGGATGAGTCCAGATTTCTGGAAAAGGAGTCAACGTGGGCGATAAAAAATGATTAGGATTTGTGGACAATACTATTCTCCATCGTTCTCCATCCCCAGAATTTTTAACAGAGCGAGTTGGAGTTACTTATGGCCAATTTACTCTTTTGAAGTCTCTAGGGGATGAGTCCAGATTTCTGGAAAAGGAGTCAACGTGGGCGATAAAAAATGATTAGGATTTGTGGACAATACTATTCTCCATCGTTCTCCATCCCCAGAATTTTTAACAGAGCGAGTTGGAGTTACTTATGGCCAATTTACTCTTTTGAAGTCTCTAGGGGATGAGTCCAGATTTCTGGAAAAGGAGTCAACGTGGGCGATAAAAAATGATTAGGATTTGTGGACAATACTATTCTCCATCGTTCTCCATCCCCAGAATTTTTAACAGAGCGAGTTGGAGTTACTTATGGCCAATTTACTCTTTTGAAGTCTCTAGGGGATGAGTCCAGATTTCTGGAAAAGGAGTCAACGTGGGCGATAAAAAATGATTAGGATTTGTGGACAATACTATTCTCCATCGTTCTCCATCCCCAGAATTTTTAACAGAGCGAGTTGGAGTTACTTATGGCCAATTTACTCTTTTGAAGTCTCTAGGGGATGAGTCCAGATTTCTGGAAAAGGAGTCAACGTGGGCGATAAAAAATGATTAGGATTTGTGGACAATACTATTCTCCATCGTTCTCCATCCCCAGAATTTTTAACAGAGCGAGTTGGAGTTACTTATGGCCCACGTTGACTCCTTTTCCAGAAATCTGGACTCATCCCCTAGAGACTTCAAAAGAGTAAATTGGCCATAAGTCATTCCAACTCGCTCTGTTAAAAATTCTGGGGATGGAGAACGATGGAGAATAGTATTGTCCACAAATCCTAATCATTTTTTATCGCCCACGTTGACTCCTTTTCCAGAAATCTGGACTCATCCCCTAGAGACTTCAAAAGAGTAAATTGGCCATAAGTAACTCCAACTCGCTCTGTTAAAAATTCTGGGGATAGAGAACGATGGAGAATAGTATTGTCCACAAATCCTAATCATTTTTTATCGCCCACGTTGACTCCTTTTCCAGAAATCTGGACTCATCCCCTAGAGACTTCAAAAGAGTAAATTGGCCATAAGTCATTCCAACTCGCTCTGTTAAAAATTCTGGGGATGGAGAACGATGGAGAATAGTATTGTCCACAAATCCTAATCATTTTTTATCGCCCACGTTGACTCCTTTTCCAGAAATCTGGACTCATCCCCTAGAGACTTCAAAAGAGTAAATTGGCCATAAGTAACTCCAACTCGCTCTGTTAAAAATTCTGGGGATGGAGAACGATAGAGAATAGTATTGTCCACAAATCCTAATCATTTTTTATCGCCCACGTTGACTCCTTTTCCAGAAATCTGGACTCATCCCCTAGAGACTTCAAAAGAGTAAATTGGCCATAAGTAACTCCAACTCGCTCTGTTAAAAATTCTGGGGATGGAGAACGATGGAGAATAGTATTGTCCACAAATCCTAATCATTTTTTATCGCCCACGTTGACTCCTTTTCCAGAAATCTGGACTCATCCCCTAGAGACTTCAAAAGAGTAAATTGGCCATAAGTAACTCCAACTCGCTCTGTTAAAAATTCTGGGGATGGAGAACGATGGAGAATAGTATTGTCCACAAATCCTAATCATTTTTTATCGCCCACGTTGGCTCCTTTTCCAGAAATCTGGAATCGTGCATCATAACAGCGTTAACATAAGTTCTGTTAAGTGGTTAACATTGCTCTGTAAACATAACAGAATGTGTCTAGGGTTATAAATTTTAAAATTTAACTTCACACACATACAAAAATGTTTTGTAATGGTTATATTTTTAAGTTAATTTTTATATTCATATTGTTTGTTGAGTAGTATGTTTTGTGTTGTATTTTAAACCATATATGGCCCTCTGGGCTCGGTTTGTGTGTAACATTGAGTAAATAAAAAAATAAATAAAAATTAATAATCTTGCCTGTTAAAACCGTTTTTTGCGTTCCTGAAAAAAAATTATTTTGTAACTTAAAGCGTCATTCGCGGCTGTGCTTTAATTTATATAATATATACTACTCACGGGGAAATAATTGTATATTTTTTATTGGCAAAATACGGAACAAATCTAGTTTACCGACGCAGCTCCAAATAAAAAAAAAGTACCTAGGGGGATAGAAAATTAAAAAATAAGAAGAAAAAATTAAATAAAAAAATTGGCGCAAACGCTTAGTTTTCGAGTTATGGACGTTTTTAGTTTTCATAGAAATGTGCAATTTTTCCACTACATTTCCAAAGGTATATGGCCAATATTGGTATCATTTTGAAGGTTTTGACTAGATCTTTCCGGATATATAGAATTTATTTAAACATTTTTAACTCTTAAGCTCACATTACAGTTTTTGTGTACTTAGTGTATAATACATAGGTATATTAAAATAAAAGTGTAATACAAATTTTATAAAATAACAAACACCAATGTCGTAAACATTCACTTCATGTTTAACGCCCTTCGGCCGGACGCAAAGATTTTCTTCTCTATGGTATAACAAACACCGGCATCTCCTATTGGTATAACAAAAACTGTCTTCGCTAACTAAAGCTTCTCTGCATAGCCGGCGTTCGGCCGGGCGCAAGGATTTTCTCCTCTATGGTATAACAAACACCGGCTTCGCTAACTAAAGCTTCTCTGCACCTAAAAAATGCTTAAATTAGCCTAAAGAGGAAAATAATATGCGAATACAAAAACAAAATACATATTTGCAATCGTGAGCAAATTACCTTTAATTTGAGTACCCACACATATCACTAAGTAGGCGGGGCAGTTTTTTGATTCCAGGGGGCCCCACGGGCCTCAGCCCCCTTAAATTTTAATTTTGGGTTTTTTCTTTTTTTATTCTGAATTGGGTGGCAAATTTTTAAGCTGCACTTCAGCCAAATTACATGTTTCTATGAAAACTAAAAACGTCCATAACTCGAAAACTAAGCGTTTGCGCCAATATTTTTATTTAATTTTTTCGTCTTATTTTTCAATTTTCTATCCCCCTAGGTACTTTCTTTCATTTGGAGCTGCGTCAGTAAACTAGATTTAAGCCCAAAATACTATAGAAATTGATCTAAGATTTTTACAGACCGTAGATATTGACCACTGCATCGATTTCTTGGAAAAAGTGAAAAGTTAAAAATTTAGAGGAACAAGTGCAATATGTATACATATGTATGTACATACGTATATCCATAAAATATCAAGTAGATTTCTTGCCAAAAGCTTATCCAACTTTTCACTTCACAAATTGCTTGTAATTTAAATGTGTGTTAAGTAACATATTAATAAATCTTTCTCTTTTTATTTGTTGTTCTTTAGCATGATGCTGACAGTGATGGCTTAATTAGTATACACGAACTAAAAGGTCTTATAGATGCTGGACTCTGTCGTGATATACCACCGAATGTGGCACAACAAATTCATAAATTATCTGACGATGATAACAATGGACACTTAGATTTTGAAGAATTTTATCGTATGTCTCAGAAGCATGAATGGCTTTTTAAAAATCTGCTGACACGATATTGTCGTTTGGTTGTACCACCGCCAAAGCCCTTGGAGGGAGATCAGTTGGGTAATGTATCTAATTACGTGAAAATACAAGAAAACACAATTCATTTGCTTATTTTCTGTTGTGTTTGCCTTTAGATGGTGCTTACGAGAAACAAATGTCAATATGTCCACCTCCTTTAACTATGGTCATATTTTCAATGGTCGAAATTATAATGTTTCTCATAGATGTTATACATTTTCAGTAAGTTTTGTTTTAATTGTTCTTAAAAAAATTTAAATGGATGTCATTTTTTTATAGAGATGATCCTGATAATAATCGCCG
Organism: Pollenia labialis; assembly: GCA_949318255.1. Taxonomy (NCBI): domain Eukaryota; kingdom Metazoa; phylum Arthropoda; class Insecta; order Diptera; family Polleniidae; genus Pollenia; species Pollenia labialis. Next base: position 56,827,479 of record OX439142.1, read on the forward strand.
TATTGGCGAGAGTACAAACGGTCCAGCTGCAACTCTATTTATCTATAATCCATATAAACGTTATGAATCTTGGCGTTTTGTTACTTACATGTTTGTTCATGTCGGCATTATGCATTTGTTTATGAATCTAATTATACAAATATTTTTGGGTGTTGCCTTGGAGTTAGTGCATCATTGGTGGCGTGTTGCCTTAGTTTATTTGGCTGGTGTATTGGCTGGTTCAATGGGTACCTCGCTAACAAGTCCTCGGATATTTTTAGCCGGTGCTTCAGGTGGCGTTTATGCCTTGATAACCGCTCATATAGCCACAATAATAATGGTGAGTAAAAAATATTTTAAAACGGATTTATTTGTTGGAAAATCTTGAATTTTAGGTACAAATAGATAGAAAATAAATAGTTGTACTTAAAAATGTGTAAAGTGTGTGCTTCATATAACTCATATTAGGCTTAACTTGTTATTGGATGAATTAAAAACTTATGTCTGTTAAAAATAAAAAGTTTTATTAGGCTAACACATTTTGCTGTAAATCTTTAACTAAATAAATAGGATTCACAAGGACTACAAGGGACTTTATTATCAAGGGTGAAAACCGCTATTATTTATTTCTCTTACTTCAGTTTGGACCTTTTTCTAGTAATGGAAACAAATCTTTACACACTTTTCTTGAGATATCCGCTTTATTTGCTTAAAAGTTGCAAAACCTTTACAGAAATTTGTCACAATTTTTGCAAATATTATAAAACATGGTTTTAACTTAAAAGAACTCTAAATCTTTCTACAGATTAACTGGTGCTTGATTATACTGTCTTCCTAATGACGTCAATGTCTTTAACATAAATATGTTTTAAAATACAAAAAACAATCTTTTTTTTGTTCAAAAAAATAACTGTTTTATTTTACCGAAAAAATAAAAATTAATGTATTTTATTCAACATTTTTTATTTTTCGAATTTATTCTATGAGCTAAATTTCAGTTATGTATTTTATAAAGCTTTTTTGTAATAGTCATATTCCTTCAATTTTTCAGAAATGACTTTATACACTATCAGACTATTATATTATATTTTCTTGTTACATTTTACCTCAGCTTTCCGTTGGAAAGCAATGAGGTATATTGTATGTACAGAAAAATTTACAATTATTAGACACAAATTGAAGGAATATGACTATTACAAAAAAGCTTTATAAAATTCATAACTGAAATTTAGCTCATAGAATAAATTCGAAAAATAAAAAATGTTGAATATAATATAAAGGACCCTTCAGAAGGAAATAATTCCCAGTTTCTATTTATTAATATATTTTATCATAGAAAAGTTCATAAGCATCAATATGTTATTCTTGAATCAATTTTCCGACATTAACTTTTTTGTTTTAAAATTTCAAAATAGCTATTATGTTCGGTCCCTGATATTTTATACTTTGCTTTAAAAAAATAAATTAAAACTTTTTTCGAAATTGTCTTGGTTTTTGTAAACGTGAAGATTTGACGTTGGAACTGTTGTTATAAATATTATTCAAGCGTTTCTTTACTTGACAAAAATAAAACGCGAACTCCGAAAACGTCTTTTCACTTCAGTGGTTTATTAAGAATGAACTAAAAACTGAACGTTAACAAAAAATTAATGCTAGGAACACAACTGGGACGAACGACGAATTTTTGGCCGCGAATATTCGTCGCCAAAAATAAAAAATATTTGTGTATATGAAAATACGCACAATCAGGGCGCCGACGAAAATTCGCCGGACGTTGCAAACTTTAAATAGATTTAGTTCTAATTCTTACGCCGGCGAACGACGAACAAATCAGTACCGGGTAGCCATATTGTTTAAAAATGGTAAGTGTTTTAGTAAATAAAGTTACTTTTTACTTTAGAAATTGTAAAATTTTAACTGAATATAATTTAAAATACAAATTGTAAAAAAAATTGACAATAAAAAAGTATTTTAGTTAGTTGTTCTTAATGTTTTGTTTGTGAAGTATTTTTTGTTCATATGGTACCACTATTTCTTGTTTATACAACATATTTTATTTCCATTTTGTTTTTTCGTCGTTATTGTGTTTCATACGCCGATTTTATACAGCGAATTTCTTCCGAATAATTCGTCGTGCTGGACGAAATTCGTCGTTCGTCCCAGTTGTGTTCCTAGCATAATACATACATAAAGGCAGTCGAACAAAAACATAAAATGAATAAAAGTAATTCACAGCGGTTAATTTAAGAAGAAAGAAAAATAGAGAAATACAAATTGGAGTTGCCATCGTGTAATAATTTCAACACCCTTCCACAAATCAAATTTATAGTTTTCTTTTACAAAAATAACTAATAATGAAATCCCAATGTATCCACAAACTTCCAATGTATTCCCTTCATTAAGCACTTGGTCAAGACATCAGCCACCATGTTGGCGGTTGATACATATTTTAATTGAATTTCATTGTTTTCAACAACTTCACATACAAAATGGTATCTTATATCAATATGCTTAGATCTTGAATGATAAACAGGGTTTCTCGCAAGTTGTTGGGCGCTTAGATTATCGCCATGTATAACAACCGCATCACATTTGTCCATAAACAGCCTCCTTAGCAGCTGTTGATAGAGCCATATACTCGGCATCGGTGCTACTTAATGCCACCGAATTTTGCTTTCTGGATTCCCAGGAGAAAGCGCATCAAGCAAGATGGAATACGAAACCTGTATGAGATTTCCGATCAACAGTATCGCCTCCCCAGTCAGCATCCACGTATCCATGTAAGGGTATACCAGTTGACTCATATTTCAATCTCATTTCAATGGTATTCGCCAAATAACGTAAAACATGCTTTACACCAGCATGGTGCTCGCCATGAGGGTCTACGTTATGCTGTGCCAATCGAGTTACCGAATGTAGAATATCTGGTCTTGTTGTTAACGCGATATACATCAGTGACCCAATCATTGATTGATATACCTTTGAATCGGTTCTGGGACAATTTTTATCCGAACAGTTAAGCTTTACACCGGGGTCTAACGGAGTTGCTTCCGTTTTACAATCAGTCATACCATATTGCACCAATAAATGTCGTATATATTGTGTGTGATCGATAGAAATTGCTCCACATTCGCCGTCCCGGGTTATTCTCATACCAATAAATAATTTCAGTTGGCGGGAATCCACACATTCGAATTTACCCGTAATTGTTGCCTTTATTCGTACCAGGTCTTCTTTTGATTCACATCCAATTATTATATCATCAACATAAATAATAATTATACATAATTTACCTTCCTTTTGCATAAAATATAGACATGGCTCATGATCTGATCTCTTAAATCCTGTGCTCTTCAATACGAAGTCTATTTTGGAATTCCATTCCCTTCCAGACTGTTTCAAACCATATATGGCCTTTTTGAGTTTCAATACTGAGTTCGGACAACATTTATCAACATACCCTTCAGGCTGCTTCATATGTATGTATATACTTTATCAGCAAGATCATTATTAAGATAAGCTGTGCAAACATCTAGTTGATGAAGATACATTTTCTTTTCTACTGCAATCGCCAATATCATTCTTATGGTTGCAAAACGGCATACGGGAGAAAATGTTTTACTGTAGTTCACACCATATTCTTGGCTACAGCCCTTAGCGAGAAACCCTGTTTATCATTCAAGATCTAAGCATATTGATATAAGATACCATTTTGTACGTGAAGTTGTTGAAAACAATGAAATTCAATTAAAATATGTATCAACCGACAACATGGTGGCTGATGTCTTGACCAAGTGCTTAATGAAGGGAAAACATTGGAAGTTTGTGGATACATTGGGATTTCATTATTAGTTATTTTTGTAAAAGAAAACTATAAATTTAATTTGTGGAAGGGTGTTGAAATTATTACACGATGGCAACTCTAATTTGTATTTCTCTATTTTTCTTTCATCATTCTTCTTTGCTGTACACTTTGCTACTAAATGACCGTGCAGACCACATTTAAAACAATTTCCGTTAAATTTGTTTTTGTTCTTATGCTGCTTGCCTACATTTTTTCTGGTGTTGCGTTTGTCGTCATGTGCGTAAAACGCCAACTGCTTATCGTCTCCCTGCAAAGTTTCGGATTCCTCACGTCTACGTTCGCCTTCTAGGAGTTTCACCCTTAAAACCTTAAGAGGTGGAAGGTCGTCCCTCGTTTCCATAGCAATTACGAAGTTCTCATACGATTTTGGTAGACTGGATAACAAAATAATAACCAAAAGTTCATCTTTAATTTCTATAGGTACTGACTTCAGCTAATTTCTCAACAATGTCCGTGAACGAATACAAATACTCCGCCATACTCATACCAACGGCCATATTCAATGACAATAATTTTTTGTATAGTGTAACCTTACGAGCTGGCCCACTGGGCTTGTAAGTTTCCCCCAAGCGATTCCATGCTTCAAAAGCTGTACCAAGATTCTTTACATATGTAGTTTAACTGGGATGGTTTTACGCTTAAAACAATCGTCGCCAATGCCTTGTCATTAGCAGGATCCCATTTTCATCATTTTCGACTTTCTTATAGGTACCATTAACCACATTCCATAACTCAGAATGAATTAAAACGCTCTTCATCTGGACACTCCAGCAGTCATAGTTAGTTTCATCTAACTTTTCTATTTGGTATAACGAGCAAAAATAAAACGCGAACTCCGAAAACGTCTTTTCACTTCAGTGGTTTATTAAGAATGAACTAAAAACTAAACGTTAACAAAAAATTAATACATACATATAAGCAGTCGAACAAAAACATAAAATGAATAAAAGAAATTCACAACGGTTAATTAAGAAGTTCATTTTTTAAAAAAAATAGAGAAATACAAATTAGAGTTGCCATCGTGTAATAATTTTAACAGGAACATACTCGACATGTTCACCTTTGTCAAGTTTGTATAATAAAAAACAACATAATTAAGTAACGACTAGAAGTTACGTAAATTAAGTAAAAAAAAAGGTAGAAACAAAAACATATTTAATTAGACTAGTAGTTACTCTAAAATTTGGTTGTGAATAAAAATGTTACTCTTCAAGTACACGTATATGCCACAGGCGTAATTAGTACATTAGTAAATAACTCCTCTTTCATTTAAATTTAAACTTACATTACAGGCTTTAGTTTAATTCATTGTGTACTTAATTACAAAATGTAATAAAAATCTCCTTAGGACTACAATAATTTCATCTTAACTCATATTTACATACATTTTTTTTAATTTTATTATCTCTGAACAGAATTGGAAGGAAATGGAATATGCAATTGTTCAACTACTTGTCTTTCTTATATTCTGCTTTACCGACTTGGGAACATCAATATATCGTCACATTACCGATCAACATGATCAAATCGGTTATATGGCTCATTTATCGGGAGCTGTAGCTGGTCTACTTGTAGGTATAGGCGTCTTACGAAATCTAGAAGTGCGTCGTTGGGAACGTATACTATGGTGGATTGCTGTTATTTTCTATTTTGCCCTTATGATGACTGGTATACTGATACATGTTTTTTTACCAGACTATTTTCCCCGCCAAGAGTACAACTGATTTAATAAATATAAAAAAAACAAAAAAGAACAAATGTTATATGTAAACTATTTTTTTATTATTCGTATAACTAATGTGTGTTTTTTTTTTAAATAAGTACAGATTATTTATTGTTTAAGATTTATGCCCTGTTTTCACAACACAAGTTACTGAACGTGTAGTAAAATTTATATGACTCAGTTTTTTAATGCTTATCATATTAATTTTACTTCACGTTCAATCACTTGTGTTGTGAAAACCGCACATTAAACTCGTAATTTATTTTGTAGCTAAAATAATAAGCCAAAGTGCCTTTTGGATTGATAAAAATGACAATTTACTTTATATTTTTTAAGCCTATTATTTAAATTTATTAATGTAATATTAACGATGTAATAACATTTTTTTTATATTGAAGACATAAATATTTAGGAATTTTTTTCTTATTTTATAAATATGTGTATAAAAACAATTTTTTGTAAGAAAAAACTTGGAACAACAATATTACAAGATTTTATTTAGAATTTCTGATTATATTCTTCACAGTTTTATTAATAACAGGGTTAATTACAATATAAGAGATTCCTACTGCCTAAAAATATGTAATGATATTGTAATACTGCCTTTAATGACTCTGATTTTTATGATGGTGTTAATAATAATGAAATTGTTGAGTTTAATTTTATGCATTTTACACAAGAAGAAGTACTTAAATCATTTCTAAGTATTAAATAAGGTTTTGACTACCTACTTCCAAAGTTTATTAAGCTGACTACCTTATACCTTATGTCATTTCACCCATTTGTTCAACACCATAATAACAACCTCGAAATTTCCAACTATGTGGAAGCATGCTAAAATAATACCAGTAAAAAAAACTGATAAAACATACCGTCCAATTGCAATATTGTCTGTTCTGTCAAAAGTGTTGGAGAAATTATTACATGCACAAATAAGTTGTTATCTTAATGAGCACTCTTTGTTAAATGAACGGCAATCTGGGTTTAGGCCAAAACATAGCTGTTTGACTTCTCTTATTGATGTTTCCGAGGAAATAAGATGCCAAATTGATAAACCTAAAACAATATCGTTCCTTATTTTACTTGATCATTCTAAGGCTTTTGACACCGTTGACCACTCTGTATTATGCCTAAAGTTGAAAAGAATGTACAATTTTTCTGAAACTGCGTTAAAGCTTTTATTATCATACTTAAGTAATAGAAGTCAAAGTGTTTGTTCCGGTGAAAATATATCCACAAGCTGCTTGATGCCAAGAGGTGTGCCACAGGGCTCTATACTTGGACCGCTTTTATACTCCATTTACGCCAATGATCTCCCGTTGCAGGTTACACATTGTAAAATACAAATGTACGCTGATGATGTCCAATTGTATACAAGTTGCAGCAAATCAGATGTGTCTAACACTGCTGGGCTAATAAACCAAGATTTACAAAGAATATTTTCATGGGCATCTGCAAATGGTTTAAGCCTTAACCCAAGAAAATCAGTGTGCTTAGTAATTGGATCATCAAGGACTAATATTCCGACTATTCCACCACTACATTTGAATAATGCGCTGATTAATGTTGTAGAAAATGCAAAAAACCTTGGGGTTATATTTAACAGTGAGCTAAGCTGGTCAGATCACATCAGAGCAAACTGCCGGAAAACATTTTATATACTGCGAAATCTATGGATATCGCAGTATTTTACGCCATTACACATCCGAATGCTGCTTGCAAAAACTTATCTGTTACCAACCCTCTTATATGGCTGTGAGTTATTTGCAAGTTGTGATGGTGAAAGTAGGCGAAAACTGAATGTGACATATAATAATGTTGCTAGATATGTATTTGGCGTGAAAAGGAACAATAGCATTTCACAATTTGCTAAGCAAATATATAATGTTAATTTATTAAAATGCCGAACACTTATCTTCTTGCACAAAATTATTTATGACAGACAACCAAATTATCTATTCAGAAGATTAATATTTTCTAGATCCAACAGAGGCCAAAAGATCAACAATATAAAATTTACAAGAACTATCTCATCGCAGCAGTAAACTAAAAATAGTTTAATAAGTTGATTGCGGATGGCAATACAACTGAAGTTGAGTAATTTTTATATTTTATCATGAGCGGCGATGCCTGTTTTCGATGCTGGCAACTCAACTTCAGCTCAGTTGCTATACGGAATCAACCCATTAATTTAATTGTTTCCGAACTTCTTATTAATTCATTTAAAACCAACAGGTTGTTATATACAGAATTTATAGTAATTTTACATTTTTATAAAAAAATTCTCCAAAAATGTCTTTAAAATGCATTCTACATAGATAATAAACAAAAAAGATCTTAAGATAAGTTTAATTGATTTGTAAAACTACCAGTAATATACACACGATTTATCCGCTTTTTTAAAAAATTACTACATATCAATTTATTAAACATACCTCATCCACTTTAGTTGCGTCCATTTAAGTGCATATTGCAATTTTTATTGTTTCTTTACTTAATATTATTAAAATCCCATTATAATTTACAACATTAAAAAAAAAATTGAAGCTTAATAAGTTAAATAACAGCAAATGTAGAAATATTCTAATATTTGTAAACGCATTTTTAAAGTCCCCAGTAGTGGAATTCTCTAACTTTTAACGATTAACGTTAATTTTACCGGCACAGTTTATTGCTTACGGTAACAATGCAGCAATTCAGTAACTCAATTTTAACAACATAGCTAAAAATTTCAATCAGGTGGCATCTTTGTTAATTTATTAGTATATTTAACGATCACTGTAATTGAGTGCAAACTATTTATCGTGTGGAACTGAAAAATGTTGCCGTTAAGATAACTTAAATACCTGACGTTAAAATAGAACATAGCAGTAAACGTCATTGTTAAAAAAGTTACTGAATAAAATTTACGTTAACTTTTCTGTTAAATATTTTTAACAATTTTGTTAAAATTGAATAGAGAATCGCGCTACAGAATGAATTAAATAAATAATTGTAGAAAAGTGTATGTATGTTATTCGATTTGTTGTTTGTTTGTTTGTTTAAAAGTTCATTAGTCAACAAATTTAAATATTTATTTATCAAATGTGCATTTAATTACAATTATGTATGCTTTAATGTACAATATTCATAAAATTAATGTATGTAACTATGTCTGCTTCATAAATTTTATAAAATATATTTTGTATACATGTTTCAAATAAACCATTTATCAAAACTTTTTAGTTTGGTATCATGAAACTCGATATCGCAAGAAATGTATCGTAATTCGAGATAAAAGCATTCGATATCGAGTATCCAAAGACATTACATCTCTCGAGTTTATGTCAGTGTCTATCGTATGCAGAAAAATACGAAAGTTAACTCGATACTATAGTTTACCAGATATCGAATGCGGTGGCTATACTACAGAGTTTTTTTTAAGAGTTTGAACTATTATGTTTAAAATAATTAAATTGATAATATGATTTTAGTTCATATGAAATTTGGGTCTAAACCAGAGCCCAGATGTCGCAGTCGTGATCTAGTGACTTTGATCGAAATTTTACTATTTGAAATCGTCTCATTCGTTATCAAAACATTTCTATCGAAATTTGAGATTATGTCATTCGATAACGAGTAGTCGATCGAATGCCTTTACTCGAAATGTTATTCGATAGGTTAGGAGCTTTCGTAAAAACATTTAATTGTTTTTTTTTACAAATAATTTACACACTTTTTGAGAATAATTATTAAATTTCTTCAACAAATAGCTAAAAATGTAAGTATTAAACTTATTGCAGCAATAAGAAAAAAATAATAACATTTAGTTTTGCAAATTATAGTCAAGTTTGCGATAGAAGCGATTTTTGTATTGTAAAGTTTTTGATTCCTTACAGCTTTAACGATTTTTAATATATACAGTGGGAAGCTAAACTGTCCGGATGTTTTGCACTAAGGAAGTAAGGTAATGAAAATAATACAAATATAGGTATATTATCAAATATATGTATTTTTTTTATTTAATTGAACATTATTCTAAATTTTAAAGCACAAAAACTCATAGAAATTGCTTCAAAAAAATAAAAAAATTAAAAAAATCAAAAAATTCACTATTCGGACACTTTTGCACAGTACAAGATATAAACATTATCACGATATTGCCTTGTTAAAATGTAACGGTATTTAACCCGTTGGTTTTTATTAATTGTTGTCATCTCGTTATCAAGCTCTTTGTGCATTATTGTTTGACCTGTGAAGTGATTAACATGATTTTTAAATAAAAAATGAGAAAAACGGCAACTGATATTGAAAACAATGTGATTAATTTGTTGCAAAATAATTATTCATGCCGTAAAATTGCTGAAAAATTAAATTTAAGTAAATCCACGGTAAATGATATAAAAAAACGACGAAATGTAGCTTGCAATAATAACCAAGGGGGTCGACCAAGACTGCTTTCTGATGGTGATGCCCGGCAGGTTGAACGTTTGCTACATAATAAGGACACCAAGACCCCGAAAAATGCTGCAAAAAGTATTGGTAAGGATGTCAGTTCCTGGACGGTTAGACGCGCATTAAATAGAATTGGTTTAGTAGCCAGTGTGAAAAAGAAAAAGCCAGCACTTTCCGATAGAAATGTGAAAAGACGCCTTCATTTCTGTAAAACCCACAAAAATTGGACAGTAGATGACTGGAAACGGGTTATTTGGAGCGACGAAACTAAAGTCAACCGATACCAGTCTGATGGAAAAGAATACTATTGGCATAGGCCGCAGGAGCGTATCCAAAAGCACCATGTGAAGGAAACGATGAAACATGGTGGCGGCAGTATAATGGTGTGGGGATGTTTTACTTGGTGGCACATTGGACCTTTGGTGAGAATCCAAGGTATAATGAAGAAGGAGGATTACCTGAATATTCTACAAACAAATTTACCAGAATTTGTTGACGAGAGTGCTTATCCAACCGAAGAAGTTGTTTTTCAGCAAGACGGGGATCCGAAGCACACGGCCAAAATAGTTAAAAGCTGGCTACAAAACCAAACTTTTGGGACAATTTATGGGCTATTGTGAAAAGAAGGCTGGGAGCATATGAAAACCCACCAAAAAATGTTGACGAGCTTTGGGAGAGAATACAACATAAATGGCGAGCTCTTGACCGTGATATCATCCAAAAGTTGGTGGAGAGTATGCCAAAACGTATTAAAAGCGTAATTAAAAATAAAGGCCTTTGGACGAAATATTAAATTGGCAACGTTAATTGGTTTCAACAAACCCCGCATACAAAAGCGCAAACAGTGCAAAAGTGTCCGAATAGTGAATTTTTTGATTTTTTTAATTTTTTTATTTTTTTGAAGCAATTTCTATGAGTTTTTGTGCTTTATAATTTAGAATAATGTTCAATTAAATAAAAAAAATATATATATTTGATAATATACCTATATTTGTATTATTTTCATTACATTACTTCCTTAGTGCAAAACATCCGGACAGTTTAGCTTCCCACTGTATGTAGTAGACTTTGCTATTATGCCGCTATTAGCAATTTTTTTTGCGAATTTCCTCTAATTTAACAATTTTTACAGAATTTGTTCCATTCCGTATACTTTTATGGACTTTTAATCAATTTTATGGCTTATTCGAATTATTAAAAATTTTCGCTATTTTGTAAATTTTTTTTTTTTGGTAATGGTTGAAATTTTGTTTTTTTTTAACGGATTTAGCGATTTCAAATAAATTTTAGGGTTTGTTTCCAAGTTTGCATTTATTCGCGAATTTTAGCAATGTTCGCAATATGAGCGACTTTATCTGTAAGTTATCTGATTCATTACAGCTTTAACAATTTTTAATAAATACTAGACTTAGCTTTCATGCAGCTGTTGGCAAATTTTTCCGAATTTCCACTAATTTCAAATTTTTTATCGAATTTTTGCCATTCCTTGTACTTTTAGAGACTTAATCAATTTAATGGCTTGTTTGATATATCAAAAACTTTCGCGAGTTTTCGCTATTTTTGCAAATTTTCTGAATCTGTAAAATTTTTGCGAATTTTTAGTTATGCACACTTCTAGTGTAAAAATCAAAGTACAGATTTAATGTTAAAATTGTTGTGCATAATTGTACTTCAGCCACACTGTAAATACTAGAATGATCGTTATTAAGTTATCTTAATTTATTGTAACACCTAAAAGAATGCCCTAGTTTATGATGCATAATAACTCCATTTTAATTCAGCAATATAGATAATGCGCAATGTTAATAACTATAGAGGCAAACTTTCTAGAGCCATCTAGACGTTCCTAGTATTATCTATACGTCTGGGCTAGAGTATTAATAGAATCGCAAAAGATAACATAACATCATTCTAAGTTCAGACTTTGCCAATAACGAATCACGCGGAGAAAATTATAAACATTGAAGTGAGTTGTGAATAAAAGCTGTAAATTACGGTTGTTAAAGTGACTAAGTTCTAAATAAAGCTGTGTTAATAATAAATAAGTGTTGTAAATTTTAGGTTGTGTTTTATTTAGTTTTATTTGAATTGCAATCAACGAACTCGAAAAGGTTTATTATAAAGGAAATAAACCAAAACGTTATTGAAAGGCAGTAACGTAACAATATGTTACAGCAGATTAAATTGGTCTGTAAATACTAAAGGGCTGCGCAAAATATACTTAATGTTCTGTGTTCTACTTCACACAACTATCAATCATATTATTTCACTGTAAACATACATAGCAAAACAAACATAACAACACATTACTCCCACCAAAACAAAACAAGCATAACTTGAAAAGTTTTTCTCTTCTGCTTTGTTAGTGCTTGTATTATCAAAACAAACAGAATATCAACACAAAAACAGACAATAAAATAAAGAAACGGTAAATTATAGTAAAAGCATCGAGTGCACTAGAACATTAAAAAAAACGTAATAAGGAATTTAAAAAATTTTAAGTGATCTTAGCTTATAACAGAAATGGATGCATCAAATGTAAGCAAAATTGGTTTTTTTGAATTATTTCGTAAATGTACCTACATATGTATGTATATTTTATTTTTTTCGACCTTTATTATTATAGGTATGTATTATAAATAAATTATCAAGCTTGAGGTCTTTTTTTATTTTTATATACATATGTATGTATGTACATAAAACTTTAAACGTTTATTTAACCAATTTTTCTAATTAATAAATTTTTTAATTTGTCAGTTATTGTTAAATTTGTTAAAAATTGTTGAAAATTTATAAAATAAGGAAGAAAAAACCCTGAAGAAGGCACTCAAAGGAGTGCCGCAATATTGGTTAAATAAACGTTTAAAGTTTTATATAAAAATAAAAAAAGACTAAACCTAATAATTTAGTTATATTTTTTTCTAAATTTTTAATAATATTTTAAAGGAACCTACAACCGAACCCATTGAAAACTACTCAAACGAAAAAATTAATATTTACTATAAACTTTTTTAAGCTTTTCCATATTCATAACAAAACGCAAATGTTTCTCCCTTTGCAATTTTCTCTTTGGTTTAAGACTTAAACCATACGTACTGTTTTTAACAGTACATGTATTTTTTTTGCAGTTGTACTGTTTTATGCATAATGTCCAAAACAGTACGCAAATGTACTGTTTTCTACACTTTGTACTGTTTTTTGTACTGTTTTTTTTGTTCAGTCTTCAAAAAAACAAGATATTAAGAAAAACCCTGTTTAAGTCATATATTGAAAATATCCTAATATTTAACAGTACATAGCTTAAAAAAAATGTTGTGTTCCAAACAAAAAAGCTCTAAAATAATAAGACTTTTTACGCTGTGGTCATTGTTTTCTCATAAATACGCAGTAGTAATCTTAATTATAATGGGTGACTCGCAGCAGTTGTATATTTTCATGTTATTATTTTTAAGACATGATTTTATGGCTATCTCTTCCAATAGTATTTTCCTTTAAACACATGAGAAAGACAAAAACAAAATCGAAATTTTGTTAAAAATATTATATTTTTTAAAAACTAAATAAATACTTATTCCAACACAATTATCTTTAATTCCTAGAATTTTTTTTTTAATATTCGGGCAAGTTCTGGAAATCGAAATCACTTGAAATTGAAAACGTACAAATTTAAAAAATTCTCCGGGCTCAAAATTTATAAAAATACCTAATTCCTTTCAGGTGTTTGAAATCGAGACACCTTAAGTGCATAAATTCCAGGCATTAATAAGTCTTAAATTTTTTTTAATTTGTAAAAATAAATACCTTGGACGCTTGATTATATAAACATTTTCATCCATTTTCTCTTCTTTAACTTGCAATAATTTTATTAAAATTTCTTTGCTTATTAACATTTATCAAATCATAGGTTGACCATATTTCAACAAAAAATAAAACATAAAAACCATTAATTGGGTGTGTTCTAGAATCCGAATCCACTCGAAATTGGATTACTAAAGCATTTTTGGTGTTCTTCATTTCGATTTAGCAAACTCAAATTAGTTTTTAGGTTTGTTTCAAATTTTGCAATTTTTCGCGAATTTCAGTAATTTTCGCGATTTGTGTCTGTAAGTTGTCTGATTCTTTACAGTTTAACGATTTATAATAAATAGTAGACCTTGCTATCATGCCGCTGTTAGCAAATTTTTGCGAATTTCCGCTAATTTAGCAATTTTTTACGAATTTTTGTCATTCCTAATAGTCTAAGGGACTTTTAATTAATTTTATGGGTTCTTTGAAAAATGAAAAATTTTCGGGAATTTTCGCTATTTTTGCAAACTTTTTTATGTTATTATCGGATATTTTGATATTTTAAACTGATTTAGCGATTTCAAATAAATTTTTGCGTTTGTTTAAATATTGCAATTTTGGCGAATTTTAGCCATGTTCGCGATATCAGCGATTTTTATCTATAAGGGTTATGATTCTTTACAGGTTTAACGATTTTTAAAAAATATTAGACATTGCTTTTATGCCGCTGTTATCAAATTTTTGCGAATTTCCGCTAATTTAGCAATTTTTATCGAATTTTTGCTATTCCTTATAGTTTTAGAGACTTTTAATCAATTTTATGGATTGTTTGAAATATTAAAAATTTTCCCGATTTTTGCAAATTTTAGCCAAGTTCGCATTAGAAGCGAGTTTTCCTTGTGATTCTTTACTGCTTTCACGATTTAGCTGCGGTTAGCTGTCCCTGTCCCAATTTATTCGTCGTGCTTCTGCGTAAGAAATAGAAATAATCCTATCGCAGTGTTCGTTACGCATGACGAATTTCGGCCTACGCAACGATTGTGTGTATTCTCATACATACCAATGTGTTCTATTTCTGACGACGAATATTCGTTGCGAATTATTCGTCGTTCGTCCCAGTTGTGTTTCTAGCATATACCATGTTGTTTTAAGACTTCTCCTTTGTAATCCAAAGCTGGATTATATGGTCCTGCCCTAGGACATCGTAATGTTAAATAGACCATGTTTTTTCCATACGTTTGGGTTTCTTTTGGACTAGTCCTAGTCCCTTGTGGGCTACATTTTACACGCGTGTTTGGACTAGTACTATTATTTGCAGGGTTCCTAATCGCAACTATTTAAATATTAGTCCTATACATTTTGTTGTTGCAGTGTTGTAAATCTTAGTACTTTTAACAAATTAAAAAGATTCGAAAGGACTACAAGGGACTATACTATCAAGGCTGAAAACCGCTATTGACAATGTCATACGTCTTTAAATGTACAATAATAGTTATCGATGCGCAACCAAAAGGTAAACAGCATCGGTAATTTTGTTGCTATCGAAATAGTATCAAAACCGTATCACAGCAATGTTTTTTGATGTTTTGAAACTTGTACATACTGTGTTTCTTGTGCAATAATGATAGAAATAAAAATTACGCCATCCCGAACCCAAACACACGGAGGTTTGATTTCAAATTGAAAATGATTTGAAATCAATCCTCTTCTTAAACGACAAATGTTTGATAATGATTTGAAAACCATAGCCTTCTTAACAAAAAGGGGAAATTATTTTCAAACTGAGAAATGCATTTATTTTCAACTTACTTTAAAATGTTGATTTTAATACAATGTGTAACATAAATGAAAAATATATTTTTTTAATTAAAATTCCTTTAATTTAAATAAGCTGTCAGCTAAACATTCGGCACCACAGCTTAAATATGAAGTAGTATTTTTTCCGTCCTCAAATTCTTGGAAAGATCAATTACTTGGCTCCTTTTATACCCTTCACCGAAGGTAAAAGGGTATACAGTGCAATCTCCCTTAACGGACACTTCCCATAAGCGGACACTCCCATAAGCGGACACTCCCATTAAACGGACATTGTTGCTAGGTCCCGGCAGCGCTCCATAAGAAAAGCATTGCAGTCGCTTTCCCTTGAACGGACGCTTCTCATGAGCGGACGCAGACATCCGCTAGATTCTCTTGGACGGACACTTAGCTTATTTTTTTCCGAATTTTTCATGTCATAATTTACAAATAAGCCTGCCAAGACTCTTTTAATTTGTTCGCTTTAACAATACGGCACGGTTTATCATATTTACTACATCACATAACATAGTTAAAAGTGGGTATGTTAAATATGTATAGTACTCATAAAACATTTTAAACTTTTATTACATATAGAACTACATTTAATGGTTTTTTGTTATTAAACCCAATTGAATTGTTAATTTTTTATATTTTTTTTAAAAAGGACGTATCTTTAAATAAAAACAAACAATATAAGGCAAAGTTTTGTTGATTTAAATTTGTAGTTTTCTCTTGGCCGGACAGCCCCCTTGTGCGGACACATTTCAACGGTCCCTTCGGTGTCCGCTCATAGGAGATTCCACTGTATATAACTTTGTCATTCCGTTAGTAATTTCTACAATATTAATTATAAATATATATTCTGGATCCTTCAGGGACCAACAATTATTTTTTAAAGGATACGGTAATACCATGTTCACACGGACAGCAATATTCTTTTTTGGCTCTCCCATTTCTGTTCGCGCCGCAAACATGATTGAAACAACATGTTTTGCCATACAAAATTTTGAGAGCGAAACAGGTCGTTTCATTTTGAAACATGCTGCGAAACAGGGGATTATTATTTAATACGATTCGAAAGAAAATATTTACGAATTCAGACAAATTGTATTATGTAGTACGTTTTTCGAAAATTTATTTTCGAACGTTCGGAGATATTTTCTTTTTTCTGGATTTTTTTACTCCTTTTCATAAATTTTAAATTACCCTTTTACAATTGCAACTATGTAATACAAAAGCAAATGCCAGTGCATTTAAATTGTTCGTAAATTATTCGAACGTGGCTGTGCTTGCGAAAACAATAAAAATAATTTAAAATTGTAAGTAATTAAATAACGCTTTTTACAAAACTGTAAAATACAATTAAAAACATAAAATATCCTCTATATTCATTACTGTAAGTGACTTGAAGTCACAATTTATATTCTGTGTTTGTTGTCAAAACTCTTTGTTTTTAGTCTGAAACTTTTAATACATACATAGCAATTTTTTTAAATTTTGGTTGCTTTAGGAAAAGCTCATGCAAATCAATATTTCCAAAACCAAGACAGTATAACAGTGTTGATGGTTTATTTAATGGTTGCACATGCAGATTTACCAAAGGGGCACCTCATTGTTGTAAATGCTAAAAGCAAGCCGAAGAATTTGTGGCAAAGACTGCCAAAAGATTAAGATGCGGTTGGTCCACCTTATCGTGAATTGGAAAAGTAGAAAAAGTGAGTTTTGATTTAATCGATTTTGTGTTAACTATTTTTGCAAATGTGATATGTTACTAGGTACGGAAAGTCTATAAGGCTCAAAATCACCAAGGTTGTAAATTTCAAGATTGATTTTATGCCAGAAAAAATTTTAAGCTATAATAATGGCTCTTAGTTTATACTATTGCAAAATTTGTATATTAATAAACTTTGACAGGGCAGCGCACACAATTCTATACTTTTTTTGTAATACTGCTTTTAAAGAATATCTTTTAGAAAACAATCAATTCGGGAACGTTTTTCTTAGTTTGATAAAATGAACAAAAACAAAACAAAGTATATAACTTAAGCATCGTTTAATAACATGGGCTTATTATGAATCCATATTATATAAACATAAGTAAAAACAATACACACAAAATCTTCTACAAGCAAAATACGCCCAAAAATTAAAGAAGTTGCTATTATCGTGCATAAAATTAAAGAAATTTCAAAATATTCAAAACTCTTATGATCGAATTTACTTTACATGACCAGAATGAAAGTTCTGTAATATAATAAAATATGTATTTTCTAAAAAAAGCTCAATTAATGGGCATTTTTTTAAAAAATATTAATGTTCCCGGAAATGATCAATCGTTCCCGGAATGACAAAACTGTTTCCGAAATCATGACATTGATATCAAAAGGTATAAGTAAGGAAATAATTGAGTTATAAGCAACTTATTTTTTTTTTCAAAAACACCAATATCATTATCAAAATAATAATATTCTCCATTTTTTTCTTTATTAAGCAATGGTGTTGGAATAATACTGAATTTGTAAAATCAATTCATAAAAAATTATAAATGAGTCGCCCTTGGAAACAATAATTATCATTCCGAGAACGCAACAGTCATTTCGGGAACGTGCCATCATATCAGTGTTGCCACTTTGTGGCGTGGGTTATTTCTCTTATGTAGGTGTTATTCAGGTGTTATTTAAAATTCTTACTTCAGAGACCCAAATTAAATCAAGATTCCATTTCAGTGCACAGAAAAAATAGAAAATCGACTTCAATTAAATAATTCGTTCAGACAATTAAATATTTAACTAATTTTGCCCCTGCAAAGGAATTGATCATATCAATTAACGGATTTGTGTTTTCGAGTCATGGGACACAAATTTAGTCAATTAAAAAATTAATTGTATAAACAAAAAATACACCACATATACACAAACATTTAATTTTATGGGTTTTGATTAAAAAAATTAATTGCAGCAAACAAAAAATTAATTGAATAATTAATGTACACCAATTAATTATTTAATTGAATAGTTTTTTGCAAACATTTTTTCTGTGTGATGACAGTCTCGGTTTCTTTTTAAGAAAAGACTTCAATCATTAAATATGAATATATTTTTAAAAGTTCGGAAATTAATGTCTCATGATGGACTCTTAGATTTTGATGAATCATAGTGATTTAGAACCTGAAATTTATTGAAAAAATTTATTTAAACTAAAAACTAGCCTGGGGAAAGATATGTTTCCAATATTCGAACATATAACTTATGTTATCTTTATCTTGCAGCTTTTTAATGCTTATTTTGAAGAATATTTAACGCCCTTTATAGTTGTTAAACTGAATTACGAAAGGGTCAGTTGTATAAAACTCTGCAGTCATTTAGTTTACTAAATAAGGTATAAAGGGCATTTTTTAAGACCATGAAACTTAAAATGGTAGACAACACAAAAAAATGAATTCGAATCGCAGATTGATACACGCACGGCTTTACCATTTGAAACTTATTTCAAACAAATAGGCTCCACGCGCCTGACCTTGATGAAACGCATTGCAGACGTACGAATTTGTTACTTTTTTTTCGAGCATTGCTGGCTGCATGTGACGAATAAAATGAACAAGACGTCAATTGTTGCTGGTTTCTCAGCATAAGCCAGTGACTTCACAGGTCAGCTAAATCATGAAGTCGCTGAAGTAAATTTCGATAATTTGGTGGGGTTGTTCAAGCATGAATCTATTCATGATGACGTGCCTGAGAAAGAAGAGAAAGCAGTATGATAGTTCGTTTCACAGCTAGCCTTTCATATCCTCTTTTGGGCTTAAAAACACCCATTATAAAGGAATGGCAATAAGTATTTGAACCTTTTCTAGATATACGCAACCAAATGTGGAAGTTAAACTCATTATTTTAGGAGTTTTATTTTAAGTTCTATTAATTGATTTTAAGTTTTTAATGTTATTTTTGTTAATTTATTTTAAATTTCAATAAGAATCTTAACAGTTTGACTAATATTGATCTTATTTCAATGAGTTTGTTGTGTTTTTGCTTTGTAAATGTATTGCTTTTTTTTAAAAAACTTTAATTTAATTTAATTTAATTGAAATTGGGTAATTTTGCGTCATCTCAAGTATAATTTTGAATTTTGCTGGTGCGAACACTGCATCATATACGGAAACGTTCCCGAAATGACCGTTCACGAAATGACGATTTCAAATAAATGCGCGCCTTGATTATACAGCGGCCATTTTAAATGCGACCTGACTTTGTCAATAGTAAAATATTTGGGGCTACTTTATTATTTCTTGTCGTAAAAAAGAATTTCATCAATAATTACATTTAATATGCACGTTCACGAAATGACGGACTATTGATGTACGCTCTACGAATAATGAACTGAAAGTTACTTACCACTTAAATATAACTTATTTGACGATAAATGCATTGAGGGTTGGCTTTTTATTGTTTTCTTCTTATACTGACGTTTGAAACCTGATGGCTATGTTCACTTAAAATAATTATTTTTTGATTATCGATGCGTTCACTGAAATGACTTGTGCACTATCGGACAAACTATTTTTGAATTTTTATAATAAGAAATAAATAATCTTTAAGTATCCTCTTCAAATCTAGATTTTGTATCATAAATCCTGTGTATTTAGTAATGACTGGTGTTAAATATCTTAAATTTTTCATTAATACTTTGGACTTGTTTTTGAAGATCGTATATTGGGACGCGTTCCCAAAATGACTTTCGCTTTATATATATATATTTTATATTCAACATTTTTATATTTTTCGAATTTATTCTATGAGCTAAATTTCAGTTATGTATTTTATAAAGCTTTTTTGTAATAGTCAAGTCCTTCAATTTTTCAGAAATGACTTTATACACTATCAGACTATTATATTGTATTTTCTTGTTACATTTTACCTTAGCTTTCCGTTGGATAGTGTATAAAGTCATTTCTGAAAAATTGAAGGAATATGACTATTACAAAAAAGCTTTATAAAATACATAACTGAAATTTAGCTCATAGAATAAATTCGAAAAATATAAAAATGTTGAATATAATATAAAGTAACCTCCAGAAGGAAATAATTCCCAGTTTCTATATGAGGGGCTTAGAGCACAAGGGGGCTAAGTGCCTTTTTCTAAAATTGAGTTTACATATGGAATTATAGGTATATTTCGGAGAAGTTGTTCAGAGCACAAGAAGTGAATGTAGGATTCTCATCCGGACGCTAGATATAGTGAACAATTCAAGCATTTGACATTAAAATACCTGCTTCCTTTGGAGCACAAGCGAAACAACCGCTTCAGTCTCATTATTTAAAATAAATCACTTGAACCCCTTGTGCTTTAAGCCCCTCATATATATTTTATTTTAAAATTACTTCTTTAATTAATTATTTTGTTTGATGTACACATATAACAGGTTAGTTGTAGTAGTTTATAAAATTTTTTTTTAAATAAAGTCAAGATTTAATACATTAAATTGCTAGCATAACCAATTCTGCACCTTGGTGATTTTGAGCCATAAACAACACGTTAAAGTAAAATGTCTGTTTTCGGTTGAAGTATAAAAGCTCATCGTTAATTGGCCTTATTACTTGAAAGTGAGTGCCGTCTACTGCTCCAATAAATACAGGTATTCCACTTTATTAAAAAAAACATATTTTCGCTTCGGACAAAGATTTTTTTAGATTATTTCGCATACCGCAGATAAGTATATTTTTGTAAGTTACGCCTCTTTGCATTTTGGCTAACGATATGGAAATTGATGAGTGTGAAAGTCCCACAAGACGATCTCGGCCAATCTGATGTTGGTATCCATCTTTAATTCTAATTCTTTCAAAGGTGCAATGGCTGTAGATTTTTCAATTGTAGACATACATAAATAAATTTTTATTAATCCGAAAGGTTTTCACGAAACGTGTATTTACCTTTTGCGGAAAATTTAACGTTTTTTTACAAACGCTTGTTTTTCAAAAATGTGCTGTCAATATTGACAGGTACTGTCATATTTATCGTGTATAAATTTGGCAGCACTTTGTTTTTCCGTTTTTATTTTAACAAATACAAATATGTGGGTCTTTCGAACGGATTAGAAAATACCATTTCATTTTCGAAACGGAAATTTCTTTCGAAAGTATTTTCGTTTCGAATCGAATTACATAATAACCCTCCAGGAAAAACGTACTTTCATCTCTAAGTTTGATAACAATTACACACTGCTACAAAAAATCACTTTTTGTCAGAACTTGAAAACCGACCTAGTGGGGGGGGGGGGGTTGTAGGGTAGGTGAGGACATACAAAAACCGTTTTCTAACATTTTGAAACACCCTCAAAATTTTGAGTTATTTTAAAAAAAACTGTTTTAGGGTAGGTCGTAGCACTTTAGTACCTCTAACTCACAAATTTTTTGATCGATACAAACATTTTTTTAGATACATTCCTAAAAAAATATCCACATGAAGTTATTGATGTTTTTGCTGGAAAGAGTAAAAAATTCTTTTTGTATGCGAGCGACAGAATTAGCAAGCAAGAAAAATATAAATCAAAATTAAATTAAATTATGTTTTTATTATTTTAAAAATATTTCACATTGTTTTTACAATTATTAATATTATAATATCAAATGTTCAAATATAAACATAATCTTCAATAGTATAAATAAGAGCATATGTATGTAAAATAACAATTTGTTTAGGTTTATGTTTATTAAGGATTAAAGATTTTTTGTACTTATCTTAGTTTATGGTAATAAAAATAGTTTTTCAAATATGAATATGATCTTCAATAGTAAAAATAATGAGCATATGTATGTTACATGACACTTTGTATTTAGGAACGTATCTTAGTTTATGAAATAACGTTATATCTATGGCAAACATATTATCAGTGTTTGTACCTAAAAACACCCTTATCTGCATTTTAAATATTTAATGGAATTCTTATCTTTTAGTTCTATTGTTATTTTTAGTTTATGCTTTTCCTTTAGTTTCACTTAGTTTTAAGATTTCAAAAATGGTATATAAAGCTATGAATTTATTGAAATAAATCAGTACTAAAAGAGTATTCAAGTGTATTTATTTACATTTTGGTCCTTCGAATTTTCCCCCACCAGTGGTAAGAGGCTCTCAGAACTTTGAATCAGAATAGAAACATATTAAAAGCGTTACCGAGGCTAAAACATCGGGAAAAATATTAAAAGCGTAACCGAGGCTTAAACATCGAAAACAAAAGCATAACCGAGGCTTAGACATCGGAAAAGGTGTAATAAACGCGTAAAACATATACATAAATTAATATGTCAAAACCAAAGCTATTGGAACAACAGAAAGAACTTGGCGAAGAGTCCATATCGCTTCGAGAGAAAATTTCTGAAGGAAGATTTCGGTCAGTGCAGATTGACGAGAAAAGAAATCGTTTGAATAAAATTCAAGTTGAGTTTGAATCAAATAATAAAAAATTAATCGCACTGGGAATAGAAGACGAACAGTATTTTAAAAGAAATTATTTTGGCGCGATTAATACTGTGATTGAAGAAGCGTTTGGAATGTTAGATGAGAGGGAATCTGATGAAAAACACCTCGAAATAACACCAACTACTAAAAAAAATGTAGAAGATAACCTCAAAGATGAAAACCCATGCAATAGTAATCACGTATCGCTAAAACGAAAATATAAAAGGAAAATAAATTGTCTACAAGAATTAATGGACGAAGCGCTTGAGGAGATCAACAACAATAAAAAACTGAAATTTCAATAACAAAGACGGAGCTAGAAGACTGTTTCTAAGAAATGAAGAAGGAGTATGCAAACATGAGCAAAGTAATTGGGAACGATGAGGCAGAAGAAGAGGAATTTGAAAACGTTGCTCGTGAATACATAATAACTTTAAAACAAATAATGGTTGCACTAGAAAAAGCTGAACCAACTACAATTTATAATTTCGTCAAATTGGAAGATATAAAAATTCCAGGGTTTTTTGGAAACGTAGCTGAATGGCCTTCATTCTATGACCTTTTTAAAAATCTTGTACATAGCCAGCATAATTTTTCGAACGTAGAAAAAATGTATCGATTAAAAAACTACGTCAGAGGAGAGGCTGGAAGACTTATTCAACACTTGAAAGTAACGGACGCTAACTATGAAGCAGCATGGAATATCTTGAAGTCAAGGTATGAAAACAAGAGATTGCTATTTACAACACAAGTAGATAAGATCCTTGATCATCCAATGGTAAATACTGAGTCAGCTTTTAGCGTAAAACAATTGTTGGATACAACAAATGAATGTATTCAAGCATTAAAAGGACTAAATATAAAAATTGATGATGCTGAACCTTTTATCGCAAGAATAATGGTTCGTAAATTGGATAGAGATGGGGTTCGTCTATATGAACAAAGCGTAAAGAAAACAAAAGATATACAAACACTTGAAGATGTGTGGCTTTTTTTGGAACAACAGTATCAAGCTCTAGAAGCATGTAGAAGCAAAAAACACAACAGCTTTACATGATGATTGACGATTGCGAAACTACACAAAATTCTATAATTAATTTATTAATTGACATACATAAATCATGGTCATGTCAATCCACAGCTTCTACAACCTGTTCAATTACAGCAAGAGTTAGACAAAATTCAGAGTCAACTACCAGGAAAACTTACACTTCCAAGCGGGTCCAACGAAACTTCTTTGAAAGAAATATATGGTTTGTTGATAGCCAAAGGTGTTATATTAGATGGACGATTAATAATCAAAGCTGAAATTCCTCTATTAAGTTCTGACTCGTCAGGTATATATAAAATAATTCCTATACCTCTAAGTAAAAGGAATGCGACGATCATACCAATAATTGAGGCCGACTATATAATATACAATGTTGGAAAGAGTGTTTACTCAATGATGTCTCACTCAGATTTAAATAGTTCCAAACAGATTTTGGATAAATACATGTGCAATAAGAACTGGGCATGGATACCTGCTACAAATAAGACATGTGAAATGTCAGCTCTGAAAGGTCTACAGAAAGCCGATTGCAAATTTAAACAAATCGAAAATAAAAACACTTGGCATAAACTTCGTAAAGAAAATAGTTGGCTGTACAAAGTGACTGAAAATATAGACATTGAAGTAAGTTGTGGCGAACTTGGAGTGGCTAACTCTGCCACTCCAAGGCATATTAACACTAAAATCAGGATGTATGGCGAAATCCCCACAAATTTTCCTAGATGCATCAAGAAAATTTACGTCCAACGAAGAGATTACAGCCAGAAACATCATGTGGAACAAAAATATGAGTGAACTTATCTCCTGGCACGCTAAAAATGTAAATAAATACACTTGAATACTCTTTTAGTACTGATTTATTTCAATAAATTCATAGCCTTATATACTATTTTTGAAATCTTAAAACTAAGTGAAACTAAAGGAAAAGCATAAACTAAAAATAACAATAGAACTAAAAGATAAGAATTCCATTAAATATTTAAAATGCAGATAAGGGTGTTTTTAGGTACAAACACTGATAATATGTTTGCCATAGATATAACGTTATTTCATAAACTAAGATACGTTCCTAAATACAAAGTGTCATGTAACATACATATGCTCATTATTTTTACTATTGAAGATCATATTCATATTTGAAAAACTATTTTTATTACCATAAACTAAGATAAGTACAAAAAATCTTTAATCCTTAATAAACATAAACCTAAACAAATTGTTATTTTACATACATATGCTCTTATTTATACTATTGAAGATTATGTTCATATTTGAACATCAAATGTATGAATTACCTGTTCTTAATATTGTAAAAATACATAAAACATTTGTTAATCTAGCTTTTATTTACTGCTATTAATTTTTGTAACTCTAGCTTTAATTTACTATTGTTAATTTTTTATTCACCTTTTATAAATAATAACCATATTTCACATATAAAAATAAAAACTGTTTTTATTTTTAAGATAAAATTTGCACCTTTTCATTAGCTAGATCTCACTATCAGTATAATAAAACGATTGTTTTTCAAGAAATTTAAAAATGCGATTTCACTATCGTTATTATTGGAAATTATGATATCGAAAACGATATCAGAATTTAATGGGGAAAACGATATTATAAGGAAAGGTACAATTTAGTCCGTAAAATTCGAAAACGATTATCACTTGTGATACTTTCTATCGCCTATATGATATCGTTTCGATATCGTTACAATATCGCTTGGTTTACTGGGATATTACATTAGATGTATGAAATTATTAAATCTTACATTTTTTAATTAACAATTTAACATTTTTTTTAACGAATTTAACGATTTTAACGAAAATACTTCATTATAACTATGAAATTTCATTTAGACAATGAAAATTTCATTTAACCAATGAAAATTTTTTTATGAAAATGATTCATTAAATATATGAAGCATTTTTCTTTCTGTATACTAACGTGAATGATTGATGTGGTTTACAAAAGTCGTTATTATAAAAATCTAAATAATTAGACATTTCTAACTTTCAGTGATGCCTTCCATAATTAATCAGAAAAACATACAAACAAAAAATTTTTATTTCATTTATAACGTAAAGATGAAAATATATATACAAATTGTAAGAACAAATAACTTAAATCAATTTGTATTTGATTTGAAAAAAATTAAGCCTTAGATGCATTTTATTTTGAGTTAATTATAAATTTCGGTAACACAAGTACTTTTGTATCAGATTATATGTCAGCCATTACTTAACTACTTCTATGTAATGCAGATGGTATGAAATAGTCATTGAAAAGTAAGTTGTTCAGTAATCGCAAGTCATTACCAAGTTTTTGCTGGGATGTTTTTTGTCAGCGAATAAACCGCAAACATAACAAAAATTATTACGCTTATCACACACTCTCTCTTTATTTGCCAATTCGTTTTCCGAATGTAAGCGACCATTTCAATTAAATTTTACATTATTTTAAATGATACATATCATAAGTTTTTTACTATTTCTGAAAAAGTTTCTCGATTTCTCGCCTCGCTAAACAGGTTGCCTGTATCACAGATACCAGTCCACGCTTGTATGTTACTAAGCCAAGTTATTTCTTTTCTTCCTCTATTTGGCCGTCCTTCAACATTTGTTCGCGTGATAATTTGTAACAATCTGTATTTTGGGTTCCTCATAATGTGACCCAGGTATGCTGTTTTTCGCTTCTTTATGTTGACTATTAACTCTCTACTTCGGTGCATTTGACTGAGTACTTCTCGGTTCGATACAAAGTGGGTCCATGGTATTCTAAGAATTCTTCGATAGATCCACATTTCAAAGGCTTCAAGCTTCTTTACGTCCACTGCTTTTATGGTCCATACCTCCATTGCATATAGAAGAACATACCATATATAGGTCTTAACGAATCGTATTTTAGTTTCAAGGTTTATATCATGGCTGATAAAAACTTTTTTATATTTAAAAAATGCATCTCTTGCCGTTTCAATACGGCATCTGATTTCCTTTGAACTATCCCACTGGTCATTGTTTGTAACCCCGAGATATTTAAAACTATGTACTCTGTCAACGTAGGAGTTTTTTATCTTCAAAGAAGCTGTATTGTGGGCATTTTTTTTACTGACAATCATATATTTCGTTTTCCGTATATTTATCTTAAGGCCATATGTTTCACTATATTCCGTTAGTTTGTCTAGTAGATGTTGGAGTCCAGACATACTATCGGCCAGTATGGTGGTGTCATCAGCATATCTAATATTGTTGAGAAATATACCGTTTATATATATACCTTTTCGAACCTTGTTAATTGATTCTTGGAATATTCTTTCGGAGTAGATATTAAATAGTAGTGGTGACAGTATACATCCCTGTCTGACTCCTTTAGAGATTGCAGTACTCTCAGTCATCTCTCCATCGACATTAACTTGTGCTGTTTGATGCAAATACAGGCTTCTAATACATTGGATTTCCTTGTTTTCTATACCAATGGACATTAGAATTTCGATCAGTTTATCATGTTGCACAGTGTCAAAAGCCTTTTCGTAATCAATGAAGCATAAGAAAACATCCTTCTGTACATTTCTGCATTTCTGAACTAATATCTGCATAGAAAAAATGAGTCTATAATCATTACAATGTTTTGCGTGACTTTTCTTGGGGATGGTTACAAAGATTGATTTAAGCCAATCTTGTGGGAACTGGTCAGTATCGTAAATAAAATTAAACAGTTTTGTAAGAAGATGGATGTTATCGCTGTCTATCAATTTCAGTATTTCAGAAGGAATCTCATCAGGGCCACATGCTTTTTTGTCTCTCAGGGATGCTATTGCTACCTCAACTTCTGTTTGTGTGATCGCAACTCCTGTATGTGATTGTGGTGTCTGCGTTTCAAAACTTGATCGGTTGTCATCAGTAAATAATTCTTTAATATATTCATTCCAAATATTTTTTTTTCTTTAATATCTAAAACAGCTTCGTTGTTATTGTTGTATAGCAATTTTGGAGTTGATTTGCGGTATATCCCGGCGGCTTCCTTTAGTTTTTTATGAAGATTAAAATCGTCATGTAATTCTTGTAGTCTTTCTATCTCCTGACATTGACTATTAAGGTGTGAGTTTTTTTGCAATGCGTATCGCCGTTTGAACCTCTCTATTTAATTCATAGTACATCTCATAATTTGAATTTTTATATTTGCGACGTTCTTCCATTAGTTTTAAAATTTCGTTTGTCATCCATTCATTTCTTTCCGGTCTTTTGTTGTTTCCAAGAGAATTGTCTGCTATTGATTTTAGAGTATTTTTAACAGAGTTCCATATATTTTCAACATCTTCTCTGTTATTATCACATACTGCAGAAAAAAATTACACACAATTTAAAATTTGTTAAAGGATTACAAAAATTACAAACTTACTTGTTTTAATAAATTTAAATATTAATATCACTTCACTTGTCACAAATTTTAAACTAGTTACACTTTTTTTACTCTTATCTAAAAACAATATCCTTCACCAAAAGGTAGTATTTAAACTTTGCCATTGTGTTGGTAATAAATTCGATTAGTTTATGTATTTATCCAAATATTTATATGTAACTAAAAATTGCATATAAAAACATTCTAAACTTGTTTAATGATTTAAAAAACTAGGGCATAACAAACCCTATTCATCTGTATTATCTTCCATTTCTTCTTTTTTTAATAAAGACAGATTAACAATAACTTATTAATATGTGGTTTACAGAACACGAGCGCCATACTCGTCCGTTCAACTTACATTTAAAACAAACAAAATTTTGAATTCGTGTTCTGTAAACCACACATTAGTTAATACCAAAAACGTAACTGTAAAATTACAACAAACAAATTATTAAGTTGACAAATTTGCTTGTATAGTTAATTTTTTTTTTATTCATTTGTTTTGCGCGGGGGGAGAAAATACTAAAAACAGGTGTTAATGAAAAGTTGAATAACTTATACAATTTTTATCCGATTTGAAAAATTAAAACCATGTTTTGTTAAGAACTAAATTTTCTTCATACGTTAATATAAATTTTTATAAGCTTTCATATTAAAATAAGCAATGAAAAGCACCTAAAATCAGAAAAGTTTATAATTTTCGTTTGTTTTTGTAGATATTCTTAACAAAAACAATTGTTATAATTTACAAATGTATAAAAAAATGCACGTCATTTTAAAGCGTAATTAGTTTTCTTTCCAAACCAGTTAAAAAAATTAAAATCGGAGAAGAACTGACTGAGTTACAGGTCGATAAGTTGACGAACATCACTGAAAACGGTTTTTTTAAAATAACTTCTGAATTTGAGGGTGTTTCTGAAATTTACTGACACAATTTTTTATGTACTCAACAAGACCAATAACCCACGCTAATATAAACAAAACAAAATAAAAATTTATGTTAAATTAAATAAAGTGATAATTATAAAATAATAATGTTAATATAAGTATTAAAAAATATATTTTTATCTTTTAATTACTTTTTTATCTATTTTAAATAAAATCACTCTAACAATACAAAAAAATGTCAAAAATAAACAAGAATTGATCGTTTCAACAGCATGTTTGTCAATCTAGTTTCAGAGAGCGAAACGAGTGTTTTATATCGTCGTATGAACATAGCAAGGTACATTAACACAAGGAAGACTCATTTGGGAGTGTAGACAATAAAAAACTTTAAATAAAAATACAAAAATATCAAAAAAATTAATTTCTAACTGTTTTGCCCCAAACAGGGGCTTGCAAAAAGCACTTTGCCATATGGCATAGAATAACCGTAAGGGTTTATATCCGGATTATATCCGGACATGTAGCAAGTGTTCTTACATCGACCTTGAAATTTTGGGCATTAGAAACACCTTCGTTTGCAATAACTTCGCCAGTACTGTTGCAATGCTTCTTAATGTGGATTAATCCACATTCAACGTGAGTTACTAGTTTTACGTGGTGAAAATTAGGAAATAACAAAGGTACTATTCTATTGTTTATTACCAATAGATTTTTATCGTAATCTATAACTGCGTTGTAAGTCCGTAAAATGTCATTGCCTATAATTCCGTCATACTCATCATGAAATTTACATTCTATCAAACACATTCTACTATTTCCCAATTCCGAGAACAACGGCACTCGATATATAGTGTCCGGCAATATCGTATTCTGCAAGGTCTTTAGTGTTAAGGTTTTGGACATAATTTTCCACTTAGGATCGCATAGCCCAGGGTTCACAATTGTGTGAGTTGCTCCGGTGTCTACTATAAATTTAAGTTTATTCTTTAGTACTATATATGGTAGCTCTCCGGAGAGGCCGGAAAATGAAAATTTTGTTCTTCATGGCTCCTATCCGGAGTAGCGTTCGTATTTGTTTGTGCTGTGCTTTGAAATTGACCTGAACAATTCAGATTTTCCCGTGGCATTAAAGATGCATTGTTCCAATGACTTTGAATTCCAACAGAATCTCTTAAATCAATTAAAGGACGTTCGCAATAAGGGTCTTCATGAATTGGGTTTGAAAAATTGGGAGATAACTGTGGTGTATTAACTAAAGGGTAAGAATTATGTACAATATTTATATCCATTGGTTCAGGGATCTGTTGCCGAAAGTATGAATTCCTGTCTTGAAAAGGTTTTGAAAAGTTCTGTCTAAAAGTTTAGCCGTTGTTACTAGGAGTAGAAAAATTATTGCCAAAGGTCCGACCATTATAATTATTATTATTACCGACGCCATTTCGGCAATTATAATCAAAATAAATATTCCTGGGCTTGAAACCGTAATTATCATTAGATCTAGTATAATTATTCCTGTTATGTGAACCATTATCATAAGGGATTTCATTCCTATAAAAACCAGAGCTTGGATTAGCACGTTTGCCCTTATTATCCGTATTAGACCGTTATCTATTCCTATTTTCTAAATTAGAAGGTTCGTTAGCAATCCTATAATAACCATATCCTAACGCAAAAATAATATTCATGGCCTCTTCTAGAGTCTGGGGATTTCTACACGCCAATATCGTTCTCATTGGTTCTGGAATTTTTTGTCTGAA
The DNA here is from genome assembly GCA_949318255.1 of Pollenia labialis. Classification (NCBI taxonomy): domain Eukaryota; kingdom Metazoa; phylum Arthropoda; class Insecta; order Diptera; family Polleniidae; genus Pollenia; species Pollenia labialis. The sequence goes on from OX439142.1 coordinate 56,858,609, forward strand.
TATATTGAGAGCAGTTCTCATATTATTACAAGCAATTTGCTCGCTATTTAAATTGATTCCTAAATCCGATACAGTTTTATTATGAAGGCTTCGAAGCCTGTTTTTAATTTCATTATAAAAATCTAAAGTATTTGTTTTGAATATTGTGGATCGAAGTTTATCATACAATAGTTCTACACTCTGATGTTCACCGAAGTAATTAATTAATACTGTTTTTATTTCGGACCACGATTGAGCATAAAAATTTATCTCGAGAACCTCTTTGGCCTTACCTTTAAATTTGCTTTTAATTAAGTCTATGAATAATAATTGAGAAGGATTACCATATTGAAGGAAAAGAGGGTTGATTCTATCAACTACATAAGTTAACATATTTATGCATAAGTATGTACAATGTTTATATGTACATACATACATATGTAACTATTAACCCAGCAATAGTCAATAATTGGCCTTGTGCTATGTTGATGGTAATTGCAAAGGCAAGACGCAAAGGGAATTATAACCGCTTGAATCGGAATGGTAAATCGTTGGAATTCGTGGAATAAGTACGTCTTCACCTTTGAATCTGTCACCGATGATTGTTGCCTCGATTAAATTTGGTAAACAGTTTTTAATGTAAATACAACGAAAACTCGGATTTTTGAATGCAACATTCCGAAAGTTTTAAAATTTTGATATTGGATCATTATTAACATAGGTTTTTTGTAAATATCTTCGGAACTACATAACCGATTTAAGAGTTTGATATCTCGTTTTAAAAAACATGACAACGGCTTCAAACAAAAAAAAAAAAATAAAAAGAATAAAAAAAAAATTAATATATGTATGTACATGTCATTTCTGGTGCAATATGAAAAATGGATTTTGCCACGCCCCTCCGCCCGCAGACCGAAAATCAAAAATCAGACTACACAGTGTCACCCGCTTGAATATTCTGAAGATTCCCTGAAAATTTCATTAAAATCGGCCCAGCCGTTTTGGAGTCCATACGTTACATACATACATACACACATCCTGTTTTATATATAAAGAAGATAGATAACTATTAAAAAATAAACTAAATATTCCGTAAAAACAAAGGAATATTCAGTTATTTTTTTAAATTCAGTAATTTTCGCTTACTCCACAGAAACCCGAATTTCTAAAAAATACCAGACAGACACCTGGCCACTTGATTTTCTAATGAGAAAGAGTAAATTATTGTTTACTTACCCTGTTAAACACGTTTGTTATACTTTTGTTGCACTGACCCCGTTGTTTACAGAAGAACTCTCATTTATAAGACACCATCAGCATGACCGATATACATACATAGTTTCGCAATTATTTAAATTTAAAAATTTGATGCACTTATATAACTCAATAACAAATAGAAAATGGGAATCGCAAATCGCTTTTTATAGATAAGTAAAAATTTATTTTCCTTCGTTAAATTACACATGGGTAATTCCATGTCAAATTTTTTTTTCAAAAGTTATGTCATAATTTCGCCGAATTGGCCAAATGTGTTGAGCTTATTTCTTTAATATCTCGAAAACTACTTTACATACGAAGATGATTTTTGTTTCATTTTTAAGACACAATATATTGAATTTTTTTTTTTTTTTTTGAAAAATGTAATATCTGCAAAACATTAAATTTTAAAAATTGACTAAGTCAAAAACTTATTTTTTTATTTGGCTGATTTTTTTTATATAAAACCTAAAACGCGTAACCCAAAAATGGTTTAGCTTATTGAAATTACTAAAAAAACCGAAATTCCGCAATAAATAATAAAGTGGGGTTGGTCATACATATATTGATATTGAAGAAATAAGCTTAACACATTTGGCTAATTCGGCGAAATAATGACATTTTGAATATGACATAACCTTTAAAAAAACAAATTTTAAAATTTTTTTCCATTTATGTTCCTAATATTATAAAAGGGGTCGTGTCCCACTCTTGGTCGATTTAACATGGAATTACCCATATATAAAATAGCTGAATATTCATTTGTTTTTACGGAATATGTAATCAATTTTTTTTTAGTAAATTCATATAAAATAACTGCATATTTCTTGGGTTTTTTACGGAATATGTATTTTATTTGTTGACAGTTAATTTATAAAAAATTACTGAATATTCCATTGAGTTTACGAAACAAGGGGTTGAATTTTTGACAGTAAAAATTAAATAAACTTTTCGTCATTTTAAATTACATTTTCATTTAATTTTACATAAAGAAGAATTTAACTTAACCAACGGACAATATTAGCTGCAATTGCAAATCCGTATTAATATGCACTTAATTTTTTAAATATGCACTTAGGTTTTTTTAATCATTTAAAAATAAATTTGCTTGGAATTTTAAATGTTTATTTATTGAAAAATTACTGAACGGAATACTTCTTAAATAAACTACAGTCCGTTACTGTAAGATAAAATTGTATAGTAGTTGTATATTGAATGGACTCTTTTGTCCTTCAATGAATTTGTGTTGGGTTTTTTATCGAGGCAGTATCACCAAGATAAAATTTGGAGCAACTCAAGCACTTGAACTTGGTTGCAGCGGAAAAAAGTGGAAAGAAGTCGAGACACTAACGAGTTGTGAATTTCTGACAATTTTATTGATACATTTTCTTTCTTAAATACTAAATTATTGCTAAGTTTACAATTTGTTGTTTTTTTTTATTTTATAGTGTGTTCCCTTTGGATAAATGGGAACGCTGCTCATTTAGTTAAACATACATACATACATGTGATATTTTTTATAATTCATTGCTAAGTTTACAATTTATTATTGGTGCATTGACCAGTGTGGTTCATTGGACTATTGCGACCATTTTATTTGTTTACATAAAGTTTTTATGCAAGTGTGTGTGTGTGTTTATTATTGGGGCAAATAAATAAATTTTTGAGTCAGCGTAAATAATTAACAAAAAAAGAAAATAAAGAAAACAAAAAACAAGCGATGTGAATGTTTGAACAGTAGTAACTATTGCTTATTGTAGTTTTAGTTAATATCTTTAATAAGTAAATAAACACAAAAAAAAAAAATATTCTAGATTTTTTCGCTGACTGATGTCTGTGCATAGATCAATTTTTGCCCGCAAATCTACTATATTAGTTTGACAAAAGTTTTTTTCTTTTAACACACAAAACCCCTCCAGTTCTACTAAATGCACAATGGACATTTCGCAAATCTATATCTTATATCGTTAGTCTCGATTAGAGAGATCGAACGGTTAATAATCCAAGTCTAATAATGAATAAACCTGTTATTTTGGAAAAATAAACCGGCTATTTTAGTAATGTGTAACTTATATATGTTTTCCTTACTTTTGTTACAAATGTTGTTAAAATTGCGTAAACTTAAACTTTTTATGAAGAATGTAAAAACAAAATGTAACAAAAGCAATGTAAATGCAAAAAGTAATCAGCAATTTGACAGTATTCTAAATATTATATATAGGTATTTTTCTAAAGATGTCATCTCTGATGATTTTTCGATTTGATTTAAAAGACAATCGTGCTTAAAAGTTTTTTTTAGAAAAGCAGCTTTTCGAAAACCGGGTTTTCGACTTCTCCCGGCTTATGGTTGGAAAAAGAATTCTAATGTTTATTTAAAAAAAAGCTTAAATATTAAAAAGTAGTTTAAACATGTATTTTTTTAAAGGAAAAAGTAACTTATGATTTTATTGGTGCTATTTTCGCAAGAATTGATTTGATTTTTTCCAAATTTTCTCTTGACCACTTTAAATTCACTTCGACGATACTTACTGCCCTTTGTAAAGTCGAAATAAAACTACCGAACTTGCCGGTGTGTTTTTTATTAAAATCCTTAAGTTTCTGCAATTGCTCTTCAGTTGTGAAGTGATCTGCAATTTTCCAAACAATGGAAGCAACGGTATGGTAACCAGTAGTGCTGTAAAATAAATTTACGTTATTAATTCCAATATGTTTTTTAAAAAAAAATTATAAACTTACGCGTTAGCAACTTGTTCAATGTTATTACCAATTAAATCAAGAGCGAGGTTAACATTTTCGTTGTTTTTAGTGAACAAACTATACAAAGCGATGGTCTTGTCCACGTCATGTAAGTCACTCGAAATGATTATTTGAAAAAATCTGTCAACCAATCTTCTGTCCTTGACGCAACTCAAAGAATCTAAAATCAAACCTTTTTCTCTGGAAACAGTTTCGGCCATGTATTTGTTATAAAGTATGTTGAAATTAGTTTCGTTGCCATCACGCATAACTGTACAAAGAACAACAGAACGGATATTGACTAAAACGGAACGGTTTTTCGAAATTTCATCAAAATGTGCCTTGGCTTGGTCAACACAGTCAGGTATTATATTTCTGCAGGACCAATCCAAAATAGAAGTTCGACTGTAAATTTCTAAAGTAGTCTCATTTTTAGTTGGTTTAAAGCCCACGATGTGGTAGTTATTTTGAATTATCTCACGGATGAAGGGAACAAAGATATTACTTTCGTTACCTAAACGTGTCATTAGATAGCTGAATCCCTTGAAGGCAGCAGCCAATGGCAAATAATTGGTTTCATTTTTAAGATATTTAAGAATATTTAAAGCCACAATGTAATCAATTTCACCCGCACGAGCTAAGTTGAGAAGATCGTCAACGATTTGGACACGATTCAATACGTGAATATCCTCCCTGCTTTCGGAAAACAATTTTTGACCGATTTCATTCCAAGTTATGTTATCATAATTAACCCGATACAAACCGGTTTCCTGAATATTGCCAATGATCCAGGAAACGTTACTTTCAACATATAAGGTAAATGTCTTATTTTCAAGGAAGAATTTGGGAAAGGTGTATTGGAAATTATTTTTTAAGCTTGTTGTGTATGTAATAGGAACAGTATATATTAGTTTGGTGTTAGCTTTATCAAAATCCTTTAATAAGAAACGTTTTTGACTAACTTCCACCGTATTATTGGAGGTACGGCTAAAGGTGACCACAGGGTAGCCCACTTGATTGGTGAAGGATTTGAAGTATTGTTGAGAGAATTGTTGATGTTTAAAAGGCCAGTACATCTCCAAAATATAAAAGAGATCCGAAGGAATTGTGCTTTTGTAGGAACTAATATATAAAATATAATTGATAAGATATTGTGATGTTTTACTTGAGTAATAGAAAAACTTACTGAGTTGTAAGATATATTTTCAAAGCTGTTTTAAAATTCTGTTCTCTTAAAATTTCTTTAGTCATACGGATAAAAGCGGCTGCTTTTAGGTAAGAAATTCGGTTAAACATGTGAGAGATATCTTCTTTTGTGCGAACATTTTCGTTACTCATTGGACTGGTATCGATGGTAGCATCATCATTCATGACAGTTTGGACGACATCTAAGACAAATTGGCTTGCCATATCAAATGAACTATCAACCTAAAATTATACAATCAATCATGTTTTTTTTATAAATTTATTGTTAATTTTGTATATTCGTACATATATGTGTGTTAAATATGTATATTCTTTATTTAAAAACTGTTTTTTTCTTATTGGTTTAACTCTGTATGTTGTCCTATTGGAAATATTGAAAGATGGTTTGGATGTTGTGTTTAACCATAAGTCAACCAGTAAGAAGAGTGCTATATTTGGTTTAACCGAATCTCATATACCCTTTATCATAGTATTTTAACTATATAAAATATATACATTTTCATATTTTTCGAATGTGTATTCTAAGTCAAATTAAAATTGTTTAAAAGCTTTTATACATAATATAATTATATCCACACTAGGAATGAGCAAAAATATCGATATATCAAAAAAATAATCGATATACATATATCACCGATATTTAAAATACCGATATATCATTATATCGATATTGAAATACGACTATCGAATTCGATATTTTTTGGTTCTCGAGTCATGACAAACAAAAGAGCCTAAAACGTGACAAATTCCCCTATACGATACTAACTACCCAGTAAAAAATGTGCTCCAAAAGGAGCAGGTTTTATGTATAAATGCATGCCTCAAATCGCATCAAACCTGCTGATAAGATGCCTGATTTTTGTATGGAGTGTTCCCGGTTTGGAGGACTATTTACTGCTGACAATAAGCATAACATATATAACATGCAAACAAAGCACTCTTTAAGCGCTTTTTTAAGGGATAACTATATTTCCATATTCATTGATTTTTTGCTTTTAATTGCTTAAATGCATTGTTTCAAAAATTTTCGTAAACCATTATATATTTGTATTTTTTTCGCTTTAAAACCTCATCGTTGTCGGCACTAAAATAGCAGCTTTTTTCTATTTATCATTTACTGCTATATAAAAGCACTCTTATTGAAGCGCTCGATTACGCGCTTTTTCTCTAAAGTGCTTCAAAAAACCCAATTTTTTTTTACTGGGTAACTTCAAATTAATTTTTAAATTATTTATTGAGGTACCATGACCAAACTAATGATGCAGAAGTTCTTCTTTTTGGGTCTACTTTCATAAGCAATTATCAGAATTGAGTCCCGAATCAATCACCTGAAAAATGTTGTACTGTGTTATTTACTTCCATTTAATTTTAACGTAATTTACTTTTTTTGGATTTCAAATGGTTTTTTTTTGTATTCTTCCCTTTTGTTTTTGTTATATGTATGTAATTGAATTTTTTGTTTTGATTGAATTTTTTGTTTTTATTATTTTTTTAAATTAAATTAAACAATAAAAAGTAACAATGTAATTACATATCGCTGGCTTAACATGTAAAGGCTCTAAATCCATATTTGAAAATTTTACAGGAGAGACAAAAAACAATCAAAATACATGTGATGGAACAATTTGAGAGAAATGGTTAAACTGTACATTGAATTGGGACTTAGTGGAGATAACTATAATTTTTTCTTTGTAAACAATGTATTTTTAGTTATTGCACATTACTGCATTAAAATCTCAATTTCTTAAAAAAGTGGACTTAGAGCCTTTATATGTTAAGCCAGCGATATGTTTGTTCATAAATATGTATGTACTAGGGTATTCATTTAATCAGGCTTTTTCGGCTAATTTTGTTTTTGATCGGTTAACCGATTAATAAAGTTTTTAATATAAATAAGGTAATTTCAATAAATAAAAATTCATAAATTATTTATTATTTGGAGTTTATTAGTAAAAAAAACAAGAATAACAATTCTTGAATTGAAACGAGCGTTTTTGATTTCCAGAACAACCCTAATTATGTATTTATTAAAAAATAAACAGTGTATTTCAATTGTTTTAAGAGATCTGAGAAAATATTTTTTTGGAAAAATATTTTGGTTTAAATTTTTAGGATTAATGCGATAATTATCTTTAGTTTTGACAAAACTTGACTTGGAAAAAATTCTTTCACTTATCGTGGATGTTGCAGGAATCGAAAGCAGCCAATAATTCAGAATATCTAATTCCTCAGTCCTTCTCCTGGATTTCCTAAACATGTAAAATCTTTCATCTGAATTTTCTTCCTGTTTTAATTTTTAAAAATTATTAACACCGTTATTGTTAAAAGATTGTTTGTGTTACTATTGAAATTTTCTTCTGTTTTTATACTCTATTTTAAGAATGTTTTGCTACAAGGAAATTTTTTGTATGAAACATATTTTCTAAGCACATACCTTTTGTATATGAGACGAAACAATTAATTAAAACACAAAAAATATGTTATAATACTACAAAATATTATAAATTATGTAACATCGGTTAATCGACTGATCGACTGAAATTAACCGGTTTAATCGTTTATCGAAAATAGGCAATTTTAAATTAACCGGTCAGTTAATCGGGTAGCAATTAATCGGTTAACCGAATGAATACCCTAGTATGAACAAAGGTATATTAAATTTTTTAATTTGGTAATAGTTTCAGCAAAACACGTTCGATATATCGATATTTTTGAAATAATAAATATCGATACTCTTAAAAAACATCGATTCGAAACATATCGATATATTTTTTAAATTTGCCCATCCCTAATCCACACCACAATGGTGGAGAGGGTATCATACGTTTGTGTTGATGAGTGTTACATATACAAATATTCGAAAAACTTTCACAATTTTAGAGATTATTTGATACTTTTGTTTAGTATACATAGTTACAAGGATGAAGCCTATTGAAAATGGTGGAATAATTGCACATAGCTCCCGAAATAGCCATTGTGCACATAAATGTTGGTACATAGAAAAAATTTATATCCATACACAGCTAGATATCTATTTGTAGAAATTATGGATTGTTAATCAAAAATTAATAAAAAAAAGGAAAATAAGCAATCATAGTAATATTTAGAGACGTTAATAAAAAGTAAGCAAACTTTTTATTCGAATACTTTCTTATCCTATATTTCAAAAAAGGTTCAAGCAAACATTTTTATAATATCTTTCGGTAAAATTTTGTTCAGAAACTAAAAAAATATGTATTTCAAAATTTATAAAAAAAATATATTAACAAATAGAAACTGGGAATTATTTCCTTCCGAAGGTTACTTTATATTATATTCAACATTTTTTATTTTTCGAATTTATTCTATGAGCTAAATTTCAGTTATGTATTTTATAAAGCTTTTTTGTAATAGTCATATTCCTTCAATTTTTCAGAAATGACTTTATACACTATCAGACTATTATATTGTCTAATAATTGTAAATTTTTCTGTACATACAATATACCTCATTGCTTTCCAACGGAAAGCTAAGGTAAAATGTAACAAGAAAATACAATATAATAGTCTAATAGTGTATAAAGTCATTTCTGAAAAATTGAAGGAATATGACTATTACAAAAAAGCTTTATAAAATACATAACTGAAATTTAGCTCATAGAATAAATTCGAAAAATAAAAAATGTTGAAAAATATATTAAGTGAACCGAATAGAAGCTTCGTGCATCACTAGCAATAAAATGGTAACAAAAGGTAAAAAAATTGCCAACTTTAACATAAAATCGATACAAAGAGTTAATAGTTAAAAAGCTGTTATTGTACGTTTATGAATACACATTTTTGTGAGAGATATATAAGACATAAAGCGTTTTATAGTTATTATATTGTACTTTTAACTTAAAATAAGAAGTTTTTATGAACATGGCCGTAAAGACTTGGCCGAGTGTTGGGCATTTTTCAAACTTTTTGTAGTGTCTAGTGCTAAATGTAATAATTTCAGCGAACATGTTTCAGAGTAAAGACGTTGAAGAAGTCGTATATTCAAATTTTTTTTAAGCCGCATGGTTTGAAGCAAAACAGCTCGTTGTTTAAACCACTATTTACTTAAAATTCTTTTCATTTAGTTTATATTTATAACATTATATATTTTATATTTTTATATTATTATTACATTATTAGCATTTAAAAGGAAGTTAAAACTATTTAAATTAGGAGCTTTTAGCTTTGGGCAAATTAGAACCGATTCGAAAATAATTTAATTTCCAGTAAACTATTTTTGAGGCGAATTTTATATAAATACCAATATAATTAGATGGTTAATAGACACAAAGAGTCTAATTTGGAAAGAAGGTTTTTTGGGGAATATGTGAAATTATAGGCCGATTTTCACCATTAAAATAGACTTCTTCTAAGTACAATTAAAATGTATTTGCCAAATTTGATCAAATTATATCAGGGCTGTGGAGTCGTCAAGAAAAAGTTATAACTCCGACTCCTTCCGCTGAACTTTTTTTAATACGACTCCGACTCCAACTCTTATTCTAACCTTGTTGCTAAATATTTATGAGACTAGCCCTTATTTGCAGGGCTGTGGGTTCGTCAAGAAAAAGTGATAACTTCGACTCCGACTCCATCCGATGAAATTTTTTAAGTGCGACTCCAACTCCGACTTCTTTGATTCGCAGTGTATATGAGGCTGGTACTTATTTGACTTTAAACTCTTTTTTATTGAAGTGCCTTTAATCGGTATTTCAATTTTAACACGTGCCGCATTGAGCTTTAATATAGTTATTTACATATGAGCAGGTGAGATGCAAAACTCGTTCGTTACTCTTAATTCGAATTTTGGGAAAATGCAAAAAACATATAAAGCCCGGTTAAATGGACCAAATTAGTTGAACTTAAAAGTTGAAGGTAAAAGAAATTGTTCTAAGCCTTGTATTATTTTTGGGAAAATAGGGATTGAACAGTACCAATACCATCATGGGAGGTTAAGCACAGCAAGTTCAATTTAATAAGTAAAGGTACAAAGGAACAAATCAAATTTTTAATACAGAATTATAAGTATTTGTGAGTTGCAACATTTTTTCGCGGTCTGCTCTAAAGTTTTCAAAGTGTGGCTTGGTGTAGTTTATCTCCCACCTGTAGAGTTAAAAAAATATGAATTTTGAAACAAATAAATTGATATCGTTTTCTTCAGTTTACTCGTTTTTTTCGTCTCATATTTATGTATGAGTATTAACATCGCAACAAAAATGTTTTTCAATATAAGATTTATAAAAACCAAATATATCCAAGCGAACTTGTTTACAGATTTGGATTTTTAAATTCCCTAATTCGACTCTATTTTATCAACAATACCTTGGCACCAGCGTTGCCAGAAGATTTGGAAGGAAAATCTTAATTTGGCGAACAAAAAATCTTAAAATTTTTTATAACAAGGGCAAAAAAGTAAAAATTTTTAATGTTTTTTTTAAGAACAATTGTGATTTAGTTGAACTGTTAATTTTAATTTTTGATATATTTTTAGTTAGGCTTGAGTTCATCAAATTTAATTTTCATTAAATTATTTTTATTGAAGGAAGGAATTTTTACAACTTGGAATTTTTATTAAAATTTTTTGATAATGTTCTTGGCTGAGCTAGGGCTCGAACCTAGGTTGAATTTACATGTTTCAAGAATCACCACATTCTTTCATCAGAATTCTTTTGAGTTCTAACCTCTGCACCACTGCGGTGCCTGCCAGCCAACAGTCAAACATCAAACTTTAACAAGTGATACTGGTGGTTCGAAATTTGCTGTAATTATCATTTTTAATTTATTCACATGTTGCTACCTTTCTTCTGTTTTTCGTATTCTTAAAACAACATACTTCTTATTATGGAAACTATTTAAATCGAAATACATAATTGCGGTATTTATACAAATTAGATTGTACACTCACAATATTCTGTACATAAAATTAACTGAAATTGTAATATAAAATAAATGTAAGTTCAATTAAAAACCGGTCTACCTATTTTTCATTTATTTTTAACAAAAAGTTAATTTAATTTTTACTGTCAAAAATTCAACACAATATTCCGTAAAATCAAATAAATATTCAGTTATTTTGTAAAATTTTACTGTCAAAAATTCAACACCATATTCAGTAAAAACGATTAAATATTCAGTTATTTATTAAAATTTTACTGTTAATTTTTTACTGTCAAATTGACCCCATATTCAGTAAATACAATTAAATATTCAGTTATTTTATTAAATTTTCGTTTGCTCCACAAAAAAGCCGAATTTCTAAAAATACCAGACAGACCGCTTGTTTTTCTTATAAGCGAGAGAGGGAGATTATTTTTATTTACTTACCCAGTTAAGCTGTGTTCACATTATGTGTATTTGTCATATGGAATGTCACTTTTCTACCCACATGTGTTTTCATGTGTATGCCAAAATTTGAGTTTTACATAAGGTTTTTAATTTACATGTTCACATAATGGTATGTAACGTACATTTGACATAACCTATCAAAAATAATAAAAACATTTTTAATAATTAATTTGTGCATTTTTTATCTGTTTTATTATTTATTTACTATTTTAATATTTATGTATTACAATTTCAATTAATTTTTGCCGCCACAAACAATTTTGTTAATAAAAAACAGCTGATGTCAGATGCTTTGTCACTTGAAAATAGAACACGTTCTAAATCAAAATTGTCATGTGTACTGTACACAGAGAAATAACACATGATAGTGTTTGAAGGGGTTCAGACGATATGTACATATTTAACATGTGAAAAAGTGACAATCCACATGACAAATACACATAATGTGAACACAGCTTTACACACGTTTGTTTTACTTTTGTTGTATTGACCACGTTGTTTACAGAAGAACTCTCAATTATAAGACACCAGCAGCATGACCGATATGGCTTCGCAATTATTTTACTTTTAAAATTTGATGTAGGTATTTAACTAAATTATTTTAACAAATAGAAAATGCTTACACAAAACAAGCAATTCATTTTTTATAGATAAGTAAAAATTAATTTTTGGTAGTAAAATTATATAAAATAACTGAATTTTTAATTGTTTTTACTGAATATGTGGTTGAATTTTTGACAGTAAAATTTTATAAAATAACTGCATATTTATTTGTTTTTACGGAATATGTAGTTAATTTTTTGACAATTAATTTATAAAAGATAACTGAATATTGATTTGTTTTTACGGAATTCGCGGTTGAATTTTTGACAGTAAAAATTAAATGAACTTTTCGTTGCTTTAAATTACGTTTTCATTTAATTTTACATAAAGAAGAATTTAACTTAATCAACGGACAAAATTAACTGCAACTGAAAATCCGTATTAATATGCACTTAGTTTTTTGAATAACAGTTAGAATCAGTTAAAAATAAATTTGCTTGGAATTTTAAGTGTTTATTTATTTAAAAATGACTGAACGGAATATTTCTTAAATAAACTACAGTCCGTTACTGTAATAATATTGTGAGTGTAGGTTTAAATTGTGCTTAAGCTATATTTTTTCATAAAATTCTTTATAAAATAAATTGTTATTCCATTTAATTTTTAATAAATAAGAAATTAAAAAAGTCCATCTAAATAAAGAAGTTTCATTCAATGTAATTAAACTCTAAAATTAGAGATATGTACATTAGGGCGGGTCTATTTGTATGGATGAAAAAAAAAATTAAAAATCGTATAGCAAAAACGTAATCTACATAAAATTCTACGAAAATTCTCCGAAGAAACCATGGGTCTAAAACAAAATCCTAGTCCGCGCCTCTCGACTTGAAAATTTTTTTACTTGGTTGAAAATTTTTTCAATGTAAAAAAAATTTTGATTGTAAAAAAATATAAAGTGCAAAAGAATAACCTTACTAAACCATTTTATTAAAAAAATTCTATTTCTTTTTGGAAAAAGCTATTTTTTCAAAAAAAAAATTTTTTTTCCAAGGCGGGCAGCCAAATTTTCAAGTCGAGAGGCGCGGATTAGGATTTTGTTTTAGACGCATGGTTTCATCGGAGAATTTTCTTAGAATTTTATGTAGATTACGTTTTTGCTCTACGATTTTTTAAAAAAAAAATCGACCCGCCCTAATATACATACATAAATTTTGAGCAAGAAAATTTTAGTTTGGGAGCTCATACTTCATATGACATTTTAAGGAGTCTTAATTAAATATTATATTTGTTGACACCACACCGTTCCAACGTTGCCAATTTAGCCATTTTCCGGCTAGATCTAGCGATTTTTTTTTTCATCTAGCTATAAAAAAATGGCTAGATTTATTCTAGCCGGAAGATCTAGCCATTTTTTTTCTTCCTAGCCATTTATTATTTAAATTTTTGTATATATTTTTATGAATTTTTTTTGGCGGTTTTTTATTAAATGTGTTGCTATTACTTTGATGTGAATTTGCCTTTAATACTTTAAAATGCAACAATGTCATTTACGTCAAACGATATTTTTTTCTACATTAAAATATTAACGGTACTTAGAAAAATTTTCTGTGTGGCTTTAGTTGGAATTGAAAATAAAAAAGTATATTTGGTATAAGGTCGACGTTCTTTTTTTATAATTAACTAAGAATATTACTGTAGTTTGGAAGAAATGGCTCCACAATATCGCCAAAAATTTAAGCCTGAATATAAACAGCACCTTGAGCTTAAGTTATGGATATCAGAAGACCCAAGCGATCCGTATAAGGCACTATGTAAATATTGTAAGTGCTCATTAAATTGCAAATTGTATGATCTTTTTGCCCATTCATCAACAAAAAAGCATATAGAAAAAATGAGCATTATAAAATCAACTCCTAAATTACCTTATGGTCCGCAAGATTTCAGCACAAAGCTCCAAGAAGCTGCAATGTGCATGTTTATATGCCAACATACTTCGATTTATACAGTAGACCATCTCACAGATTTATGTAAATCCTGTTTTACGGATACCCTTAATGTAAAGCTTCACAGAAGCAAGGCCACTAACGTAATACGCAATGTTTTGTGCCCACATTTTCGTCTAGAGTTGAGAAAGGACATATGTACATCAAAATATAGTCTTTTGATAGACGAATCAACTGACATATCTGTGACAAAATTTTTAGGTAATTATTATTTAAGGTAAATATTCTTTTTATTGATTTTGTTAAAAAATATTTTCATTTAGGGTTAGTCTTCTATAGCCAAACCAAAAAAACAATTATTTCCACATTCCTGTCCTTATCGAAAATTGAAAGCGCTAATGCTGATTTCATTACTAAGACCATAAAAAATGAGCTGAAGTCGTTCAATCTAGAGTTGGATAATTTAATTGGTATTGGAACAGACAACGCCAGCGTTATGGTTGGACGCCATCGTAGTGTATACGTGGAGTTAAAGAAATTGGTTCCAAAGCTAGTGCTGGTAAAATGTGTGTGCCATTCCGTCCAGTTAGCAGTTACTCGATCTTGGAAAAAAAACATGCCAATATCTTTAGAGTTTTTAATCCACGAAACATATAACTGGTTTTCTAAAAGTTATATTCGACAAAGAACCTACAAAATTTTATATGAGGCAATAAATTCTGGATCAGTAAGTAAACAAATATTGTTGGAGCTTAATGCCAGATTCACAATGACAGCAACATTTTCACCTTGTGTTTACAAACACACACATTTTCAATCAAAAAATATTTGCAATTTTCGCCAAGAACAATATTACGTTTTTATTATTATCTTTTATACCAAACATACATACATATTGTTCAAATTTTCATTCAAAACTACATAAATAAAAAATATTTTTAACGACATTTACAATTTCATACAAATTGTTGGTGAAGTAAAAGTATAATCGATTTTTGAAAAATCTTTAGTTACATTTTTGTTCAAAAAATTAAAGGAAAATATATCAAATACTTTAGGAACAAATAAGACAGAAGAAAAACAAAACTGTTGCTCTCATTGTGAGCAATGCTTAATATATACTACATATAAATGAAGTTAATTATTTACATTTTTATAATAGACTCCTTTAAAAATAACAAATGTTTCTGATACGCGGTGGTTGTCAATTCAAGTGTCAGTGTCTAGAATTCTCGACCAATGGTAAGAGCTAAAAACTCATTTCAACATAGCCAAAAATTATGAAAATTGCCACATGGCGGAAAAATTGAGTGACCTTTATGATGAAAGCCATTATTTATATTTGCTATTTTTAAAGCCAATTTTAAACGATTTGCAAACTTTAAATAAGAATTTCCAAAGTTCACAATCTGACCCTACGAGATTATTAAATGATTTAGAATACGCAATAAACAAACTAAAAAGATACGTCATTGCTGATGAAGATGTCGACATTTTGCACGAAGACTTTGAACCATTAATTGTTTATCATTGTTTTTTGGGGTATAGTTTTGAAAATCACCTTAATATTTCTACAACAAAAGATGAACTAAATGACAATGATATAGTCGCAATAAGAAAAACATGTGTGGATTTTGTAACAAGTTTAATTAAGGAGTTAAAATCAAGGTAATATTTGCAATATAAAATAAAAAAGCAAAACAAATTATTTTTTTTTGTACATATGTATATTTTTTCAAAGATTACCCGATAATTTTGAAATATTAAGACAAATAGATAGATTTTCTGTCGAAAAAGTACTTGCTGCAAAAAAAGGAATTGTGGATTCTATCATAGAAAATTTTTGCAGCAATGGTAATATTAAAGAAAAAATCATTGACCAGTATAATTCCATAAATTTGATTAAATGGGTTAATATTGCCGACACCACTAAATTTTGGACAGAAGTTTTAGAATACAAAGATTCAGCTGGCAACGACCGCTTTAAGGAAATTTCTAATTTTGCAATTCAGCTTTTATCCTTGCCATGGTCGAACGCAGACGTCGAAAGACTTTTTAGTCAGATGAATTTAGTGAAGACTAAATTAAGAAATCGTATTCAAAGCAACACTGTTAATGCAATTTTGCACGTTCGGTATGTATTCTTAAAAAAAATTTATTAACTGGACTAATGAAACAAAAATTGTTCCTTAGATATGGTTTAAAACTCAATGGAAAATGTTGTCACAATTATAAACCACCAAAGGAATGTTTACAGCAAATAGGGACAAATGCTTCGTATGAAAAAGTTGAACCGGATGGAGATGGATGGGTGGATATACCTTTCTTTTGAAATTTATGTTCGTTTTACTCAGCGACAAATTAAAAGGCTTTTACACACTCCTTTCAACAGCTTTATTTGATATAAATCAACAAATTTGTTTAAAAATATGTAAATAAAAAACTTATTTAAGTATGGATACGACATTAAATTGAAAAATCATTAAATATTTAATTCCTGGGATAAATCACGCAGTTGTTAATTATTTTAAAAATCTAGCCATTTCTAGCGATTTCTAGTTTCAAATCTAGCCTTTTTTTGAACTATCGAGTTGGCAACCTTGCACCGTTCTTATATGGAATGCATTTCGAGGAAATTGCATTTAAAAAGAGCTCATTGAAAATATATGGATTTTCCTAAATATATTCCTTATTGAATTGTTTATTAAAATAATGTTGGTACACCTTTTAAAAAGATATTCTTAAGCACTTATGTTTGTATACTTTGCTTAAAAATTATCATAAACATGGAATGTGGAATTTTTAAACTAAAAGCTTCTTAAGTTCCATTAGTTTTACCTCTTGGTACTAAATACCTGAACTTTTTTGTTCTTTAATTTATGAAACTTTATAAAAATGCGTTTTTTCTTTTCACAAATAATTTTTTTCATCAGTATTCCCAAAATGAACAACTGCTAATTTAAGATGCTTATTTAATATTTTTTATGCCCAGAAATAATGATGTATTTTTGTGTATGCCAGACAATGGGTTCAAAAGTGTGCAAAACCAATAGTTAGACAACAAATATGATACAAAAACTCATTGTTTTAAAAATTTTGTGTTTAAAAACCGGTAAAAAAAATTATGTATCTTGTACAAACTTAAAGTTAATAATCTTTATTTCTAAAAATAAAAAAATCTTTATTTGAGAAAAAAAATCTTAAAATCTTATTTTGGTCAAAAAATCTTTAAAAATAAGATAAAATCTTAATTCTGGCAACGCTGCTTGGCACACTTCAAACATAACGGTTAAAACAGTGAATCAGTGAGATTTGTTACAGAAAATGCAAAGAGATAGTTTTGAAAATGTCTGGTAGTGGATTGAACCAGTTTTGTTACCAACTGCACACATAAAAACATAAAAAAAGGACATGCTCCGGTACAATCTAAATATTAATTCTCATAAAGTGTTAAAAGATTTGTCAAAATCAATTGTTATCTTAATTTTTGAAACTCAGCTACTCTTACTTATGGTGTTTTCTTTTCTACAAAAAAATGTGCTTTTTTTTTTTAAAAAAACGCAATTATGTGTCTGTTTCTTAAAAATTTTGCTCACGAAAAGCATGAGTTTTTTAGAATAAAACAAGCCACCCTTTTCGGGAGCAAAATTTTTAAGAAAAAGACACCAAATTGATTTTTTTTTAAAAAAAGGTAAATTTTTTTGTAGAAAAGAAAACACAATTAAAAAGTTTTTATTTTGAAAAATATTAGAAAAGTTTTTATGCCTAAAAATGTTGGAGTCGGAGTCGCGAGTTTTTGTGAGTACTACGACTCCGACTCCGGTACAAAAACCTCAACTCCGACTCCACAGCCCTGCTTATTTGACTTTAAGCTCTTTTTAATTAATATACCATGAAACTGATTCTGTAAAAATTTTAAATCGTTATTCTAACGTGCCGCATTGGGCTTTAACATACTAGTTATTAACATATAAGTAGGAGAGTTGCAAAATATTTTATTTGAAATTCAATGGACCAAAATCGTTCACTTTTTTGATTCTAAAGTGTTATGTCATTCATGACTAATAACTCAACAGTTGAAAAATTGAAACCAACTGAAATATAGAAAAATAATAGATTTAATTTTGGAGCGAACGAGTTTTGTTACGAACTTTCGAAAGTAACGAGTTTTGCTTCAATCCGTATGGGATCATTGAACTTTGGTATTTTTAAGAGTTATATTAATTAAATAAAGGTTTGAAACAGAGCTAAAAAAATATAACAAATAGTTCTGTAGGGGAGAAATAGATAAACTACACCAATTCACATCTTTTTCAAAATACGTTTTTAATACTGTTCTAATTTAAAGATGTGTAAAATTCCATAAGTCCTATCTAATGTAGTTTTCGAGAAAATTGAAAACAACACCAAGTCCAATTTGCTTGGACGTTAAGGGCATCAAGCGTACTTAGTGTTGTTTACCACAGAATCTGAAGAGGCAAAGAACATCATAAGTCCTTTTTGAAAATTATGAAGTGAGGTCTTTTGTTTTTAATAAACATACATAAATTAAAACACTGCCATTTCGGTTTTGTTTTATTTATAAAGTCCAATATTTCGACCAACTTTGTGTATCATTCTCAGAAAAATTTAATATATTTTTATTAAAACATGCAAATGCGCCTTCAATTGTTATTTCTACAATTTTTATAACACATTTTGAAGAGAAACGTTACGTAAAAAAGTGTTGTAAGCCTTCTATTATTTTTGGGAAATAGCACTCCTTTTGTTGTTGGACTTGGTGCTGTTTGTCTCAAGGCATGGAACAGTACCAATGCCGTCATAGAAGGTCACAAACCTTTTATGACGTAATTTTATTAAGGATATCATCGACATAAAAAAACATATTAGGATCATATCGAATGTTCGGCAAATTTTTAATACAAAAATAGAATCATTTGTGATTTTCAACATGTTTTTGCGCTCTCTAATTTTCCCTAAAGTGTGTAGATAAAAGTATTTTCATATCATTTTTCGGGTAAACCCCACTTTGATGGGAACTATATCTAGAACAATGTCATGTATTTTTTCGAGTTCCTTTTCCTTTTTTTCTATTATAATTCACCTTGAAGGTTGGAACTTAAAATGTTGTTCACTTAGTGCTGTCAAAATAATATGTTATCTCAATTTTTTAATTTTTGAAACTCACCTACTCATATGTAAAGTATACTGGGCCTTATTTGCTGGATTCAACATTTTAAAAAGCAGACCCTCCTATTCACCAATTTTTTATACCCTTCACCGAAGGTAGAAAGGGTATATATAACTTTGTCATTCCGTTTGTAATTTCTACAATATGGATCCTACACCCTATAAAGTATATATATTCTGGGTCCTTATGAAAAGCGATGTTCAAATCCGGTTGTCCGTCTGTCCGTCTGTCCGTCTGTCCGTCTGTCTGTTGAAATGGGTTTTCCGAAGCCCCCAGATATGATGGGGACTTGGTTGGGGTATCTTTATGTCAGGTATTCTTACTATAATTTTGCTATTGAAATTCAGCCAGATCGGTCCACAAATGGCTGAGATATGACCAAAAAACCACGACTACCTCTAATTTTTTCCAAAAATCCCTTGTGTTTGTTGTATTTTTATTACTTTTTGCTGTATATCTGGGGAACGGCAAAAGCCAAAGTTTCCAAACTAGGTACACACATTAAGGTTGCCAATACACATCATTCTACAAAATGTGGGCGGGATTTGAGAAGTGGGCGTGGTACCTTCCATACAAAAAAAAATTAAAAATTGTATAAAAACCAAAATTTTAGGGCTGCCATATGTCCTATGGATATGACTTATATATCAAAATATTTTAATTTTAAGTAGAACATATTTTATAAAAAACTCGGGAAAATCGGTTCAGATACAAAAAAGTTATGACCAAAATTAAATTTTTTTTTAAATACCCACTTTCGGGATTTAAAAATATCAAATCGGTTAGACAATGGGTAATTTATGAGCAAAATACTCCAAAAATGGGCTAAAAAACATCAAAATTGTTAAATTTAAAGTTTAGGGCTGCTGTACGTCCTATGGATATGACTTATATACCGAAATCTTGGAAATTTCTGGTAGAACATATTTTATAAAAAACTCGGAAAAATCGGTTCAGATATCGAATGAAATGTATTGAATTTGAAATAATACCATTCGACATCGAGTAACTCGACATTACATTTATCGAGTTTTCATTCGATACGCCAGTGTCTATCGTATGCAGGGGTGATTAGACCCCTAACTTCCCGAAAATTACTCTTTTTATACCCTTCACCGAAGGTAAAAAGGGTATATATGTATAACTGTAATTTCTACAATATTGATCCTACACCCTATAAAGTATATATATTCTGGGCCCTTACGAAAAGCGAAGTTCAAAACCAGTTGTCTCTTATTTAAAAAAAATATTTACCAGTTTTATTTAGTTTCTGTCTAATTGCTATGTATTCTGCTCGCACAATGGTGAAGGGTATATAAGATTCGGCACAGCCGAATATAGCACTCTTACTTGTTTATACATAAATTTTTGTTTAAAATTCGTTTTTTTTTGTCAAATAAAAATTAAATTATATGAAAAACTATATTTAAATATGAATTGATATTTAAATAGAATTGGTAAAATTGGCCATTAAATTTTTTTATTTTGAAAAATTTTAGAAAAAATTATAATGCCAAAAATGTTGGAGTCGGAGTCGCTAGTTTTTGTGGGTACATCGACTCCGACACCGGTACAAAAACCTTGACTCCGACTCTTCAACTCCGACTCCACAGCCCTAAATTATATTATATACAAGATTGCAACTTGTACTTTGCGCACAAAGCTAAAATTGACAGACAACCAGCCAGACGGACATTTCAATTTAATGACAACCTGCTTTGTCTTACAATTTTAGTGTAAAAATTATGTGTGGACGGTGAAATCGAAGATAAATATTTAAAACTGAAAAGGCAAAATTTCGCAAAAAAAATATCTAAAAAAGTTTAACATGGCAAAATATTTCGCATAAGGCTCTTTTAATAAATTATGCAAAAAAAAAAAAAAAAATGCTGCACACCTTGAAATGTGCAAAAATATGCACTAAAAATCGATGCCAAAATTCAATAAAAATTATTAAACGGATAAATATATTGTTCCCGCCTTTATTGGTCGTACAGGGAAAAACATGCAATTGCATATTATGGCTTCCCTACTGATAAGATTTTAATAAGGATTACAGTAAAATAATAGTTCGTTATTTATAAGAAAACTTCAATAGAGATTTATGAGTAAATATGTAAATATGTGTACCGATTTATGTAAAATAGTATGATATTATTCTTTATTAATATTTGAGCTTAAGGTCACTTTTATTTAAAATAGTTTGTTTATTTTTAAATCAATATTTCGATTTCCTTTGGAAATCTTCTTCAGGATATATTTATAAAATTTAATAAAAATTAACAAAAAATTGACAATTAATAAAAATTAAAATTAAATTTAAAAATTTTTCAACAATAATTAGAATTGTGGTTATTTTGTTGAACTATTTATGGTTTTTAATCCAAATTTTTTTTTTAATATTTTTAATCAGGCTTAAGTTCATCAAATTTAATTTTCATTAAATTATTAAACAGAAGTTAGGAAAAACATGTAAAATCAATTAAAAAAAAATGGATAATCATTCAAAGATCTACCGAAGGTTAAAAATACAATTTGGTTTAAGGATTGATATTTGACTATTGACGTCAGCAGTCGTCGATGGCTGCGAGTGTAAGACGGCAAATCCATCTGAGGAGATCGAGTGGTTGCGATCGAAACATGTCATGGTAACCAGCCGCCTGGGTTCGAATCTCAGGTCAGTCAAGAATGAATGATTATCAATAACAATTTAATTAATTTTCATCTTGTAAAATTCCTTTCTTCATAAAAATAATTTAATGAAAATTAAATTTGATGAACTTAAGCCTGATTAAAAATATAAAAAAAAAATTTGGATTAAAAACCATAAATAGTTCAACAAAATAACCACAATTCTAATTATTGTTAAAGCTAAGGCACGAGCTCTATGTGTACATTTGTCCTTCAAGTTGTGCTGACAAAGGTCAACAAGAAAAAGAAAGACAAAATGAAAAAAAACAAAAAAAAAAAAAAAAATGTACTTTGGACTTCAAGAAGAATTCTTGACATAAGTAGGGAAAAAACAGAAGTTAGGAAAAACATGTAAAATCAATTAAAAAAATGGATAATCATTCAAAAAAGCAAATTTCGATCTACCAAAGGTTAAAAATACAATTTGGTTAAGGATTGATATTTGACTATTGACGTCAGCAGTCGTGTAAGACGAGTCTAAGACGGCAAATCCATCTGAGGAGATCGAGTGGTTGCGATCAAAACATGTCATGGTAACCAGCCGCCTGGGTTCGAATCTCAGGTCAGTCAAGAATGAATGATTATCAATAACAATTTAATTAATTTTCATGTTGTAAAATTCCTTTCTTCATAAAAATAATTTAATGAAAATTAAATTTGATGAACTTAAGCCTGATTAAAAATATTAAAAAAAAAAAATTTGGATTAAAAATTTTTCAACAATCAACAATAACATTTCATAAAATCAAAATATTAAAAAATTAAATAGAGGAAACAAAAAACAATTTTAAAATATTTCCCTATTTCGTCAAAAAATTTATTTCTACAAATCTAACTTAAGCCATCTAAACTTTATTTTAAAAAACAACTAAAGATCTAAAATATTATGCATTTCATAATTTTCTTCATATCTTGGATCTTCGATAGGGTATTCATTTAATCGACCTTTTGCTTTAATCAATGAAAAAAAAATATGCATTTTTCAATTAATACATAATTGGGTGATTCACAAGGTATGCTATCAAGTCATATGGTCATAATTGCCTAATAATATTTTACAATTGTTTAAAATAAATATTGTTGTGTTTAAAAAAAAAATAAAAAGTTTAATGCTGTGTTCATTGATTCGTCATAAATGTACAGTAGAAATCTAAATTATAATAGTGCATTTACACCTACGCCATAAACAGGTTCTACATAAGTTGTTTATGATGATAAACTAGTTTAAGAAACTTGTTTATCCATACAAATTATAAATACGTTTGTAACTAGCTTTTGAGATAAACTAGTTAAAAACAACCAGATTTATTAACGCAACTCTGTTTTTTCAAATTTTGTTCTGGTGACACTGGTGACATTTGAAATTTCATCAAGAATAAAAAATTAAAGTACACAAAATA
The DNA here is from genome assembly GCA_949318255.1 of Pollenia labialis. Lineage (NCBI taxonomy): Eukaryota > Metazoa > Arthropoda > Insecta > Diptera > Polleniidae > Pollenia > Pollenia labialis. Next base: position 56,881,917 of record OX439142.1, read on the forward strand.
CTTTTATCAGTGACAAAACAATTTTTTTTTAATAAGGACAACGAAAAACGGTATGTTTATGTCACAGAAAAAATTATTTTTCGAATTCAAACAAAAAATTTGTAGAATCAAAACATTTTTTGTCTGAAATCGGTCCTACAAACAAATTCGCATATTCAAACAATTTATTTGCATTTTGTTTACTGAAAAATAACACTGATTTTTTTAAACAAATAATTTACAGAATCAAGCAAAAAGTTTACTGAAATTCATATAAATTTCAAACAAATAATTTTGCTGAATCAAACAAAAATTTTTGCACAAGCAATGACGCGCACCCAAGCTATCACTGAAGGAGAAGATGAAGGCAGAAATCTGGCTTTAAGACACATGTTTTGTTGGAATAATTTTTGAACGAAGTCTTGTTTATACACACAATGTTTTTCTTCATCACTCACTGTTGCTGTATCCTTTCCTTGGCTAAAGAAGAAGAAATGTAACAAACAACGGCAGCAGACCGACTCGATATGTTTTTCGTCATCTTTTTATATTTGTATTTGATGTATTTAAGTAAACAGTTTTCAAAAATTGAATACGGGATTTTGTTTTTCATTCTTTTTACCATACTTTGAAACCAACCAAAAATTTATTTTGTTCCTTATAATGTTGTTGTTGTTTCTGTTGTTTAAAAAGAATGAAACCTTTTTTTACCTGCTATTGCTTTCGTTTTTTTCTAGTAACCTCGTCGCTCTATTTTATCCTCTTTCTTCTTGTTGTACTTTTTTAAAGCGTCCAAAAATAGACTGTATGTGTTTTGTGTTGTTGTTTTTATATTTCACATAAAGAAGTGTTGCTTACGATCAAATGAAAAAATGCAAAAAACGACAACATTAAAGAGCGTTAAATATTTTATACAAAATAATGAAAACTTGAAACCAATAGCGCGTATAAAATATAGTTTTGAATAGTTGTCAACATTTTTGTTGGTTAAATAAAAATCAAATAAATATATTTATTGAATCAGTAAAAAAATTTGTAGAAATTAAAAAAAAATTCAAACAAGCGTTTGTTTGAAAATAATTTGGCAATAATTTTTTCTGTGTGTGCATCAACGTTTTTTTTTTTAAATATTGGGGCTAAAAATGTTTTGACTTGTCAAAGATAAACAACTTACAAAGAAAAAATTATTAGTAGTTTTTTTTATCAAATAAAGAAATTATTCAAATGTATAAAAATTCAATTAAAGTGATAATTGAATCAATAATTTTTTTTTTTGTTGAAAGAAAATTGAAAATATAATTTTGATATAATTAACAATTTAGTTGTTTTGAAATGAATTTTTAATTAAAATATTAATTAAATAACAAAACAAAAATTTCGTTTAAAATAAAATAATTTAAACTTGTCCAACTATTGTTGAAAATTGTCAAAATCAATCAACACATTGTTTGAAACTGCAAAGTTTTTTGATAATTTTTTTAATTAAAATTAAAAATATCATTTATTGAAAAAAAATTATTCAAAATTTAAAATTTTTAGTAATCAATATAATAATTTTGGTAAAAGGTGCAAAATCAACAAACGGGTTGATTGATTCTATGAATTTGGAATAAAATTGGTGATAAGAGACAATTTTTAATTCTTTCTGTGTTGTGTAACTGTCTAAAATGCTGATGTAAACGGTATAGCTTATGAAAGTAGCTTACGATCAGAAACTAGTTTGAAAATTACAAGTGTAAATGCACTATAAGCCGTAGCCCACAACAGTCATATCGTATTGCCTATTTGCAGCTTGGTAGAAAATTAAAAATACAGTAAGTTTTACACATTTCAAGACTTAAATAGAAGAAAAACTACATGCTGGTCGACGAGGCGTATCTTTCTCTACCAATTTCTCTCAATTTACTTTAAAAGTGGACTTAGCAGGTTTGCATATTAAGCCGACGATATATATATTTCTTGCAATTATTTTAAGATATAAGCCTTTATAACTTTATGACTACCTTGTGAATCTCCCAAATATGTATTTATTAAAAATAGACTGAGATAATTTTATTATTTATTTCAATAGTTAAAGGAGATCTTATAAAATAATCTTTTAGAAAAGTAATTTGGTTTAAATGTTAAGGATTTAAGCGATTCTTTTCTTACGTTTTGACCAAACTTGATTTGGAAAAAATTCTGTCACTCATTGTAGGTGAATATCTTATTTCTCACTCCATTATGCCATTTGAGAACTGTTTTAATTTTTTTTAAAATTTTTAGCACTTCTAAATGTTTCGGTTAATTCTATTCAAAGACTGATACGAGAAGAAACAAATAACTTAACACAAACATATAAAAAGTACGTGAAACAAAAAAAGGTGTTGGCAATCCAACATTTAAGCCATTTTTTGCCACATTCCCGTTGATCGGTGATGAAGATAAAAAACATTGAAAAAATAGTAAGAGTGCTTGTAATTTTAATCACCGGTCGGCGGAAAATGAAGATCACTAAACACCTTCTTTGTTTGTATGAAAAATATTTTCTAAGCACATACCTTTTGTATATGTGACGAAACAAATAATTTAAAACACAAAAAAATATGTTATAATACTACAAAAAATTAAAAACTTCATTACATCGGTTAATCGACTGAAATTACCCGGTTTAATCGTTAATCGTAAAAAGCCAGTTTGAAATTAACTGATCAGTTAATCGGGTGGTAATTAATTGGTTAACCGATTGACGGTTAACCGAATGAATACCCTAATCTTTGGATAACCATTTCAACCAACACAACAATTAAGTTTTTGTATTATTATCTTATTTAACTTATGGATATAGTATTATTTGCACTTACCAAATCAATACCATAATATTGGAAGTAACTGGTGAAACCTTTATTCAACCAGATATAACCCCACCATTTACAGGTTACCAATTTGCCCCACCACAAGTGGGCTACTTCAGAAGCAACAATTTTAGCAACCACTTGTTTCGACATCAACGAACTCTCTTTCTTATCGTAAAGTAGCGAAGATTCAACGAGTTCGTATTTAGGAACAGCGTCCAAATGTATGGAATTTTCAGTAATTGTGCTTAAATTTGTATTAAAGTAGCTACGAAAGGCGGCCAACAGATTTTTACCACACTCGTAGCTATATTCTGCTTGCGAGGAGTCTTCAGGTCTGGTAAAAACAGCAAGTTGGCTTTCATTGCGAACATTTAATTCGGAAACGGTGAAAGTCAAAAGATAGGTGGACATTATAGGAGTAGCTCTAAAATAAATCTTTTTATGAAATACGCGATTATCTTCTTTAAAAACAGCAGTAGGGCCCACACATTGAAATGGTATGTCATAAGTCATAGATAATTCAAATGTTGCCTTGAATCCCGGCTCATCAAAAGAGGGAAAGGTGCGGCGGGCATCAGTTGGTTCGAACGGGGTTGCATAAAGCGATCTATTTAAGAATTAGAATTTTAATACAAGACATTTTCAATAAATTTAATTTCGTAGCATTTTGGGTTTTGTATTTACTGCGGTAGAAACCGCCCGTCCATTCATTAATGCTGCCAACATAAACAAATTCCAAGATATAGGATACATTAGCTTGCAATTCTTCGTTTAAGTTGTAAACCACAATATCGGTTAAGCTGTTGGGAGTGGCCTTGGGAAGGTCAGTTTTCCTTATGTCATTCTTTTTGTAATATCTACTGATGGCCACATTCAAATTACTAATATGCAATTGAATTTGTTTGGTATTTTGTAATGCTTGGATTTCAATGTTACATTCACCGTAGAAAGTAAGTTTTCCGGCATCAGATTCGTTTAAGTTAGGGCTGATATGAATTCTGTAATTGATGGGCTTAATGTTTAAAGGTAAACGGTAATTAACGTCGGGGATGGGTGTGGGTGCATATCGGGTGGTGTAGTAATCATTCAAATACATCTCAATTACTCCTACTAAAACTTCAAATATAATATTTATAGCCAAAACAACTAAAATCACCAGACATCCCGCCATATTTTATAAAATACCAATGTATGTATGTATATTGAATATTAAAAAATAAATTAAATTTGTTCTTGATATCTAAGTCGTTTTTTTCTTTAACACACTTTTTAACTTCACAGTTAATTTAATTTGATTAATAGTTGCCGAAATTTAAGGCATTACTAATGCTCTTAACACTACCGCTCTTTCTTTTATAGGAAAATATTTATAAATTATACACACAAACGCAAAAACTTTCGGTTTATGGTTATTAGTAATTACGAATTATTTTATCAAGTGCTGAAATTTAAATAACCAAAACAAGAACTCTTACTTATTTAAAAAAAAGTGTTTCAGTTTTTATTTTGTTCAAAATTTTGAAAATAATATTTATGTGAGTTTATAAATTATTATCTTTACCCATGTCTTAACATACTACCAGGTTCTACTTTTTTCAAAGACAACTTATTGTGTAAGCCAATGACAATCACTCAACTTCAAATGATAATATTTTAAAAGGAGGTTTTAATTATTTGATTTACAATCACATTTATCTAATAAGATTTCTATTATTTGAATAGTATATATCTTAATTTTTTCTTGTTTAAAATAAATTACAAAAAAAGGCATACATACACTGATAGAAAATGTGTCATAACGCTTATGTATTTTGACATCAGTTCTATTAAAAGTGTCTTCGTTTTTGACCCCATGATACTTTTCATCATTGTGATGTCAACCTTACCATCACTTGGCCAAAATATCACCAGTATCAAAATAAAATTATGTCTTTAATGGGATGACACATCGGCATCATAGAAATGTCGACCATGTCATCAGTGCGATGACGAAGTTACATCGGAGAAATGACACATTAGCATAATGACAGTTTGTCATCAAGTCAAAGTCATTGGAATTGACTTAAGTCAATGTGAGAGAATATTATTATTTACTAACCCATTACATATGTTTGTTTCACGTTTGTTGAATTACGACCTTTGCCCCATATGGTTTTCGAAATCATTACACTTTAAAGATTTGTTGTATTTAACCAAATAATTTAAAAAAATAGAATATAGGAATTTTTGCTTCTTATAATAAACTGTTAACATGAAAATAATGTTAGAAATACACAAAATGTTACATTCGATGCCAATCCCGAAATCCCGATTTAGCGAATCCCGAATCCCGCGATTTAAAATTTTTTAAGCCCGGGATTTTGTCAATCTCGAAATTTGTAACTTAATTTTTTTGTTTTACCTTATTTTAAAAAAAGAAATTCATTATGACATTCCCCATGAGAGGATAGGGAACACAATATTGATCTTTAATATTTATTTGATTAATTCTGTTAATACTGTCAATGAAAACGTAAGAAAATAGTTACACTTTGTTATTATTTTCAAGCGTGTCCAATAATTAAAAGAACTTTTAACGTGAGAAGTGCTGAAAATAATTAAACAAGAAAATCTATTAAAGAAAAAAATGTTTTTGAAATGCACAAAACAATTCACTGGTGCACCAAATACAAAATTTAAACTTTACTCTTTACAGGGTTAAGATTATTAAAGTGTTTTCCGAGAGTTGACATCGAACCTACGGCAATTAATGGAGCGATTTCACAAAATGTATTTTATACACTACATAATTTCTACCGCAAGTAGTGGTGGTTATAAAAATGCTTTTTTGTTAAAATAAGATTTTAATGGTTAGGTTAGGTTAGGTTAGGTTAGAAGGGTTATGTGCCCAAGGGCACACTTCCACTCGGAGACCAGTACGGTCCATTGTGAATCCCTTCAACATGATGAAGAATAGATAAAGAAGATAGAAAAAGAGAAAGGTTAAGAAAAGAAGTATGAGGTTGATAGAGTATAGAATATAGGAAAGTTAGTAGGTGATGTGAAGAACAAATTCCCTCTCTACTGTCCCCTCAACAGAAACAACCGCACTATTTCCCTGACAAACCCCAGTAGATCAGCTGGACTACATCCAGCGATGCACCCCAGTTCGTCGTGAAACCTATTTCCTAGCCACTTCTGTCTGAGACCCTGCACCCTGGGACAATGGCAAAGTACATGCTCGATCGTCTCCAGCTCCTCCGAATCCTCGCACAATCTGCAGAAGTCCGGTATGGCGTTGTCCCATCTGCCCACAAAAGCCCTGACCGGACAATGACCCGTCAAGAACCCTATAAGCGTTCTAAGACTACTCCTATCCAATCCCAGTAGAACCCTGGTTGCCCCCGCGTCCAATCCGGGCCATAATGCCCTAGACACCCTGCAATCCACTCTGTCCCCCCCAGGATCGGTTAACGTCATCACGGAATTTCTCCCGTATTTAATGGTTAACTAAATAAATTAATTTTTTTAGTTAATTTCGAATTCATATTTCAATTATTTATTTTAATTCATTTAATAAAATTTGAATGGAATCTAACAAATAAATCAGCTTCTATGTTGCGTTGTTCAATTAGAATATTAATTTTTTTTTTATTTAGCTTGAATGAACTGAGGTAATTGAATCAAATATAGCTTTTATGGTAATTATTTTTTTATTGAATCAAGTAATACATTGTTTAAAATCGTACGTTGTTTTTTTTATCATATTTTTATACCCTTCACCGAAGGTAAAAGGGTATATATAAGTTTGTCATTCCGTTTGTAATTTCTACAATATTGATACTACACCCTATAAAGTATATATATTCTGGATCCTTATGAAAAGCGAAGTTGATTTAACGATGTCCGTCTGTCCGTCTGTCCGTCTGTCTGTTGAAATAGGTTTTCCGAAGACCCCATATATGATGGGGGCCAGGTTATTATACATTTATGTCACATATGGTCTGGAATTGTTTGCTATTGAAATTCAAAAAGATCGGTCCACAAATGGCTGAGATATGAGCAAAAAACCACGACTACCCCCTAATTTTTCCCAAAAATCCCTTGTGGTTGTGGTATTTTTATTACTTTTTGCTGTATATCTGGGGAACGGCAAGAGCCAAAGTTTCCAAATTAGGTACATACATTTAGGTTGCCAATACACACCATCCTACAAAATGTGGGCGGGATTGGAGAAGTGAGCGTGGTACCTCCCGTACAAAAAAAATAAAAATTGTATAAAAACCTACATTTTAGGGCTGGCATATGTCCAATGGATATGACTTATATACCAAAATATCGGAAATTTTTTATAGAACATATTTTATAAAAAACTCGGAAAAATTGGTTCAGATACGAAAAGTTTTTTTTGAAATACCCATTTTCGGGAACCAAACATCTTTCCGAATCAAAGTTTTATAGCCCAAGTAAATGGTAAATTTCTTCTTAAACACATCGGTATATAAATCTTTCAAATCGGTTAAAAAATAGCTGAGTTATAACCAAAATACTGAAATCCCAAAATTACTCTTTTTATACCCTTCACCGAAGGTAAAAGGGTATATATAAGTTTGTCATTCCGTTTGTAATTTCTACAATATTGATCCTACACCCTATAAAGTATATATATTCTGGGTCCTTAAGAAAAGCGAAGTTCAAATCCAGTTGTCTCTTATTCCCCCTCCCCCCTTTCCATTTCTTTACATATATAAGCATAATGCCCAATATGATTTTCGTTATCACCCTTCTTTATTATTTCATCTATTTAACGAAACAATTTTAACAAATAGAAACGGGGAATGTCTGATTATTTTTTCTACTTAAAAACTCGCCAAAAAAGCTAAATCTACGGTAAGACAACACTGTCTATAATAAAAGAAACAAACAAACACACATACATGGTACAAACCATTTTGGTGAATATAGGCCACTTTTGTGTTATGGTTTACAACTTTGCTGAGTTGAGTTGTGAAACCTAAAACGGGTCATATTTCACTTTAATTATGTTCAAACAACGTTCGTTTATGGTTCAGTCGTCTAGGTGGTTGAGTTTAGAAACCTGAGTCCTCTGGTTCAAATCTTGGTTTTTCAAAAAGAATTTTTTTTTAATTTTTATGTTCTTAAAACGATTGAAAAAAAATATTTACCAGTTTTAGATTTTTTAATTTAATTTATAATGAAGTTTTTAGAAATGTGAATATGTACGTAAATGTAAAAATTATTTAGTTTTTGTCTAGTTGCTCTGTATTCAGTTCGCACAATGGTGAAGGGTATATAAGATTCGGCACAGCCGAATATAGCACTCTTACTTGTTTTTATTAAATTAGTCATTAAATAAGACAAATCACAATTAAAAATTTTTACAAATTTAAGTAATATTTAACTTTAAAATAATAAATGAATTATAAAACCTTCGTTTGTAAACTTCATTTAAAGACGATTTTTTTAAATAAATATCTATAAAAAGCATTTATTTCCTAATTTTAAAAAATCCCGAATCCCGAAAAATCCCGATATCCCGTAAAATCTCGGGATCCCGGAAAATCCCGGGATTTGATTTTTTGTAATCTCGAATCCCGGGGTTTGCGAAAACCAGTCCCGATTGGCATCCCTAATTCGATGTCACTATTATCAGAAAATAGATGACACGTAAAAAATTACAAAATTGACCGAAGACGTTAGTCATTGGATTGATGTTACTTTTTGCACCACTGACACAGAATATACAGAACTGACACGAGACGGAAGATTTTGCCTTTTTTTTTGTCTCTTTCTAAGAAAGCTGCCCCTTTGCATTTTTTGTTTTGATTACGCAATTCGTGTTGATAGTAGCGGCCTGTTTTTACACATTGCCACTTTACTACCAAAAAACATTTTCTTTCTCTTTCTTCGAAAGCTGCCCTCGCAACTGATTTGGGCCTTTTTAGCACGTCAATTTGTACAGTTCTGTGTATTCTGTGCATTTAGACCTACGCACAGTGCGAAATTCAGGACGTTTGGCGGAACTTTATTAAATTTTTTAAATACATAAAATGCATAAGATTACTCATTATTGCGGTTGATTAATATCCCACCTCAAAAACCTCATACTCAGTTTGGGGATTTACCCTGCGAAACAACTCCAAAATACACCTGAAAGTTGCATTTCTTATTCAATTATACTTTTTGCATACAGAAAGATTTTCGATTTGTTTCAGTTAATAGAGTGGTACATACAAACGGCAGTGCAGTAGGCCATGATTTTACATAATTTATTTTATGAGAAAATTGTCAATTATTGGCATTTAAATAATTGCAAAATCGTTTCGTACTCGTGTGTGATTTGTTCGTTAAAAAAGTGATTTTTAAGAAGAAAGTAAATTTAGTTTTTTAACTTCGTTGGAGACTTTAAAAGGTGATACCGCATAATACCATCTTAAAACCCACAACATTTTAAAGGTATGTTTTTCCTCTATTGGGAACACAAAATATCTTCTGCGATATTTTGCGATCTTCTTTTAAATTAAACTTTTTCCAGAATGACTTTGCAAATTTCATATAACTGCATTTTCTAAAAGTGGAAGGAAGAACCGACATCGGACGCCATCATTGGTTTGGTTTTGGAAAAATAGGCTTACCAGTGCTAACATCTGACGCTCTGTACAGTTTAAAGGCACCTGTTCGTGCGCTAGTTTGTAAAACACAAAAAAGGTGGTGGGAATCCAGTCGAAATTTAGCATAATTTCTAAAAAAAAAAATGCAACTCAAAGACTTAAAAAAACACATTAATTTTTATTAAAAATTTAAAAAAATCACAAATAGAACTGGTTTACTGGTTTAAATAATTAAGTTCCGCTAAACTCAAGAAATTTTGCACTGTGCTACGTCATAAACAGGTTATATATAAGTTGTTTATGATGATAAACTAGTTTAAGAAACTTGTTTATCCATACAAATTATAAATACGTTTGTAACTAGCTTTTGAGATAAACTAGTTAAAAACAACCAGATTTATTAATGCAACTATGTTTTTTTGTCAAATTGTGTTCTGGCGACGCTAGTGACATTTGAAATTTCGTCAAGAATAAAAAATTAAAGTGCAAAACATACTTTTATCAGTGACAAAACAATAAGAAAAATAAAAGTAACAAAATAAATTCAAAATTTATAAGAAATGTTATTTTTTTTAAATCGTTTTTATACCCTTCACCGAAGGTAAAACGGTATATGGGTGTTTCTCTGGTTATGCACGAGACATTTGTACGCGTTTTATTGTGTTTGAATATTAACAAAATAGAAGTGGATTGGAATTTTAGAATGAATTCTAGAATCGTTACATTGTTTGTGATGAGTTCTTTCTAAAAAGTATATATAATGGTAAATTGAGCACTGGGTACCCAAATGCCATGCAATCAAAGTTGACTTACTCACGTGAAAAAAATAGAAGTGCCTTTTAGGACCGTAAGAAAAAGTGCGAAAATAAGTGAATTGTAGGAGGTTTTTATTTCGGAAAAAATGTTTTTATAAAGGTTAGTAATGGGCCTTTATAATCATGTTTTGTTCAAAAGCAATAAATTGTAAATTACGCACGTGACATTACGCACGTGACACTTTTTACCTTCATACATATTTTAGTAATTTTACATATATTTTCAGAAGTTTTTAACAAAAAAATTAAACTTTTATTCAATAATGAAAAATAAAAAATAAAAATATACTACAAAATTAATTCTGTGCTTAAAAAAATTATGCGAGCGCTTTGATTTTTTAAGTCACGTTGGACCATTTCAGAGAAATACCCATATATAAGTTTGTCATTCCGTTTCTAATTTCTACAATATTGATCCTACACATTTTGCTTTCAAATTAACAAAAACAGCTGTGTTTTTTTGTTAACAATCAAATTAATTAAAAATATCTTAATAATAACAGAATTTAAAGTCAACATGCAATTAACTACAATAATATTTACAACTATCGACTCAAAATCTATTTAACGGAATCCGTCCCTCCGGCTGGCTTGTTGCCTATCCATGTTAACTTTGTGCCACAAGAACTCAGCATATTAAAAACCTCTTTTATGTTGGTATTAAGATTAAATTTTTCTTTTAAATATTTTATTGCATACTTCCAAACTTAAGTTAAATCGATCCATATTTGACCTAAGCTCCCGAGCGAAAAGCTTGATACATATATAATTGTTTACTTGCAAATGTTTGTATTAGTATAATTTTTGGCGCATGATAACATCTACTATGACATGTGAAATTTGTGCTGGTGTATCCAAAACCAATATTAATGCCCGTAATTTCTACAAAAAGAAATCTAGCTGTGCATGGAAATCCATGGTGTAAAAGCAGCCATATTTTAAAGGAAAACTGAAGATAAGAACACGCAGGCAAAATAAACGTTGAAATAGGTAAATTTAACTGTTAGGTACGAACACGACCTGCTTTCTTTTTGTAGAAATTACGGGCATTAGCCTCTCCCTAAAATCACTTTAAAATGAAAAAAAATATACATGTAGATATCTTAATAATATTCGAATTCAAAGAACGGTAATATGAATTTTAAGCACATAAAATAATTTTGTGTTGCCGGATTCATGATTGCCTATGGGCCTTGAAAATTTGTCTGTAAATATTGACTGTGGTATAGGGTATCATATGGTCGTGCTCGACCAACTATACATTTTTTCTTACTTCTTCTTCAAATTTACATACTTCTTACTTCTTTCGTAAAAAATATTGGCGTTATAGAAACAATTATGTTTCTGTTTTGTTGAAATAGATAAATAAACAAAAATATTTTTAATTTTTTTATTGTTCAATAAATACACATATTTTTTTACAAATTTCATCGAATTTTAAAACACTTTTTCTGTCATAAATCGTCTGGAACTTTTATTTTAACAACAAGGTTAATTTGTTTTTAATTAAATATACAAACTTACATATGTACTTTTATAAGTATGTGTTAACATACATATTTTTATACCCTCCACCAGAATTAGTTGTGAAGAGGGTATATTAAGTTTGTCATTCCGTCTGAAACTTTTTTATTATTCATCTCAGACCCCATAAAGTATATATATTCTGGGATCTTGAGTGATTCTAAGTCGATTTAGCCATGTCTGTCCGTCTGTCTGTTCGTCTGTTGAAAACACGCTGACTTTCGAACAACTCAAAATGAACAAACTTGGTGCCAAATTGCTTGTAGTTATCCTAAGCAGTTTGGGATTGAAATTCAGCAAAATCGGTGTAGTAGGACCAGAGCTATGAATCAAAATGTGGAACCACCACCTAAAATAAATGATAATTTTGTTACAAAAAATAACATAAATGGTGGAACAAGGCACGGAATGAGATAAGATTTTGCAAAAATTTGTTTTATTCGACTGGAAATCACGCTGTTAAATTTGGTGAATATCCGTCCATAATTTACCCTAGGCCTCATAGAAACCCTACTCTCGGAAAACAGTTAAGTACGCCTAAGACCGTAATTAATAATGCTATCATAACAAAACTTGACACGACACAGTTTTATAGTACTAGAAATTACACTGTGAATTTTCGTGATGACCGGTTCATAATTTACTATTGGCCCTATATAAAGCCCACTGAGCTGTCAGTGGAGGGTATCAAAGATTCGGCACAGCTGAATATAGCACTCTAACTTGTTTTTTTTAATAAGGACAACAAAAAAGGTATGTTTATGTGCATCAACGTTTTTTTTTTAAATATTGGGGCTAAAATTCTTTTGACTTGTCAAAGATAAACAAACAACTTACACAGAAAAAATTCTTAAGTTTTTTTTATCAATTAAAGAAATTATTCAAAAAGTATAAAAATTTAAATAAAGTCATAATTGAATCAATTATTTTTTTTTTGTTGAAAGAAAATTGAAAATATAATTTTGATTTAATTAACAATTTAGTTGTTTTGAAATGAATTTTTAATTATAATATTTATTAAATAACAAAAAAAAAAAAAAATTTTGTTGAAAATAAAATAATTTAAACTGTTGTTGAAAATTGTTAAAATCAATCAACACATTGTTTGAAACTGCAAAATCAACAAACGGGTTGATTGATTCTATGAATTTGGAATAAAATTGGTGTTTAGAGACAATTTTTAATTCTTTCTGTGTTGTGTAACTGTCTAAAATGCTGATGTAAACGGTATAGCTTATGAAAGTAGCTTACGATCAGAAACTAGTTTGAAAATTACAAGTGTAAATGCACTATAAGCGGTAGCCAAAAACAGTCATATCGTATTGGCTTAATATGCAAACCTGCTAACTCCCTTTGAGCATATTTTTCCTATTTGCAGCTTAATAGAAAATTAAAAATACAGTAAGTTTACATTTCAAGACTTAAATAGAAGGAAAACTACATGCTGGTCGACGAGGCGTATCTTTCTCTACCAATTAACTACCAATTTCTCTTAATTAACTTTAAAAGTGGATTTAGCAGATTTGCATATTAAGCCGACGATATATATATTTATTGCAATTATTTTAAGATATAAGCCTTTTTAACTTTATGACTACCTTGTCAATCTCCCAAATATGTATTTATTAAAAATAGACTGAGATAATTTTATTATTTATTTCAATAGTTAAAGGAGATCTTATAAAATAATCTTTTAGAAAAGTAATTTGGTTTAAATGTTAAGGATTTAAGCGATTCTTTTCTTACGTTTTGACCAAACTTGATTTGGAAAAAATTCTGTCACTCATTGTAGGTGAATATCTTATTTCTCACTCCATTATGCCATTTGAGAACTGTTTTAATTTTTTTAAAATTTTTAGCACTTCTAAATGTTTCGGTTAATTCTATTCAAAGACTGATACGAGAAGAAACAAATAACTTAACACAAACATATAAAAAGTACGTGAAACAAAAAAAGGTGTTGGCAATCCAACATTTAAGCCATTTTTTGCCACATTCCCGTTGATCGGTGATGACGATAAAAAACATTGAAAAAATAGTAAGAGTGCTTGTAATTTAAATCACCGGTCGGCGGAAAATGGGTTAAAATGAAGATCACTAAACACCTTCTTTGTTTGTATGAAAAATATTTTCTAAGCACATACCTTTTGTATATGTGACGAAACAAATAATTTAAAACACAAAAAAATATGTTATAATACTACAAAAAATTAAAAACTTCATTACATCGGTTAATCGACTGAAATTACCCGGTTTAATCGTTAATCGTAAAAAGCCAGTTTGAAATTAACTGATCAGTTAATCGGGTGGTAATTAATTGGTTAACCGATTGACGGTTAACCGAATGAATACCCTAATCTTTGGATAACCATTTCAACCAACACAACAATTAAGTTTTTGTATTATTATCTTATTTAACTTATGGATATAGTATTATTTGCACTTACCAAATCAATACCATAATATTGGAAGTAACTGGTGAAACCTTTATTCAACCAGATATAACCCCACCATTTACAGGTTACCAATTTGCCCCACCACAAGTGGGCTACTTCAGAAGCAACAATTTTAGCAACCACTTGTTTCGACATCAACGAACTCTCTTTCTTATCGTAAAGTAGCGAAGATTCAACGAGTTCGTATTTAGGAACAGCGTCCAAATGTATGGAATTTTCAGTAATTGTGCTTAAATTTGTATTAAAGTAGCTACGAAAGGCGGCCAACAGATTTTTACCACACTCGTAGCTATATTCTGCTTGCGAGGAGTCTTCAGGTCTGGTAAAAACAGCAAGTTGGCTTTCATTGCGAACATTTAATTCGGAAACGGTGAAAGTCAAAAGATAGGTGGACATTATAGGAGTAGCTCTAAAATAAATCTTTGTATGATATACGGGAGTATATTTTTTTAAAACAGGAGTAGGGCCCATAGATTGATATGGTCTGTCATAAGTCATAGACAATTCAAATGTTGCCTTGAATCCCGGCTCATCAAAAGAGGGAAAGGTGCGGCGGGCATCAGTTGGTTCGAACTGGGTTGCATAAAGCGATCTATTTAAGAATTAGAATTTTAATACAAGACATTTTCAATAAATTTATTTTTTATTAAATAGGGTTTGTAAAACTTACTTCGTAGCATTTTTGGTTTTGTATTTACTGCGGTAGAAACCGCCCGTCCATTCATTAATGCTGCCAACATAAACAAATTCCAAGATATAGGATACATTAGCTTGCAATTCTTCGTTTAAGTTGTAAACCACAATATCGGTTAAGCTGTTGGGAGTGGCCTTGGGAAGGTCAGTTTTCCTTATGTCATTCTTTTTGTAATATCTACTGATGGCCACATTCAAATTACTAATATGCAATTGAATTTGTTTGGTATTTTGTAATGCTTGGATTTCAATGTTACATTCACCGTAGAAAGTAAGTTTTCCGGCATCAGATTCGTTTAAGTTAGGGCTGATATGAATTCTGTAATTGATGGGCTTAATGTTTAAAGGTAAACGGTAATTAACGTCGGGGATGGGTGTGGGTGCATATCGGGTGGTGTAGTAATCATTCAAATACATCTCAATTACTCCTACTAAAACTTCAAATATAATATTTATAGCCAAAACAACTAAAATCACCAGACATCCCGCCATATTTTATAAAATACCAATGTATGTATGTATATTGAATATTAAAAAATAAATTAAATTTGTTCTTGATATCTAAGTCGTTTTTTTCTTTAACACACTTTTTAACTTCACAGTTAATTTAATTTGATTAATAGTTGCCGAAATTTAAGGCATTACTAATGCTCTTAACACTACCGCTCTTTCTTTTATAGGAAAATATTTATAAATTATACACACAAACGCAAAAACTTTCGGTTTATGGTTATTAGTTATTACGAATTATTTTATCAAGTGCTGAAATTTAAATAACCAAAACAAGAACTCTTACTTATTTAAAAAAAAGTGTTTCAGTTTTTATTTTGTTCAAAATTTTGAAAATAATATTTATGTGAGTTTATAAATTATTATCTTTACCCATGTCTTAACATACTACCAGGTTCTACTTTTTTCAAAGACAACTTATTGTGTAAGCCAATGACAATCATTCAACTTCAAATAATAATATTTTAAAAGGAGGTTTTAATTATTTGATTTACAATCACATTTATCTAATAAGATTTCTATTATTTGAATAGTATATATCTTAATTTTTTCTTGTTTAAAATAAATTACAAAAAACAGGCATACATACACTGATAGAAAATGTGTCATAACGCTTATGTATTTTGACATCAGTTCTATTAAAAGTGTCTTCGTTTTTGACCCCATGATACTTTTCATCATTGTGATGTTAACCTTACCATCACTTGGCCAAAATATCATCAGTATCAAAATAAAATTATGTCTTTAATGGGATGACACATCGGCATCATAGAAATGTCGACCATGTCATCAGTGCGATGACGAAGTTACATCGGAGAAATGACACATTAGCATAATGACAGTTTGTCATCAAGTCAAAGTCATTGGAATTGACTTAAGTCAATGTGAGAGAATATTATTATTTACTAACCCATTACATATGTTTGTTTCACGTTTGTTGAATTACGACCTTTGCCCCATATGGTTTTCGAAATCATTACACTTTAAAGATTTGTTGTATTTAACCAAATAATTTAAAAAAATAGAATATAGGAATTTTTGCTTCTTATAATAAACTGTTAACATGAAAATAATGTTAGAAATACACAAAATGTTACATTCGATGTAGGGATGCCAATCCCGAAATCCCGATTTAGCGAATCCCGAATCCCGCGATTTAAAATTTTTTAAGCCCGGGATTTTGTCAATCCCGAAATTTGTAACTTAATTTTTTTGTTTTACCTTATTTTATAAAAAGAAATTCATTATGACATTCCCCATGAGAGGATAGGGAACACAATATTGATCTTTAATATTTATTTGATTAATTCTGTTAATACTGTCAATGAAAACGTAAAAAAATAGTTACACTTTGTTATTATTTTCAAGCGTGTCCAATAATTATAAAGAACTTTTAACGTGAGAAGTGCTGAAAATAATTAAACAAGAAAATCTATAAAAGAAAAAAATGTTTTTGAAATGCACAAAACAATTCACTGGTGCACCAAATACAAAATTTAAACTTTACTCTTTACAGGGTTAAGATTATTAAAGTGTTTTCCGAGAGTTGACATCGAACCTACGGCAATTAATGGAGCGATTTCACAAAATGTATTTTATACACTACATAATTCCTACCGCAAGTAGTGGTGGTTATAAAAATGCTTTTTTGTTAAAATAAGATTTTAATGGTTAGGTTAGGTTAGGTTAGGTTAGAAGGGTTATGTGCCCAAGGGCACACTTCCACTCGGAGACCAGTACGGTCCATTGTGAATCCCTTCAACATGATGAAGAATAGATAAAGAAGATAGAAAATAGAAAGGTTAAGAAAAGAAGTATGAGGTTGATAGAGTATAGAATATAGGAAAGTTAGTAGGTGATGTGAAGAACAAATTCCCTCTCTACTGTCCCCTCAACAGAAACAACCGCACTATTTCCCTGACAAACCCCAGTAGATCAGCTGGACTACATCCAGCGATGCACCCCAGTTCGTCGTGAAACCTATTTCCTAGCCACTTCTGTCTGAGACCCTGCACCCTGGGACAATGGCAAAGTACATGCTCGATCGTCTCCAGCTCCTCCGAATCCTCGCACAATCTGCAGAAGTCCGGTATGGCGTTGTCCCATCTGCCCACAAAAGCCCTGACCGGACAATGACCCGTCAAGAACCCTATAAGCGTTCTAAGACTACTCCTATCCAATCCCAGTAGAACCCTGGTTGCCCCCGCGTCCAATCCGGGCCATAATGCCCTAGACACCCTGCAATCCACTCTGTCCCCCCCAGGATCGGTTAACGTCATCACGGAATTTCTCCCGTATTTAATGGTTAACTAAATAAATAAATTTTTTTGGTTAATTTCGAATTCATATTTCAATTATTTATTTTAATTCATTTAATAAAATTTGAATGGAATCTAACAAATAAATCAGCTTCTATGTTGCGTTGTTCAATTAGAATATTAATTTTTTTTTTATTTAGCTTGAATGAACTGAGGTAATTGAATCAAATATAGCTTTTATGGTAATTATTTTTTTATTGAATCAAGTAATACATTGTTTAAAATCGTACGTTGTTTTTTTTATCATATTTTTATACCCTTCACCGAAGGTAAAAGGGTATATATAAGTTTGTCATTCCGTTTGTAATTTCTACAATATTGATACTACACCCTATAAAGTATATATATTCTGGATCCTTATGAAAAGCGAAGTTGATTTAACGATGTCCGTCTGTCCGTCTGTCCGTCTGTCTGTTGAAATAGGTTTTCCGAAGACCCCATATATGATGGGGGCCAGGTTATTATACATTTATGTCACATATGGTCTGGAATTGTTTGCTATTGAAATTCAAAAAGATCGGTCCACAAATGGCTGAGATATGAGCAAAAAACCACGACTACCCCCTAATTTTTCCCAAAAATCCCTTGTGGTTGTGGTATTTTTATTACTTTTTGCTGTATATATGGGGAACGGCAAGAGCCAAAGTTTCCAAATTAGGTACATACATTTAGGTTGCCAATACACACCATCCTACAAAATGTGGGCGGGATTGGAGAAGTGAGCGTGGTACCTCCCGTACAAAAAAAATAAAAATTGTATAAAAACCTACATTTTAGGGCTGGCATATGTCCAATGGATATGACTTATATACCAAAATATCGGAAATTTTTTATAGAACATATTTTATAAAAAACTCGGAAAAATTGGTTCAGATACGAAAAGTTTTTTTTGAAATACCCATTTTCGGGAACCAAACATCTTTCCGAATCAAAGTTTTATAGCCCAAGTAAATGGTAAATTTCTTCTTAAACACATCGGTATATAAATCTTTCAAATCGGTTAAAAAATAGCTGAGTTATAACCAAAATACTGAAATCCCAAAATTACTCTTTTTATACCCTTCACCGAAGGTAAAAGGGTATATATAAGTTTGTCATTCCGTTTGTAATTTCTACAATATTGATCCTACACCCTATAAAGTATATATATTCTGGGTCCTTAAGAAAAGCGAAGTTCAAATCCAGTTGTCTCTTATTCCCCCTCCCCCCTTTCCATTTCTTTACATATATAAGCATAATGCCCAATATGATTTTCGTTATCACCCTTCTTTATTATTTCATCTATTTAACGAAACAATTTTAACAAATAGAAACGGGGAATGTCTGATTATTTTTTCTACTTAAAAACTCGCCAAAAAAGCTAAATCTACGGTAAGACAACACTGTCTATAATAAAAGAAACAAACAAACACACATACATGGTACAAACCATTTTGGTGAATATAGGCCACTTTTGTGTTATGGTTTACAACTTTGCTGAGTTGAGTTGTGAAACCTAAAACGGGCCATATTTCACTTTAATTATGTTCAAACAACGTTCGTTTATGGTTCAGTCGTCTAGGTGGTTGAGTTTAGAAACCTGAGTCCTCTGGTTCAAATCTTGGTTTTTCAAAAAGAATTTTTTTTTAATTTTTATGTTCTTAAAACGATTGAAAAAAAATATTTACCAGTTTTAGATTTTTTAATTTAATTTATAATGAAGTTTTTAGAAATGTGAATATGTACGTAAATGTAAAAATTATTTAGTTTTTGTCTAGTTGCTCTGTATTCAGTTCGCACAATGGTGAAGGGTATATAAGATTCGGCACAGCCGAATATAGCACTCTTACTTGTTTTTATTAAATTAGTCATTAAATAAGAAAAATCACAATTAAAAATTTTTACAAATTTAAGTAATATTTAACTTTAAAATAATAAATTAATTATAAAACCTTCGTTTGTAAACTTCATTTAAAGACGATTTTTTTAAATAAATATCTATAAAAAGCATTTATTTCCTAATTTTAAAAAATCCCGAATCCCGAAAAATCCCGATATCCCGTAAAATCTCGGGATCCCGGAAAATCCCGGGATTTGATTTTTTGTAATCTCGAATCCCGGGATTTGCGAAAACCAGTCCCGATTGGCATCCCTAATTCGATGTCACTATTATCAGAAAATAGATGACACGTAAAAAATTACAAAATTGACCGAAGACGTTAGTCATTGGATTGATGTTACTTTTTGCACCATTGATGCCGTTTGTAGTAACATTGATGTCACAATTCTGATGTTAGAGCATCATCAATATGAAGATGCATTTGTCAAACAGTGTACTTTCATGATTAAATAATAATACTTTTTCATGTCGGTTTTAACAAGTATTTGAAGAACAAAATTTATCAATTATTCTTAATAAAGTGTTTATTTCGACTTATATCAGAATAGTTTAACCCATATCGTCCCAGCGATTTTTTTTTTCGAGTAATTTTAAAAAACTTTGTGGTTGATAGATAATTTGAGACTAGAAAACACGAATCTGAAGTCAAAATTTTTTTTGGATTTTTTGTTTCTGAGAAAAATGGTGTTCGATAAATCGAACGTTGGGCGCTATTTAGCATTTTTGTTTTATTGCTCCTATAGATTGTAAATATGGAAAACCTATGTTTTTTATGAACTTAAACTAATTCATTTTATTTAAATATGGTAAAATGGAAGAAGGCATTTATTTAAATAAAAAATATACAGTTGATCCTCGATTATCCGGCCAGCACAGGACCGGGCTGGGAGTGAATAATAAGGGTGATTCATCGGTAGGTTTGAATTATAATGTAAAATAAAGCACATAAATTTAAAAGTGAACCTAAAATTTTTATTATCGGTTAAAAGAACAATTTATGGCATTTACTGTTTGGAAATGATATCAGGCAAATGTTGGGCATGTTATTCCTGAAGACCCAATACATTGCATATCGCCAGAGAAAATAGTCCAAAGGTGTGATATCGAATGATCTAGGGGCCAATTTACCATAGCAAAACGAGATATTAAGTGCTCACCAAAATGATTCCTGAATAAGGTCATTGTTTCACGCGCTGTATGGCTCGTAGCGCCGTGTTATTGAAACCAGAGCTCACAGAGACCATGCGCTTGATTTTCAGGTCGCTCTACTGGAGACCTACTGACCCTGTTATCAAAAAAATGGTGCCGGTCCATTTACCATTTTGGCGAAAGTAAGGTTTGTAATTTCTTTAGATATTTCCAACGCGTTTGACAGAGTCTGGCATTGTGCACGTTTTGACAAGAAACTTATTGCATTTGGTGTCGGTGATAATTTGTCTCGTTTTATATCGAGTTTTCACAGAGATCGCACTACACGATTTGTTATAGTAGGTTTTCGTCAAACGAGTTCAAAATTCATTCAGGGGTGCCGCAAGGCTCCGTTCTTTCTCTTACTGTATTTATTATTTTTCTAAATGACCTCCTACATATGTCAAACTTTCAACCCTATCTACTCTTTTACAAGCCTATGCCATTAGTATTCACTTGATTATGGGCGAAGCGTATCCGATGTTGGTGCTATTAGGCAGAACATGAATGATACGCTTGGCCGACACCGATACCCGTACGCTTGTTCGTAATTCACGTTTTTCCTCAAGAGGCCATCCTTTTGTGGTCGATTGACCGGTAAATCGTACAACGCATTACAAGAAATTCGTTTTGTTGGCCGGACTGTTCGTATGTGGAATAACCCTTTTACTTTCAATAAGTTCAAGTCGAATATTCACAAGCACTACTCTCTCTTTCCACCTTTCCGTAACATAGTTCCATCACAATGCAATGCAATGTAAAACAACAAGGTGCGAGGTTACCATTGACGGTATTGTTCTGGTTTTCCTTAATTTTGAAGAAAAATGGGCCAGTGACTGCACTTTTAGCTACAGCTGCTATATTCACTTTACTACGTGCTGGATGTTGTCTAAAGGGTCGAGTATCATGCATACTGGACTCAAATTTGCGAATGATGTTGGCAATTGTGGTTTCAGTACGTCGATTAAGCGTACCCTAACTTCCTCGAATCGGACGAAAAACATTTCTCACATAACGCTGATTGTGCATAAACATTTTATTAATCAGCAAAAACAAAATAAATTTATATCCGTTAATTCAAATGCGTGAAAAATATATATTATGGTAACATCCGATGATTCAGTTAGCCTCTCAAAGAAAAAACCCAAAGTGATTTATAGTGCCCAGTGTTCGACAAATCGAACACTGCTTTTTAAAGTCAAATAACAAAAACACAATTGAAAAACACGGAAATTTTTTTGCTGTTGTTGAAAGCTTAATCGTTTTTCAATAGAACTACATTTTCACTTTTTTTATTTTTTTATAATTTTTACAAAATTTTCAGTTTTTAAAATCATGCTAAAATTAATATTTTTTCTTTCCCCTTGTTATAAAAGGAAGTAGCAAAGTGGGTAAGAACAATTATTTTTATATTTGTAGCGAACCACTTACAATATTTAATTGTTTAAAAAAATTTGTTCTTTGTCTTTCCTAAAAAGTGTAAAAAAAATTCAAAAACACGAAAAATTTACTGTTCGAAAAATCGAACATTGGGACGATATGGGTTAAGAATATTTTTACCAGATCTACCTAATGATCAAAAACAGAAATATTTAAGTAAAAATTTACAATAACATTTACCAAATTCGATTTCTGTTGTTTGAAAAGTAAATATCTTAATATTTTCTTCTTTTAAATAAATTATATGTGAATCCAAATACCGATAAGCCCTTGGTTTTAAATTTAGATTTCTATTAATTTGTTTTTAATTCAAAGCACACCACTTAAATTCATTTATTAAGAGAGAAAAAACACTTGTATCAATATTAAAGTAAGGAGTAGAAACAAATACATACATATATCTTTAATCAAATTAATTAATAAAAAAACACTTTTATTGACTGTTGTGCTTATTTTTTTTTCGCAAACTGTTATACATTTTGCGCAGATCTCCAAAATGAATAAAACCTTATTTAAACACGTTTTTATTCAAAATTAATTAATAAATTTAAAACAAACAACTTTGACAGTTAAGAACTGTTTGTTTTAGGTTTTGCTTTGTTAATTTCTATAATGGAATATGTCTGACAAAAGAAAAAAAATATGTATTTGCTTAAATGTTAAAAGAAAAATTATATCACGATGTCGATAGTAACTATTCTATGAAATTTCTTAGACTTTTTGAATATAAAAAAAATTTTTAAGTTAAAGAAAATTAAATTTTTAATAAGAACTTAACGGGCGAAATAGATTGATAACATTTTCCATGAAACGTGATGGTTGTATCAGTAAATATTTGTCTGTATGTGTAACATTGATAACACTTAATGGAAAATCAAATTAATACGAAGGCGAATTCACTCGTGTGCTTAACGTAATATTCGCCTTCATTTCTAAATTTTTTGATTTTCCAACCAGAATCGTCGGTGTGACACATGTTTACTAATATGTACTACCATAGCGGTTGATGGGAAATTGCTTGACGTGTACAGACAGACCCTTTTACGTCCAGCACACGTGCCTGAGCTTGAAGTTAAGCATTTTGATAGTGTATGATGCGTTTAAGAGTACAATGCACGCGTAATCGTTTAGGACTCTCGTCGACCTTAAAGTCGGCTTGAATATCTGTACTACGCTGATGCGAGTATAAACTATCCCACAGACTTTGTGATACGCAAGCCATGCTGTAAATTTCTTCTTTAACACATCGGTATATAAATCTTTCAAATCGGTTAAAAAATGGCTGAGTAATAACCAAAATACTGAAATCCCAAAATTACTCTTTTTATACCCTTCACCGAAGGTAAAAGGGTATATATAAGTTTGTCATTCCGTTTGTAATTTCTACAATATTGATCCTACACCCTATAAAGTATATATATTCTGGGTCCTTATGATATGAAAAACTTTAAATTCGATTTTCTAGCAAACTAAAAGAGCTAGAGCCAAAATAACGAAAATCTGTGATCACTACTAAAAATTGGATTTTCTTAGGATTTTTATATGAAAAACTTTAAATTCGATTTCCTAGCAAACTAGAAGAGCTAGAGCCAAAATAACGAAAATCTGTGATCACTACTAAAAATTGGATTTTCTTAGGAATTTTATATGAAAACCTTAAATGCGATTCTCTAGCAAACTAGAAGAGCTAGAGCCAAAATAACGAAAATCTGTGATCACTACTAAAAATTGGATTTTCTTAGGAATTTTATATGAAAACCTTAAATGCGATTCTCTAGCAAACTAGAAGAGCTAGAGCCAAAATAACGAAAATCTGTGATCACTACTAAAAATTGGATTTTCTTAGGATTTTTATATAAAAATCTTAAATGCGATTTTCTAGCAAACTAGAAGAGCTAGAGCCAAAATAACTAAAAACTGTGATCACTACTAAAAATTGGATTTTCTTAGGATTTTTATATGAAAAACTTTAAATGCGATTTTCTAGCAAACTAGAAGAGCTAGACCCAAAATAACGAAAATCTGTGATCTCTACTAAAAATTGGATTTTCTTAGGATTTTTATATGAAAACTTTAAATGCGATTTTCTAGCAACCTAGAAGAGCTAGAGCCAAAATAACGATAATCTGTGATCACTACTAAAAATTGGATTTTCTTAGGATTTTTATATAAAAATCTTAAATGCGATTTTCTAGCAAACTAGAAGAGCTAGAGCCAAAATAACGATAATCTGTGATCACTACTAAAAATTGGATTATCTTAGGATTTTTATATAAAAATTTTAAATGCGATTTTCTAGCAAACTAGAAGAGCTAGAGCCAAAACAACGAAAATCTGTGATCACTACTAAAAATTGGATTTTCTTAGGATTTCTATATGAAAAGTTTAAATTCGATTTTCTAGCAAACTAGAAGAGCAAGACCCAAAATAACGAAAATCTGTGATCACTACTAAAAATTGGATTTTCTTAGGATTTTTATATGAAAAACTTTAAATGCGATTTTCTAGCAAACTAGAAGAGCTAGAGCCAAAATAACTAAAAACTGTGATCACTACTAAAAATTGGATTTTCTTAGGATTTTTATATGAAAAACTTTAAATGCGATTTTCTAGCAAACTAGAAGAGCAAGACCCAAAATAACGAAAATCTGTGATCTTTACTAAAAATTGGATTTTCTTAGGATTTTTATATGAAAACTTTAAATGCGATTTTCTAGCAACCTAGAAGAGCTAGAGCCAAAATAACGAAAATCTGTGATCACTACTAAAAATTGGATTTTCTTAGAATTTTTATATGAAAAACTTTAAATTCGATTTTCTAGCAAACTAGAAGAGCTAGACCCAAAATAACGAAAATCTGTGATCACTACTAAAAATTGGATTTTCTTAGGATTTTTATATGAAAACTTTAAATTCAATTTTCTAGCAAACTAGAAGAGCTAGAGCCAAAATAAAGAAAATCTATGATCACTACTAAAAATTGGATTTTCTAATGATTTTTATATAAAAAACCTTAAATTCGATTTTCTGACAAACTAGACGAGCTAAAGCCAAAATAACGAAAATCTGTGATCACTACTAAAAATTGGATTTTCTTAGAATTTTTATATGAAAAACTTTAAATTTGATTTTCTAGCAAACTAGAAGAGCTAGAGCCAAAATAACGAAAATCTGTGATCACTACTAAAAATTGGATTTTCTTAGGATTTTTATATAAAAATCTTAAATGCGATTTTCTAGCAAACTAGAAGAGCTAGAGCCAAAATAACGATAATCTGTGATCACTACTAAAAATTGGATTATCTTCGGATTTTTATATAAAAAATTTTAAATGCGATTTTCTAGCAAACTAGAAGAGCTAGAGCCAAAACAACGAAAATCTGTGATCACTACTAAAAATTGGATTTTCTTAGGATTTTTATATGAAAAGTTTAAATTCGATTTTCTAGCAAACTAGAAGAGCTAGAGCCAAGACAACGAAAATCTGTGATCACTACAAAAAATTGGATTGGATTTTCTTTATATAAAAAATCTAAAATGCGATTTTCTAGCAAACTAGAAGAGCTAGAGCCAAAATAAAGAAAATCTGTGATCACTACTAAAAATTGGATTTTCTTAGGAATTTTATATAAAAAACTTTAAATGCGATTTTCTAGCAAACTAGAAGAGCTAGAGCCAAAATAACTAAAAACTGTGATCACTACTAAAAATTGGATTTTCTTAGGATTTTTATATGAAAAACTTTAAATTCGATTTTCTAGCAAACTAGAAGAGCTAGACCCAAAATAACGAAAATCTGTGATCACTACTAAAAATTATAATGCCAAAAATGTTGGAGTTGGAGTCGCTAGTTTTTGTGGGTACATCGACTCCGACACCGGTAAAAAAACCTTGACTCCGACTCCACAGCCCTAAATTATATTATATACAAGATTGCAAATTGTACTGTGCGCACATAGTTAAAATTGACAGACAGTCAGACGGACATCGAAGATAAATATTTAAAACTGAAAAGGCAAAATTTCGCAAAAAAAATATCTAACAAAGTTTAACATGTATTAAAATATGCCTCAAAAAGGCAAAATATTCTGCATAAGGCTCTTTTAATAAATTCTGCAAAACAAAAAAAATGCTGCACACCTTGAAATGTGCAAAAATATGCACTTAAAATCGATGCCAAAATTCAATCAAAATTATTAAACGGATAAATATATTGTTACTGCCTTCATTGGTCGTGCAGGGAAAAACATCAATTGCATATTATGGCTTCCCTACTGATAAGATTTTAATAAGGATTACAGTAAAATAATAGTTCGTTATTTATAAGAAAACTTCAATAGAGATTTATGAGTAAATATGAAAATTTCCTTTAGAAATCTTCTTCAGGATATATTTATAAAATTTAATAAAAATTAACAAAAAATTGACAATTAATAAAAATTAAAATTAAATTTAAAAATTTTTCAACAATAACATTTCATAAAATCAAAATATTAAAAAATTAAGTGGAGGAAACAAAAAACAATTTTAAAATATTTCCCTATTTCGTCAAAAAATTTATTTCTACAAATCTAACTTAAGCCATCTAAACTTTATTTTAGAAAACTACCAAAGATCTAAAATAGTATGCATTTCATAATTTTCTTCATATCTTGGATCTTCGGTAGGGTATTCATTTAATCGACCTTTTGCTTTAATCAATGAAAAAAACAATTCATAAATATGAAATAGAAATCTAAATTATAATAGTGCATTTAGACCTACGCACAGTGCGAAATTCAGGACGTTTGGCGGAACTTTATTAAATTTTTTAAATACATAAAATGCATAAGATTACTCATTATTGCGGTTGATTAATATCCCACCTCAAAAACCTCATACTCAGTTTGGGGATTTACCCTGCGAAACAACTCCAAAATACACCTGAAAGTTGCATTTCTTATTCAATTATACTTTTTGCATACAGAAAGATTTTCGATTTGTTTCAGTTAATAGAGTGGTACATACAAACGGCAGTGCAGTAGGCCATGATTTTTACATAATTTATTTTATGAGAAAATTGTCAATTATTGGCATTTAAATAATTGCAAAATCGTTTCGTACTCGTGTGTGATTTGTTCGTTAAAAAAGTGATTTTTAAGAAGAAAGTAAATTTAGTTTTTTAACTTCGTTGGAGACTTTAAAAGGTGATACCGCATAATACCATCTTAAAACCCACAACATTTTAAAGGTATGTTTTTCCTCTATTGGGAACACAAAATATCTTCTGCGATATTTTGCGATCTTCTTTTAAATTAAACTTTTTCCAGAATGACTTTGCAAATTTCATATAACTGCATTTTCTAAAAGTGGAAGGAAGAACCGACATCGGACGCCATCATTGGTTTTGTTTTGGAAAAATAGGCTTACCAGTGCTAACATCTGACGCTCTGTGCAGTTTAAAGGCACCTGTTCGTGCGCTAGTTTGTAAAATACAAAAAAGGTGGTGGGAATCCAGTCGAAATTTAGCATAATTTCTAAAAAGAAAAATGCAACTCAAAGACTTAAAAAAAACACATTAATTTTTATTAAAAATTTAAAAAAAATCACAAATAGAACTGGTTTACTGGTTTAAATAATTAAGTTCCGCTAAACTCAAGAAATTTTGCACTGTGCTACGTCATAAACAGGTTATATATAAGTTGTTTATGATGATAAACTAGTTTAAGAAACTTGTTTATCCATACAAATTATAAATACGTTTGTAACTAGCTTTTGAGATAAACTAGTTAAAAACAACCAGATTTATTAATGCAACTATGTTTTTTTGTCAAATTGTGTTCTGGCGACGCTAGTGACATTTGAAATTTCGTCAAGAATAAAAAATTAAAGTGCAAAACATACTTTTATCAGTGACAAAACAATAAGAAAAATAAAAGTAACAAAATAAATTCAAAATTTATAAGAAATGTTATTTTTTTTAAATCGTTTTTATACCCTTCACCGAAGGTAAAACGGTATATGGGTGTTTCTCTGGTTATGCACGAGACATTTGTACGCGTTTTATTGTGTTTGAATATTAACAAAATAGAAGTGGATTGGAATTTTAGAATGAATTCTAGAATCGTTACATTGTTTGTGATGAGTTCTTTCTAAAAAGTATATATAATGGTAAATTGAGCACTGGGTACCCAAATGCCATGCAATCAAAGTTGACTTACTCACGTGACAAAAATAGAAGTGCCTTTTAGGACCGTAAGAAAAAGTGCGAAAATAAGTGAATTGTAGGAGGTTTTTATTTCGGAAAAAATGTTTTTATAAAGGTTAGTAATGGGCCTTTATAATCATGTTTTGTTCAAAAGCAATACATTGTAAATTACGCACGTGACATTACGCACGTGACACTTTTTACCTTCATACATATTTTAGTAATTTTACATATATTTTCAGAAGTTTTTAACAAAAAAATTAAACTTTTATTCAATAATGAAAAATAAAAAATAAAAATATACTACAAAATTAATTCTGTGCTTAAAAAAATTATGCGAGCGCTTTGATTTTTTAAGTCACGTTGGACCATTTCAGAGAAATACCCATATATAAGTTTGTCATTCCGTTTCTAATTTCTACAATATTGATCCTACACCCTATGCTTTCAAATTAACAAAAACAGCTGTGTTTTTTTGTTAACAATCAAATTAATTAAAAATATCTTAATAATAACAGAATTTAAAGTCAACATGCAATTAACTACAATAATATTTACAACTATCGACTCAAAATCTATTTAACGGAATCCGTCCCTCCTGCTGGCTTGTTGCCTATCCATGTTAACTTTGTGCCACAAGAACTCAGCATATTAAAAACCTCTTTTATGTTGGTATTAAGATTAAATTTTTCTTTTAAATATTTTATTGCATACTTCCAAACTTTAGTTAAATCGATCCATATTTGACCTAAGCTCCCGAGAGAAAAGCTTGATACATATATAATTATTTACTTGCAAATGTTTGTATTAGTATAATTTTTGGCGCATGATAACATCTACTATGACATATGAAATTTGTGCTGGTGTATACAAAACCAATATTAATGCCCGTAATTTCTACAAAAAGAAATCTAGCTGTGCATGGAAATCCATGGTGTAAAAGCAGCCATATTTTAAAGGAAAACTGAAGGTAAGAACACGCAGGCAAAATAAACGTTGAAATAGGTAAATTTAACTGTTAGGTACGAACACGACCTGCTTTCTTTTTGTAGAAATTACGGGCATTAGCCTCTCCCTAAAATCACTTTAAAATGAAAAAAAATATACATGTAGATATCTTAATAATATTCGAATTCAAAGAACGGTAATATGAATTTTAAGCACATAAAATAATTTTGTGTTGCCGGATTCATGATTGCCTATGGGCCTTGAAAATTTGTCTGTAAATATTGACTGTGGTATAGGGTATCATATGGTCGTGCTCGACCAACTATACATTTTTTCTTACTTCTTTTTCAAATTTACATACTTCTTACTTCTTTCGTAAAAAATATTGGCGTTATAGAAACAATTATGTTTCTGTTTTGTTGAAATAGATAAATAAACAAAAATATTTTTAATTTTTTTATTGTTCAATAAATACACATATTTTTTTACAAATTTCATCGAATTTTAAAACACTTTTTCTGTCATAAATCGTCTGGAACTTTTATTTTAACAACAAGGTTAATTTGTTTTTAATTAAATATACAAACTTACATATGTACTTTTATAAG
Organism: Pollenia labialis; assembly: GCA_949318255.1. NCBI lineage: Eukaryota > Metazoa > Arthropoda > Insecta > Diptera > Polleniidae > Pollenia > Pollenia labialis. Next base: position 56,911,910 of record OX439142.1, read on the forward strand.
TATGTGTTAACATACATATTTTTATACCCTCCACCAGAATTAGTTGTGAAGAGGGTATATTAAGTTTGTCATTCCGTCTGAAACTTTTTTATTATTCATCTCAGACCCCATAAAGTATATATATTCTGGGATCTTGAGTGATTCTAAGTCGATTTAGCCATGTCTGTCCGTCTGTCTGTTCGTCTGTTGAAAACACGCTGACTTTCGAACAACTCAAAATGAACAAACTTGGTGCCAAATTGCTTGTAGTTATCCTAAGCAGTTTGGGATTGAAATTCAGCAAAATCGGTGTAGTAGGACCAGAGCTATGAATCAAAATGTGGAACCACCACTTAAAAAAAATGATAATTTTGTTACAAAAAATAACATAAATGGTGGAACAAGGCACGGAATGAGATAAGATTTTGCAAAAATTTGTTTTATTCGACTGGAAATCACGCTGTTAAATTTGGTGAATATCCGTCCATAATTTACCCTAGGCCTCATAGAAACCCTACTCTCGGAAAACAGTTAAGTACGCCTAAGACCGTAATTAATAATGCTATCATAACAAAACTTGACACGACACAGTTTTATAGTACTAGAAATTACACTGTGAATTTTCGTGATGACCGGTTCATAATTTTCCCTAGGCCTCAAGTAAACCCTTCACCCGGAAAACAGTTTAGTACCCCTAAAGCCGGAATAAATAATGCTATCAAAATAAAATTAAATCACTACTACTAATAAATTTCGTGAAGCTCGGTTCATAATTTACTATTGGCCCCATATAAAGCCCACTGAGCTGTCAGTGGAGGGTATCAAAGATTCGGCACAGCTGAATATAGCACTCTAACTTGTTTTTTTTAATAAGGACAACGGAAAAGGTATGTTTATGTGCATCAACGTTTTTTTTTTAAATATTGGGGCTAAAAATCTTTTGACTTGTCAAAGATAAACAAACAACTTACACAGAAAAAATTCTTAAGTTTTTTTTATCAATTAAAGAAATTATTCAAAAAGTATAAAAATTTAAATAAAGTCATAATTGAATCAATTATTTTTTTTTTGTTGAAAGAAAATTGAAAATATAATTTTGATTTAATTAACAATTTAGTTGTTTTGAAATGAATTTTTAATTATAATATTTATTAAATAACAAAAAAAAAAAAAAATTTTGTTGAAAATAAAATAATTTAAACTGTTGTTGAAAATTGTTAAAATCAATCAACACATTGTTTGAAACTGCAAAATCAACAAACGGGTTGATTGATTCTATGAATTTGGAATAAAATTGGTGTTTAGAGACAATTTTTAATTCTTTCTGTGTTGTGTAACTGTCTAAAATGCTGATGTAAACGGTATAGCTTATGAAAGTAGCTTACGATCAGAAACTAGTTTGAAAATTACAAGTGTAAATGCACTATAAGCGGTAGCCAAAAACAGTCATATCGTATTGGCTTAATATGCAAACCTGCTAACTCCCTTTGAGCATATTTTTCCTATTTGCAGCTTAATAGAAAATTAAAAATACAGTAAGTTTACATTTCAAGACTTAAATAGAAGGAAAACTACATGCTGGTCGACGAGGCGTATCTTTCTCTACCAATTAACTACCAATTTCTCTTAATTAACTTTAAAAGTGGATTTAGCAGATTTGCATATTAAGCCGACGATATATATATTTATTGCAATTATTTTAAGATATAAGCCTTTTTAACTTTATGACTACCTTGTCAATCTCCCAAATATGTATTTATTAAAAATAGACTGAGATAATTTTATTATTTATTTCAATAGTTAAAGGAGATCTTATAAAATAATCTTTTAGAAAAGTAATTTGGTTTAAATGTTAAGGATTTAAGCGATTCTTTTCTTACGTTTTGACCAAACTTGATTTGGAAAAAATTCTGTCACTCATTGTAGGTGAATATCTTATTTCTCACTCCATTATGCCATTTGAGAACTGTTTTAATTTTTTTTAAAATTTTCAGCACTTCTAAATGTTTCGGTTAATTCTATTCAAAGACTGATACGAGAAGAAACAAATAACTTAACACAAACATATAAAAAGTACGTGAAACAAAAAAAGGTGTTGGCAATCCAACATTTAAGCCATTTTTTGCCACATTCCCGTTGATCGGTGATGAAGATAAAAAACATTGAAAAAATAGTAAGAGTGCTTGTAATTTTAATCACCGGTCGGCGGAAAATGGGTTAAAATGAAGATCACTAAACACCTTCTTCGTTTGTATGAAAAATATTTTCTAAGCACATACCTTTTGTATATGTGACGAAACAAATAATTTAAAACACAAAAAAATATGTTATAATACTACAAAAAATTAAAAACTTCATTACATCGGTTAATCGACTGAAATTACCCGGTTTAATCGTTAATCGTAAAAAGCCAGTTTGAAATTAACTGATCAGTTAATCGGGTGGTAATTAATTGGTTAACCGATTGACGGTTAACCGAATGAATACCCTAATCTTTGGATAACCATTTCAACCAACACAACAATTAAGTTTTTGTATTATTATCTTATTTAACTTATGGATATAGTATTATTTGCACTTACCAAATCAATACCATAATATTGGAAGTAACTGGTGAAACCTTTATTCAACCAGATATAACCCCACCATTTACAGGTTACCAATTTGCCCCACCACAAGTGGGCTACTTCAGAAGCAACAATTTTAGCAACCACTTGTTTCGACATCAACGAACTCTCTTTCTTATCGTAAAGTAGCGAAGATTCAACGAGTTCGTATTTAGGAACAGCGTCCAAATGTATGGAATTTTCAGTAATTGTGCTTAAATTTGTATTAAAGTAGCTACGAAAGGCGGCCAACAGATTTTTACCACACTCGTAGCTATATTCTGCTTGCGAGGAGTCTTCAGGTCTGGTAAAAACAGCAAGTTGACTTTCATTGCGAACATTTAATTCGGAAACGGTAAAAGTCAAAAGATAGGTGGGCATTATAGGAGTAACTATAAAATAAATCTTTTTATGAAATGCGCGATTATCTTCTTTAAAAACAGCAGTAGGGCCCACACATTGAAATGGTCTGTCATAAGTCATAGATAATTCAAATGTTGCCTTGAATCCCGGCTCATCAAAAGAGGGAAAGAGGCGGCGGGCATGAATTGCTTCGAACTGGGTTGCATAAAGCGATCTATTTAAGAATTAGAATTTTAATACAAGACATTTTCAATAAATTTATTTTTTATTAAATAGGGGTTGTAAAACTTACTTCGTAGCATTTTTGGTTTTGTATTTACTGCGGTAGAAACCGCCCGTCCATTCATTAATGCTGCCAACATAAAAAAATTCCAAGAAATAGGATACATTAGCTTGTAATACTTCGTTTAAGTTGTAAACCACAATATCGGTAGTGCTGTTGGGAGTGGCCTTGGGAAGGTCAGTTTTCCTTATGTCATTCTTTTTGTAATATCTACTGAAGGTCACATTCAAATTTCTAATATGCAATTGAATTTGGTTGGTATTTTGTAATGCTTGGATTTCAATTTTACATTCACCCTTGAAAGTAAGTTTTTCGGTATCAGATTTCGTTAATTTAGCGATGATATCAATTCTGTAATTGATGGGCTTAATGTTTAAAGGTAAACGGTAATTAATTTCGGGGATGGGTATGGGTATGCGTGTGGGCCCGGAATTGGATAAGGCATCCTCTATCGCGAACACAATTAATCCAAGTATAACCTCAATTACAATTTGTATAACCAAATTAACTAGAAACGCCAAACATGCCGCCATTTTTTATAAAATACCAATGTATGTATGTATATTGAATATTAAAAAAAAATTAATTTAATTTGTTCTTGATATCTAAGTCGTTTTTTTCTTTAACACACTTTTTTACTTCACAGTTAATTTAATTTGATTAATAGTTGCCGAAATTTAAGGCATTACTAAAGCTCTTAACACTACCGCTCTTTCTTTTATAGGAAAATTTTTATAAATTATACACACAAACGCAAAAACTTTCGGTTTATGGTTATTAGTAATTACGAATTATTTTATCAAGTGCTGCAATTTAAATAACTAAAACAAGAACTCTTACTTATTTTAAAAAAAGTGTTTCAGTTTTTATTTTGTTCAAAATTTTGAAAATAATATTTATTTGAGTGTATAAATTATTATCTTTACCCATGTCTTAACATACTACCAGGTTTTAATTCTTTCAAAGACAACTTATTGTGTAAGCCAATGACAATCACTCAACTTCAAATGATAATATTTTAAAAGGAGGTTTTAATTATTTGATTTACAATCACATTTTTCTAATAAGATTTCTATTATTTGAAAAGTAAATATCTTAATTTTTTCTTGTTTAAAATAAATTACAAAAAACAGGCATACATACATTCATGTTTAAATAATAATACTTTTTAATGGCAGTTTTAACTAGTATTTGAAGAAAAAATTTTATAAATTATTCTTAATAAAGTGTTTATTACGACTTTTACCAGTAGTGCAATTCACTAACTTTTAACACTCTAAAACGTGTTAACTTTAACAAAACGTTTTGATGTTTGCACTAACCTCTATGTAATTCACTAACTTATTTATAACCACGGTAAACAGTTTTATATTTCTGTGTATTCAAATTGATATATCGTGGAAACTGTGATAAGAGAAAGGATAATATAACAAAGAAAAAAAAAAAACCTTTTAATTTATAGATTTTAAATGATATTGTGCAAAGTGCGTTAGACATTACTCATTTTTATTATTTTATTAATTATTTTATTAAGTAATTTTTTTTTTAATTTTTTAATTTTATTTGCTTTAGGATAACTAAATAACAAAATTGGTGTGTGATAAGAAATGGATACATTGTAGGTTAAATACCTAAAAGCCATATCATTTATCGACTGTATTGGTACAACGATAAAAAAACACTTCAAACATCAAATATCTTGGCGTTAATAAACCACAAATTGTTTTGTTAAAAATAACAGCTGATTGGAACAGCTGGCTTTTAACACCAGCAGATGTCGTTAAAAGTGTTAGTGAATTGCAAAATGGTTAATTTTGTGGTTAAAATTTTTAAACGAAACGATTGTGGTTTACAAAGCATAGTGAATCGCACTACAGAATAGTTTAAGAATATTTTTACCAGATCTACCTAATGATCAAAAACAGAAATAGTTAAGTACAAATTTACAATTTTTTCTTGTTTAAAATAAATTACAAAAAACAGGCATATATACACTGATAGAAAAGGTATCATAACGCTTGTGTATTTTGACATCAGTACTATGGCAAGTGTCTTTCCCATGACGCTTTTCATCATTGTGACGTCAACCTTAACATCACTTGGAAAAGGGTCATCAGGGTCAAAATGAAATTATGTCATCAATGGGATGACACATTGGCATCATAGAAATGCCGACCATGTCATCAGTGCGATGACGAAGTTACATCGGAGAAAGGACACATTAGCATCAATTTAATGACAGTTTATCATCAAGTCAAAGTCATTGGAATTGACTTAAGTCAATGTGAGAGATTATTATTATTTACTTACCCATTACACATGTTTGTTTTACGTTTGTTGAATTACGACCTTTGCCCCATATGGTTTTCGTAATCATTATACTTTAAAAATATGTTGTATTTAACCAAATAATTTAAAAAAATAGAATATAGGAATTTTTGCTTTGTTTTTTAACATTTATTTAATCCAAATTACATGTTTTACAATAAGTTTAACTATAAATAAACAAATAGTAATTATAAATTGTTTTATACACTGTCCCTCCTAACGGGCTCTCAAGTACATATTCTACTTAATATATCGAGCCTTTGGTGCAATACCGTAGTAATTCAAAAAATCGTGAACTGAGAAAAATGCATTTGAAGTTTTCAGCCATATTTTTGATAGCATTTTTGTTTAATAAAGTTATGTTTTTACAAGTTTTTATATAAAGAGGAATGTTTTGTAATTAAAAAAAGGTGAACAATTGTTAATAATATTATATATTTTTTTTATATTAATATCAATATGGTTGGAAATAGCTAGAGGCAATAAAGACATTTTTAGCTGTAAAATTTGAACAGTTAGAAATGGAATCATAATCTTTTTTTCTTTAGATAGATATTTCCCCAAAGATCATTTCTGCATACCCAGCTCAAAAAATTAAAATTTTGTGTTACTACGATATTGCACCAAAGGCTAGATATGTAAATACATTTTTTGTAATTTTTTATTTGAAATAAGTTGTTATATTTTAATTTATTATGCGAGTAAAAAAAGAAAACTTCTCACTTTAGTTTTTTGAAAAAGGGGTAAGGTCAGGTAATAAAAAGAGAAATATTAGTTGTTTAGCCACCAATATTTTTTCTTGTTTTTGTTACTTTGTATGTTTTTATCGAATTGATAAATACTTGTATCAAATCTACCATTTTGTGTTAGTTAGTTGATTGCTTGTTATCGATTTATTGCTGGCTCTTCTGTAGATATGATAAATTATAGGTATGCCTGTGTCATTTTGGATAAATCCTTTTTTGTGTCTAGAAAAATAAATGCTTCTGGTGGTACAACACTTTTCTGAGCTATATATTCGTCATTAACGTGATAAGGAGCAAGAATTAGGTTGTTTTCGCTACATTCATTGCATTTGAGAATATGATTTCTTATGAGATGTGTAATAAAATTATCTATTCTACTAATTTTAGCTTCATTATACAGCCTTTTATTAGAAAAATATTTTTTGTAATTACTATTTGAAGATCTGAATAATGATGTGCAAGATCTTAAACATTTTCTTTCGAAAAGTCTTAATTTTTCCATGTAAGATGGGGATAGGTTAAACCAAATTTGGCAACCATATGCTATGATTGGCCTTATTAAGGACTGATACATCATTATCCTAACTTTTGATTTTATGTACTTGCAAAAGAATAGTTTTATATACATAAAGAATGCGTTACGAGATTTTGAAATTTGGAGTTTGATGTGTTCATTAAAATATAAGAACTCTTCTAAATTAATACCTAGATATTTAACAACTTCCCTGTTTGGGATGCTAATATTGTCCATTGATTTCACATTAAATGATTTCCATTTGCGTTTTATATAACAGTTGCATTTTCCCACAGGGGATCGAAAAAGTATCGTTTCGCATTTATTAACATTGATTTTCATTTGCCAATCTATAGTGTATTTTTCTACGATTTTTTTTTTCAATTTTGTCATCAGCGTGATATATTATTATATCATCAGCGAACCCAATGATATTCTCCACCTTGCTTAAAAGTTCATATATGTATAAATTAAAAAGAATTGGTGCATTTACAGTTCCCTGTTGTAGACCATTAACTGCAATAAATTGTTTTGTGCTAGCAAATTTTCCTTTACACTTTTGAAAGGTTTTGTTGTTTATCATATTATATATTAAACACAATAAATAAAATGGGAAGTTATATGTCATTAGCTTAAAAATTAGACCAGGAATCCATACATTATCAAAAGCCTTTTCAAGATCAATTAGACATGATCCGGTTGCTAAAGTTTTATTTAAGTTCCAATGTATGTTAGAAACTAAAACTAACTGTTTATCAGCAAAAAGATTCTCTTCTTTACATATATTAATAATATTGTCCCATACTCATAGACACAATAATGTATACTTTAAACTAAAACCGGCTTTAAGTGCATGTGAACACCATTCCTGTAAAGTATACTTTGGGCCATTGTTATTTACACAAATTTGAAAAATTTTGCTAATGTTTGGAAGCAAACTAATAGCTCTTAAGTTTTTTGGTACACTTGTATCTTTATCTTTTTATGGTATTACTACAACCTTAGCTTCTTTCCAAGCATGTGGAAATTATGAATTATTGAGCATGTTATTAAATAAGGTACGATATTCAATTATCATTTCGTCTGGTATATTCTTCAACACAATATTAGGGATATTATCAAAACCAGTTGATAACTTCCCTCTTAAATTTTTAAAAATATATTTAATTGTATCAACCGTTATGAAGTAGTTAGCTTCGCTAGACGTATCTATGTTATTGTCTTTGTTTGAAGCACTAAATAAAGTAACTGTGGATATATTATTTTTATTTATTTATTTTTCTTTAATAAATCTATTAAAATATCTTTCAATTTGAATATGAAGCATATTCTGATTATCAAACTCTTTATAAGCCTTAACTGATTCTAAATGCGTCACTATTACATTAAGTTTTTGAATGTCATCGTGAATCAAATAATTTGTACCATTATTATCTTTTTCCAATGTATCTGAATTTATACCAGCATTCCTAATAACAATTTCGTTACCAAGAGATACTTTAATGACATCCATTTTTAATGGCTCCGTGTGTTTGAATTGTTTTTTAACTTCGCTTCATGGTAATGTTTGTTCACCGCTTTACTAAAATTATCATTTATGAGTTTTCTAATAAGCTTAAGTTTAGTCTTAAGCAAGTTTTTATTTGAATGGGATAATATTATATCCAATCTGTTATGTTTCTTAATTGTGGTTACTATTTTGCTCTTTTCAGCGTATAACTTTTTTATGGTAGTGTTGAGAAATTTGTCAGTACGATTGCTATTTTTGAATTTTGGGACGGAATTTTCTATTGCGTTTAATGTTAATTGGTTTAGGTTAAGTAAATAAAAATCAATTTCTGAGTTTGTGAGGTTTCTGTCATTAGGTGTTGGATCACCATTACTTACATAAATCGTTTCTAATGTTGGTTTTAAATTTTCTCCAATTAGCGTTTTTATAATTAAGTTTTAAATCGGCTGATTCTTTCAATAGAACTAATGGATGGTCCTGGTCTACTTTTAAAACATCTATTTTAACTGCATTATGATCGCTGTCATAATCTATAGTTCGAAGACAATTCAAGGTATTATGTAATTTATTTATTGTTAATCTTGCATCTATAATACATATATCCAAAAATGACCCAGCACGAGGAAATGAGGAAGGGATACATCGAAGCGAATAATTTACTTCTGTATTTTATCTCATTCTGTGCAAGCCTGTGGATTATTACAATTGTTACTCCAATCTTAGTGTTTAGAGTTTAAATCGCCCGCTAAGACATACTAATGATTACTATTTTCTAACTTTAATGAATGAAAAAGCTGCGATAGTTCCGAATACAAAATGTTACAATTTTTTCCCGAGGGGAAGTAAGCCGAAATAACAAATAATATTTTATTTGCTAATAACGGTAATTTTATAATACAAGTTTCTAAATGGATGAAATTATTTATAACATTATTAGTATAACTACTATATTTAAAGCTACTTTTAATCAATATTCCGGTTCCACCGCCTCTTTTTGCATCTTTTCTACACTCAAAAAAAAAATCAATCCATCCGTACTCAAATCAATCCGGAGCGGTAATAATAGTACGGTGAGTACGCATTTTCTTGAATCAAGTACAGAAAGATTGATTCAAGTACGGATTTTTAATCCCAAAATACTTAAATTATCCATATTCAATCCCGTTTTCGTACTTGAAATAATCCGAAAATGAGATTGATTTAAGTAAAACTAAGATTGAATCAATCTCAAAATGAGCTTGATTCAAGTAATATAAAGTTGATTTTATCCCGAATTCCTGATTGAAAAAAACAAAACAAAAAGAAATTACAAAGAAAATATGATAATGATTGATTAACTTACCCGTATTACACATTACATAATGATAAAACACCAACATCATGCCCGATATGGTTTTTATTTTAGAAATCTTATGTTCATATTTAACCAAAAATATAAACTAAATGAGTAGCATGAGTTCAAATTTAAAAAAAAAAAAACTTTGAAAAGAAATTAATTTTCAAAAGTAATCCCATTTAGGATTGTTTTGAGTTCGTTTTAGTGTTATTCGTACTTGAATTTTTGAGTACGACTCGTACTTAAAGTAATCCCAAAAAACTTGATTTATCCCGAGTGTTTTTCTTTCTGTGTATCTTTTCTTACTAGAATATAGTTTTGGAAACTTATTTTATGAACTTTGTTAAGTTTAGTTTTATTAAGTTAAACTAAATCGGGATTGTTATAAGTTATAAATATATTAAGATCATATATTCTACTTAATTTTATTAGTGAATTGACGTTTATATGAATAATATTAAGAATTTTTTCTACTGTTCCCTCCATTCACAGAAAAAAATGTGCACCAGTAAACGCATTAATTAAAAATAAAATCAGTTTTAATTAAAAATTTAATCAAGTGAATTAAACGTTTAATCAATTGAATTAAACGTTTAATTGATATTATTAATTTGTTTACTGGTGTATATTAATATTGTCAATTAAACGTTTAATACACTTGATTAAAAGTTTAATTCACTTGATTAAACGTTTAATTCAGTTGATTAAATTTTTAATTAAAACTGATTTTATTTTTGATTAATGCTTTTGCTAGAACAACATTTTTTTCTGTGTTGTTACGAATTACGATTCCATCATCGAAAAAATTGTGTCTATCCTAGACGTTTGTATTTGAAGTTGTTTATTGAGGTTAGTTAACTGATTTGCCAGGTTTTGCATGGTATTATTAAGTTGTTTTAAAACTTTGTTTATTGAACTATCAATTTTTTCTATTGGTGTGTTGTTTTTTACAATATTCGCGAAACTTGCAGCATTATCCCCGTTAAATGTGTTATTAAACGTTTTTTTTTGACTTAAGTTTTGTCTTTTTGCACGAATTTTTTGTTGTAGCTCCTTATACTTTTCACATCCTTTATAGGATGCTGGGTGTCCGTATTTGTTACATACGACACAAAAGAGTTTTTCTTTTTCGTTTTCTTGAATATCATCTAGGGCACATTCCCCTTTTTCATGGTTTTGACAACATTTGACACATCTTCTTGGTAAATAACAATTGGATGCGCTGTGGAAAAATCCTGCATTGTGGTATCTCAGGTTTTTTCAGTGCTTCCCATCGTACGCATCTGAAAAGAATTCCTCTAATTTTACTATTACTATTACTATCTGCGGTTATTTGTACAATATAAATTGGTAATGTTTGGCTGTTTTCTGTTGAACGTTTTGTAACAAATAGACTAACTTTTAGAAATTTTAAATTTTCACTCTGAAATTTAATTAGATCATCTAATATTTCTTTCGGTTCAATATTGGCACTTAGGCCCTTTAATAAGTATGATTTGGTTTTTGTATCTTTAGGTGTGTAAGTAAAGAACTTTGTCTTGGTTTTTTCTAAATACGCTTTAATTTTATGATAATCATCAGGTGACTTCGTATATAGTGCTAATTTGTTAGTTTGTAATTCTTTTATTTGAAATTCGTTAATTTTAAGCCCATCTTTAATAAACTCAATTAACTTATTAGGTTCCACATCATATATATTTATTGGTGGATTTTTTTGTTATTGTTTTTATTCGATTTTGAACTCTCATTATTCTCTTTATTGTTGTTAATTGCAGCATTACTGCTGACTGCATTTTTTTGATGTCGTAGGTTTTTGACATTCTTTTAAATAATTTTGGAATTTTTGTACTATATCGTTGTTGCAATTTTTGTCGCTTGCAAGTATTTCCCAATAATTGCTTCTTAATAGCTTTGGTGCAGAGGACATTTCGAGGTAAATTACTATGTTATTATATCAAGACACATTCAAAATGCGTATTATTGAAAAAAACATAAATTATTTTAATATTTTAGATAATCGATCTCCGCGCACGTCTGTCTATCATGACAATCACGATCGAACTCCAGGAATTTCTGCTTCTTATAATAAATGTTGCATTCGATGTCACTATTATCATAAAATAGATGACAAGTAAAAAATTACAGAATTGTACGACGACGTAAGTCATTGAATTGATGTTACTTTTTGCACCATTGATGCCGTTTGTAGTAACATTGATGTTACAATTCTGATGTTAGAGCATCATCAATATGAAGATGCATTTGTCAAACAGTGTACTTTCATGTTTAAATAATAATACTTTTTCATGTCGGTTTTAACAAGTATTTGAAGAACAAAATTTATCAATTATTCTTAATAAAGTGTTTATTTCGACTTATATCAGAATAGTTTAAGAATATTTTTACCAGATCTACCTAATGATCAAAAACAGAAATATTTAAGTAAAAATTTACAATAACATTTACCAAATTCGATTTCTGTTGTTTGAAAAGTAAATATCTTAATATTTTCTTCTTTTAAATAAATTATATGTGAATCCAAATACCGATAAGCCCTTGGTTTTAAATTTAGATTTCTATTAATTTGTTTTTAATTCAAAGCACACCACTTAAATTCATTTATTAAGAGAGAAAAAACACTTGTATCAATATTAAAGTAAGGAGTAGAAACAAATACATACATATATCTTTAATCAAATTAATTAATAAAAAAACACTTTTATTGACTGTTGTGCTTATTTTTTTTTCGCAAACTGTTATACATTTTGCGCAGATCTCCAAAATGAATAAAACCTTGGTTTCCTTTTTATTTAAACACGTTTTTATTCAAAATTAATTAATAAATTTAAAACAAACAACTTTGACAGTTAAGAACTGTTTGTTTTAGGTTTTGCTTTGTTAATTTCTATAATGGAATATGTCTGACAAAAGAAAAAAAATATGTATTTGCTTAAATGTTAAAAGAAAAATTATATCACGATGTCGATAGTAACTATTCTATGAAATTTCTTAGACTTTTTGAATATAAAAAAAATTTTTAAGTTAAAGAAAATTAAATTTTTAATAAGAACTTAACGGGCGAAATAGATTGATAACATTTTCCATGAAACGTGATGGTTGTATCAGTAAATATTTGTCTGTATGTGTAACATTGATAACACTTAATGGAAAATCAAATTAATACGAAGGCGAATTCACTCGTGTGCTTAACGTAATATTCGCCTTCATTTCTAAATTTTTTGATTTTCCAACCAGAATCGTCGGTGTGACACATGTTTACTAATATGTACTACCATAGCGGTTGATGGGAAATTGCTTGACGTGTACAGACAGACCCCTTTACGTCCAGCACACGTGCCTGAGCTTGAAGTTAAGCATTTTATTAGTGTATGATGCGTTTAAGAGTACAATGCACGCGTAATCGTTTAGGACTCTCGTCGACCTTAAAGTCGGCTTGAATATCTGTACTACGCTGATGCGAGTATAAACTATCCCACAGACTTTGTGATACGCAAGCCATGCTGTAAATTTCTTCTTTAACACATCGGTATATAAATCTTTCAAATCGGTTAAAAAATGGCTGAGTAATAACCAAAATACTGAAATCCCAAAATTACTCTTTTTATACCCTTCACCGAAGGTAAAAGGGTATATATAAGTTTGTCATTCCGTTTGTAATTTCTACAATATTGATCCTACACCCTATAAAGTATATATATTCTGGGTCCTTATGATATGAAAAACTTTAAATTCGATTTTCTAGCAAACTAGAAGAGCTAGAGCCAAAATAACGAAAATCTGTGATCACTACTAAAAATTGGATTTTCTTAGGAATTTTATATGAAAACCTTAAATGCGATTCTCTAGCAAACTAGAAGAGCTAGAGCCAAAATAACGAAAATCTGTGATCACTACTAAAAATTGGATTTTCTTAGGAATTTTATATGAAAACCTTAAATGCGATTCTCTAGCAAACTAGAAGAGCTAGATCCAAAATAACGAAAATCTGTGATCACTACTAAAAATTGGATTTTCTTAGGAATTTTATATAAAAATCTTAAATGCGATTTTCTAGCAAACTAGAAGAGCTAGAGCCAAAATAACTAAAAACTGTGATCACTACTAAAAATTGGATTTTCTTAGGATTTTTATATGAAAAACTTTAAATGCGATTTTCTAGCAAACTAGAAGAGCTAGACCCAAAATAACGAAAATCTGTGATCTCTACTAAAAATTGGATTTTCTTAGGATTTTTATATGAAAACTTTAAATGCGATTTTCTAGCAACCTAGCAGAGCTAGAGCCAAAATAACGATAATCTGTGATCTCTACTAAAAATTGGATTTTCTTAGGAATTTTATATGAAAACCTTAAATGCGATTCTCTAGCAAACTAGAAGAGCTAGAGCCAAAATAACGAAAATCTGTGATCACTACTAAAAATTGGATTTTCTTAGGAATTTTATATGAAAACCTTAAATGCGATTCTCTAGCAAACTAGAAGAGCTAGAGCCAAAATAACGAAAATCTGTGATCACTACTAAAAATTGGATTTTCTTAGGATTTTTATATAAAAATCTTAAATGCGATTTTCTAGCAAACTAGAAGAGCTAGAGCCAAAATAACGATAATCTGTGATCACTACTAAAAATTGGATTATCTTAGGATTTTTATATAAAAAATTTTAAATGCGATTTTCTAGCAAACTAGAAGAGCTAGAGCCAAAACAACGAAAATCTGTGATCACTACTAAAAATTGGATTTTCTTAGGATTTCTATATGAAAAGTTTAAATTCGATTTTCTAGCAAACTAGAAGAGCTAGAGCCAAAACAACGAAAATCTGTGATCACTACTAAAAATTGGATTTTCTTAGGATTTCTATATGAAAAGTTTAAATTCGATTCTCTAGCAAACTAGAAGAGCTAGAGCCAAAATAACGAAAATCTGTGATCACTACTAAAAATTGGATTTTCTTAGGAATTTTATATAAAAAACCTTAAATGCGATTTTCTAGCAAACTAGAAGAGCTAGAGCCAAACTAACTAAAAACTGTGATCACTACTAAAAATTGGATTTTCTTAGGATTTTTATATGAAAAACTTTAAATGCGATTTTCTAGCAAACTAGAAGAGCAAGACCCAAAATAACGAAAATCTGTGATCTCTACTAAAAATTGGATTTTCTTAGGAATTTTATATGAAAACCTTAAATGCGATTCTCTAGCAAACTAGAAGAGCTAGAGCCAAAATAACGAAAATCTGTGATCACTACTAAAAATTGGATTTTCTTAGGAATTTTATATGAAAACCTTAAATGCGATTCTCTAGCAAACTAGAAGAGCTAGAGCCAAAATAACGAAAATCTGTGATCACTACTAAAAATTGGATTTTCTTAGGATTTTTATATAAAAATCTTAAATGCGATTTTCTAGCAAACTAGAAGAGCTAGAGCCAAAATAACGATAATCTGTGATCACTACTAAAAATTGGATTATCTTAGGATTTTTATATAAAAAATTTTAAATGCGATTTTCTAGCAAACTAGAAGAGCTAGAGCCAAAACAACGAAAATCTGTGATCACTACTAAAAATTGGATTTTCTTAGGATTTCTATATGAAAAGTTTAAATTCGATTTTCTAGCAAACTAGAAGAGCTAGAGCCAAAACAACGAAAATCTGTGATCACTACTAAAAATTGGATTTTCTTAGGATTTCTATATGAAAAGTTTAAATTCGATTCTCTAGCAAACTAGAAGAGCTAGAGCCAAAATAACGAAAATCTGTGATCACTACTAAAAATTGGATTTTCTTAGGAATTTTATATAAAAAACCTTAAATGCGATTTTCTAGCAAACTAGAAGAGCTAGAGCCAAACTAACTAAAAACTGTGATCACTACTAAAAATTGGATTTTCTTAGGATTTTTATATGAAAAACTTTAAATGCGATTTTCTAGCAAACTAGAAGAGCAAGACCCAAAATAACGAAAATCTGTGATCTCTACTAAAAATTGGATTTTCTTAGGATTTTTATATGAAAACTTTAAATGCGATTTTCTAGCAACCTAGAAGAGCTAGAGCCAAAATAACGAAAATCTGTGATCACTACTAAAAATTGGATTTTCTTAGGATTTTTATATGAAAACTTTAAATTCAATTTTCTAGCAAACTAGAAGAGCTAGAGCCAAAATAAAGAAAATCTATGATCACTACTAAAAATTGGATTTTCTAATGATTTTTATATAAAAAACCTTAAATTCGATTTTCTGACAAACTAGACGAGCTAAAGTCAAAATAACGAAAATCTGTGATCACTACTAAAAATTGGATTTTCTTAGAATTTTTATATGAAAAACTTTAAATTCGATTTTCTAGCAAACTAGAAGAGCTAGAGCCAAAATAACAAAAATCTGTGATCACTACTAAAAATTGGATTTTCTTAGGATTTTTATATAAAAATCTGAAATGCGATTTTCTAGCAAACTAGAAGAGCTAGAGCCAAAATAACGATAATCTGTGATCACTACTAAAAATTGGATTATCTTAGGATTTTTATATAAAAAATTTTAAATGCGATTTTCTAGCAAACTAGAAGAGCTAGAGCCAAAACAACGAAAATCTGTGATCACTACTAAAAATTGGATTTTCTTAGGATTTTTATATGAAAAGTTTAAATTCGATTTTCTAGCAAACTAGAAGGGCTAGAGCCAAGACAACGAAAATCTGTGATCACTACAAAAAATTGGATTGGATTTTCTTTATATAAAAAATCTTAAATGCGATTTTCTAGCAAACTAGAAGAGCTAGACCCAAAATAACGAAAATCTGTGATCACTACTAAAAATTGGATTTTCTTAGGAATTTTATATAAAAAACCTTAAATGCGATTTTCTAGCAAACTAGAAGAGCTAGAGCCAAAATAACGATAATCTGTGATCACTACTAAAAATTGGATTATCTTAGGATTTTTATATAAAAAATTTTAAATGCGATTTTCTAGCAAACTAGAAGAGCTAGAGCCAAAACAACGAAAATCTGTGATCACTACTAAAAATTGGATTTTCTTAGGATTTTTATATGAAAAGTTTAAATTCGATTTTCTAGCAAACTAGAAGGGCTAGAGCCAAGACAACGAAAATCTGTGATCACTACAAAAAATTGGATTGGATTTTCTTTATATAAAAAATCTTAAATGCGATTTTCTAGCAAACTAGAAGAGCTAGAGCCAAAACAACGAAAATCTGTGATCACTACTAAAAATTGGATTTTCTTAGGATTTTTATATGAAAAGTTTAAATTCGATTTTCTAGCAAACTAGAAGGGCTAGAGCCAAGACAACGAAAATCTGTGATCACTACAAAAAATTGGATTGGATTTTCTTTATATAAAAAATCTTAAATGCGATTTTCTAGCAAACTAGAAGAGCTAGACCCAAAATAACGATAATCTGTGATCACTACTAAAAATTGGATTTTCTTAGGATTTTTATATGAAAAACTTTAAATTCGATTTTCTAGCAAACTAGAAGAGCTAGAGCCAAAATAACGATAATCTGTGATCACTACTAAAAATTGGATTATCTTAGGATTTTTATATAAAAAATTTTAAATGCGATTTTCTAGCAAACTAGAAGAGCTAGAGCCAAAACAACGAAAATCTGTGATCACTACTAAAAATTGGATTTTCTTAGGATTTCTATATGAAAAGTTTAAATTCGATTTTCTAGCAAACTAGAAGAGCTAGAGCCAAAATAACGAAAATCTGTGATCACTACTAAAAATTGGATTTTCTTAGGATTTTTATATAATAAACCTTAAATGCTATTTTCTAGCAAACTAGAAGAGCTAGAGCCAAAATAACGAAAATCTGTGATCATTACTAAAAATTGGATTTTCTTATAATTTTTATATGAAAAACTTTAAATTCGATTTTCTAGCAAACTAGAAGAGCTAGAGCCAAAATAACGAAAATTTGTGATCACTACTAAAATTGGATTTTCTTAGGATTTTTATATGAAAAACTTTAACTGCGATTTTCTAGCAAACTAGAAGAGCCAAAATACCGAAAATCTGTGATAACTACTAAAATTGGATTTTCTTAGGATTTTTATATAATAAACCTTAAATGCGATTTTCTAGCAAACTAGAAGAGCTAGAGCCAAAATAACGAAAATCTTTGATCATTACTAAAAATTGGATTTTCTTATAATTTTTATATGAAAAACTTTAAATTCGATTTTCTAGCAAACTAGAAGAGCTAGAGCCAAAATAACGAAAATCTGTGATCACTACTAAAAATTGGATTTTCTTAGGATTTTTATATAAAAAACCTTAAATTCGATTTTCTAGCAAACTAGAAGAGCTAGAGCCAAAATAACGAAAATCTGTGATCATTACTAAAAATTGGATTTTCTTATAATTTTTATATGAAAAACTTTAAATTCGATTTTCTAGCAAACTAGAAGAGCTAGAGGCAAAATAAAGAAAATCTGTGATCACTACTAAAAATTGGATTTTCTTAGGATTTTTATATAAAAACATTAAATTCGATTTTCTAGCAAACTACAAGAGCTAGAGCCAAAATAACGAAAATCTGTGATCACTACTAAAAATTGGATTTTATATGAAAAACTTTTAATTCGATTTTCTAGCAAACTAGAAGAGCCCAAATAACGAAAATCTGTGATCACTACTAAAAATTGGATTTTCTTAGGATTTTTATAGGAAAAACTTTAAATGTGATTTTCTAGCAAACTAAAAGAGTGAGAGCCAAAATAACGAAAATCTGTGATCACTACTAAAAATTGGATTTTCTTAGGATTTTTATATAAAAAACCTTAAATGCGATTTTCTAGCAAACTAGAAGAGCTAGAGCCAAAATAACGAAAATCTGTGATCACTACTAAAAATTGGATTTTCTTAGGATTTTTATATAAAAAAACTTTAAATTCGATTTTCTACCAAACTAGAAGAGCTAGAGCCAAAATAACGAAAATCTGTGATCACTACTAAAAATTGGATTTTCTTAGGATTTTTATATAAAAAACTTACAATTCGATTTTCTACCAAACTAGAAGAACTAGAGCCAAAATAACGAAAATCTGTTATCACTACTAAAAATTGGATTTTCTTAGGATTTTTATATGAAAAACTTTAAATGCGATTTTCTAGCAAACTAGAAGAGTTAGAGCCAAAATAACGAAAATCTGTGATCACTACTAAACATTGGATTTTCTTAGATTTTTATATAAAAAACTTACAATTCGATTTTCTACCAAACTAGAAGAACTAGAGCCAAAATAACGAAAATCTGTTATCACTACTAAAAATTGGATTTTCTTAGGATTTCTATATGAAAAACTTTAAATTCGATTTTCTAGCAAACTAGAAGAGCCAAAATACCGAAAATCTGTGATAACTACTAAAAATTGGATTTTCTTAGGATTTATATATGAAAAACTTTCAATGCGATTTTCTTGCAAACTAGAAGAGCTAGAGCCAAAATAACGAAAATCTGTGATCACTACTAAAAATTGGATTTTCTTAGGATTTCTATATGAAAAACTTTAAATGCGATTTTCTAGCAAACTAGAAGAGCCAAAATACCGAAAATCTGTGATAACTACTAAAAATTGGATTTTCTTAGGATTTATATATGAAAAACTTTAAATTCGATTTTCTAGCAAACTAGAAGAGGCAAGATACCGAAAATCTGTGATCACTACTAAAAATTGGATTTTCTTAGGATTTCTATATGAAAAACTTTAAATTCGATTTTCTAGCAAACTAGAAGAGCCAAAATACCGAAAATCTGTGATAACTACTAAAAATTGGATTTTCTTAGGATTTATATATGAAAAACTTTAAATGCGATTTTCTTGCAAACTAGAAGAGCTAGAGCCAAAATAACGAAAATCTGTGATCACTACTAAAAATTGGATTTTCTTAGGATTTCTATATGAAAAACTTTAATGCGATTTTCTAGCAAACTAGAAGAGCCAAAATACCGAAAATCTGTGATCACTACTAAAAATTGGATTTTCTTAGGATTTTTATATAAAAAAACTTTAAATTCGATTTTCGAGAGCTAGACCCAAAATAACGAAAATCTGTGATCACTACTAAAAATTGGATTTTCTTAGGATTTCTATATGAAAAACTTTAAAT